>CM032455.1:34828728-35428728 GCA_019049505.1 Pachyrhynchus sulphureomaculatus
TCTGTTTCAATAACACATTGTGTTCTGTTTTTTAAATATGATTTTATGAGCTGAAGAGCTACACCTCTAATTCCATACTTCTCTAGTTTTAAGCAAAGTATTGAGTGATTTACCGAGTCAAATGCTTTTGACAAATCGAGAAGCATGGCCACAGTCACCCTATCATCATTTAAAGAATTAAGAATCTCTGACATGGCTTGATAAATAGCTCTAATAGTAGATTTATGTCGACTGAAGCCATTCTGCTGATCAGCCAGGACATTGTTTCGCTCAAGGAAGGATATCAATCTGGAGTATAATATTTTTTCAAAAATTTTGTTTACATTTGATAGCAGTGATACCGGCCTATAATTTTTTTCTTCAGCTCGGTCACCTTTTTTATATATTGCTTTTATATGTGCAAGCTTTAATTGGTATGGGAAGACTCCTGTCGAGAACATAACATTAATAATATGTTCCAAAGGTATAGATATAATATCTGCCGTCTCCTTCAGCAGCGAAACAGGCACCTGGTCCTCTCCTACGGATTTTTTATTTTTCAAATTTTTTATGCATCTACAGACATCTTCAGTGCTAGTTGGTTCTAAGAATATCGTCCGCTGACACCCTTCTATAGGGAATGAGTCAACTGTCCCACTACCATCAACATCTGGACAAGAATTAATGAAGTAATGGTTTAAAGCATTCAATGCTGTCACTGAATCCCCATATTTCGGCGCAAAAGTGTCGATTATTGAATTTTTTTGAGAATTTTCAGATATATTCCTTACCAATGACCAGGTTGCCCTAGTTTTATTATCAGAATTCAAAATAAATTCAGTATTTGATTTTCTTTTAGCTTCCAATATAACTTTCTTTAAAATTTTATCGTATCTCTTGAATTCATCGTTAGATATTTTACCTTTCTTTTTCTCACAGTATAGTTTCCTTTTATTTTTAGATGAAATTTTTATACCTTTAGTTATCCAACCATTATGAAGTTTTTTACAATTATATTTTTTTGTTGGAAAAATTACATTCATTAGACATTTTATTATATTTATAAATGTATTATAGCATACATTGACGTCATTGCACTCCAGTATGGGGCTCCAGTCAACAGTCTGCAGCTCCTGCCTAAACATAAGTAATCTTTTTCTTGAAAATATTCTTTTTTTAATATACTTGTAATCTAAAGTTTCAACCTGCTCTGAGTGAAATGAAATAAGCTGCGCATGATGATCCGAGAGAGCATTTTCAATCACAGCAGCACTAAAACCATCAATATTTACAAAAACATTATCTATAAGTGTGGATGAGTTCTTTGCCTCCCTTGTCGGTGCAAAAATAGCCTGCCTCAAATTATAACCCGACAATAGATCCATAAATAGGTCATTCTTAATCGTTCTTACTAACATGTTTAAATTAAAATCTCCGGCCAATACAAGTTTAAATTTAACATACTTTACCCTAATATAATCTAATATTTCTTCCAATTTGTCTATAAATGTCTCAAACGACCCCAATCCTCTCCTATATACACAAACAACTAGTAACTTTAAGTCTTTGTCTACGACACCAGCACATTCTATAGACCCCTCAACACTACTTTGCACAATATTCTTGTCTTCTTCAAAATGAAGGTCTTTCCTTCCAAAGATACATGCACCTCCATGCTTCATGCTAGGTCTTGCAAAAGAAGATCCGAGTTTATACCCTTGAATCCTTATAAAAGTTTCTTCTTCTTTTTCCATCCAGTGCTCCGACAGACAAATTAGATCAGGTTTTTTATTCATGCTTTCTATATACATTTGCATTTCCAAAGTCTTTGTTCGTATACACTGTATATTTTGATGTAGGATAGTGATTTCTCTTAAAGACCCAGTGGTATCTGCATAAGTTTTCTCCCCCCCGCTTACTTTAAATGATTGCTATTTTTGAACTTCCACATAATTGATTCTGGCTCTCTCACCTTTGACCCAGTGCAGGTATGTGGGACAATCCATACTAAAGGCAGAATGCTTTACATCCAATCCCAGCTTATACTTCTCATTACTAGATTTGCAGTTCGCACATTGCAGGAAATCACTATTACAATTTCTAGTTTCATGGTTTCCGTTTGAGCATCTTCCACACACTTTTCCATGCTTACATTCCTTTGCCAAATGCTTAAATCCGTAGCAGTTATAACACCTCATAATATTAACGTATTCGTAGCATCGGCATGCATCATACCCTATATAAAGTCTTCCCTCAGCTTTGTCCATCACATTATGAAATGTTTTTGTGTCACATTCCACTATTGCCATATATTTGTTTACCATTTTTTTAACAACTTTTACTAAAAAGTTGCTTTCCTCACTTACAATTCCTTGATTTTGTCTTCGTAAATTATTAATTAGTTCATCATGTGTATATTCTTTACCGATTCCCACAATTTTTATACATGGTCTCTTTTTGCTTGGCACACTGATAGAGTAGTTTTCACCTACTTCATGCTCAATATTTGACTTTAGTTTTTGTGCTTCCTCATCATTTCTGCAACATATTACCACCACTGCTCCTTCCTTGGCACTCCTCATTGATCGGATCCCTATTCCCAAATTTACTGGATCCATATGCTGATGAAGGGTTTGTTCCGTATTCCTACTTTCGCCCACATTTTTTGGCTTTACAATTATAACTCCCTCTCTTAGAGCATTAGCATAAGTTTTGGTTTCCATTTGCATGCCATCTCTATTTTTTAGTGGGTCTTCCTGGATACTCGCAGTTATTTTGGTTTTTATATCTTCTAAAGCCTTAAAGCACTGTTCAGAACGTTTTTCGGCCGCTTCAGCACTCTTTTTTATATTAATTAAATTATCCATCAATTTCAAATTCTGTTTAACAACTTGAATACATTCATCACAGTACCAAATTAAGTTTTCCATATCGTTCACGAGTTTTGAAGCAGCATTCTTTATTCTAACACATACACTGTGAAATTTGTTTTCACAAAAACCACAAGTTACTGTCTTACTGTTAACAACAAAATTATCGGAGCATATCACACAATCCATCTTCGACAACTTCAATTATTCCTTTTCGTGCAGTTTGTCTCTTTCACATTAAAGTGGCAAAAAAGACCAGCAAATAGTTTAGCCTTTATAATATTGTTGTAAATATTTTTCAGTAATTATACTTGAAGAACCCTACACACACAATTTTCACTGCTAAGAATAGTCTTAGGACTTTCCCAACACAACTTCATCCACTGTAACACTTTCTAATAAATTAATTCAACTTAAAACACTATTATTGAGCAAGATCGACCACCGTGTTATATATTATATATATATATATATATATATATATATATATATATATATATATATATATATATATATATGTATATATATATATATAAAATATATATATATATATATATATATATATATATATATATAAATATATATATATATATATATATATATATATATATATATATATATATACATATATATATATATATATATATATATATATATATATATATATATATATATATATATATATATATGTATATATATATGTGTATATATATATATATATATATATATATATATATATATATATATATATATATATATATATATATATATATATATATATATATACAGGGTTACAGGGAAAGTCGTCTAGATAATTAAGGACGTTATAGTTTAGGTCGTTTCTGACCGATTTGACACTATGACATGATGTCCTAAACTTAACCGTTTTCGAGATATTGAAGTTTAAAGATTTTCTAAAAAAAACATGTTTCTTTTGCTTTTATATCGATTTTTTTTTATTAGAGGTTCTCGAGTGCGATTTTTTGGTTATTTTTAGTTAGTCTGTATGTCAAGTATCAAAAATCATCAAAAAAATTTGAACTAGTTACTAACAGTTTCAAATGGCGGCTTGTTAATGTTTCTAAATTGCGAATTTTTTACCAAGTGTTTCCTACTTTAAATCAATAAAGAGAAAAAAAATGTATGGAAGTTATTCTGCAAATTATTTTAAAAAACTTTTACGTCTTTTTAGCTATCTAAAAGGGTATAATATCTACTGGATCTATTGAAAATTCTAAGAAAATGAGATTTCAGTAGGCCCAAATGTACAGTAACATAATAATAGAATTTAGATACTACCAATTACGGGTTTACTACCTGCACCTTCAAACAATAAAAAGGGTTGGGTAAGCATTTTTTCCAGTCGGGGTACTCTCTGTGCGAGTGATATTTTCTGTTCACTATACATTATTGAATGATTTTTAGTCTGCTCATGCAATTCGTCCGTGGTAGATGTGCTGTACCGTGCTTTTCAAAAATATCTGTGTTTCATCTTCTGACTCTGTGAATTGGCTCGTAACTGGATTTTGATCTCTGCTTGTGAATATGGCAACATATACCAACGAGGAATATGCTGACATTCTAATGTATTACGGATTTTGCGAAGGAGTGTCGTCGCGTGCACGTGATGAATACATACTGCGATATCCTACTCGTCGTGTACCTGATGTTAGCGTATTTGATGGAACTTATCGAAGACTACGAGAAACTGGTTCCGTACAAAGACGGCGGACTGACATGGGACGACCACGTATCTTTGACGAGGACGAAGAAAACGAAATACGGCGTCTCTTTGAGGTGGACCCAACCACATCTACAAATGTTGTCGCACAACAGCTTGGTATTTCGCAGTGGAAGGTATGGTTTGTAATGCATACTGTTGGGCAACACCCTTACCACTATACGCCCGTGCAAGTCATTGAAGAAGGGGATCCGTTGCGACGATTAGAATTCTGCAGATTTATGCTCAATACCGATGTCGAAGATGCATCTTTTTTTAAGAAAATACTATGGACTGACGAGTCGAAATTCGACAAAGACGGTCTTACAAACTACCACAATGCCCACTATTGAGCTTCTAAAGAGGAAGGCAACCCAAACAAAAAAAGAACGAAAGGATCACAAACAAGATTCAGCTTAAATTTGTGGATTGGTATAATTTCAAATTATTTGGTTGGGCCATTCTTCCTGCCAGATAATTTGAATGGCGAGGAATACGACAATTTTTTGCGGAACGGTTTACCTAATTTGATGGAAGACCTACCTATTGGTTTGAGACAAAACATGTACTTTCAAACACGATGGCTGCCCAGCTCACTACAGAGGAAGTGTTCGTGCGTGGCTCAATGACAATTATCCCAACCAATGGATTGGAAGAGGCGGACCTATACCTTGGCCGGCGAGAAGCCTAGACCTAACACCGATGGATTTTTATGTGTGGGATCACATGAAAAGTCTCGTATACGACCAGATGACTCCTATCGAAAACGTGGATGTCCTAAGACAAAAAATAATTGATGCGGCTGACGAAATGAGGCGGCACCTCACAACCAGCGTTGTGAAAAGGAATTTAAGAAAAAGAATGAGAATTTGTGTTGGAAATAGGGGCGACCATATAGAACATGAATTATAATTAATAAAAAATATTAAATTGCAAGGTTTTTTGTTTTATTTGTGTATTTTTCGTATTTTCACCTAGAACTAAAAATTTACCTTTTGCTACCCGAGCCAGCTTTAGGTGTCATTCTGTGTACAGTTTTCCTATTAAACTCCTAGTATTTTACCTTTTTTGATAGCTAAAAAACGCAAAAGTTTTTAAAATAATTCGCAGAATAACTTTCATACATTTTTTTTTTCTCTTTATTGATTTAAAGTAGGAAACACTTGGTAAAAATTCGTAATTTAGAAACATTAACAAGCCGCCATTTGAAACTGTTAGCAACTAGTTCAAATTTTTTTGATGATTTTTAACACTTGATATACAGACTAACTAAAAATAACCAAAAAATCGCACTCGAGAACCTCTAACAAAAAAAAATCGATATAAAAGCAAAAAAAAAACATGTTTTTTTTAGAAAATCTTTAAACATTCAATATCTCGAAAACGGTTAAGTTTAGGACATCAAATCGGTCAGAAACGACCTAAACTATAACGTCCTTAATTATCTAGGACGACTTTCCGGGTAACCCGTTGTAACGTGTGAACTTGCCCGCACTTTTGCACCCTGTGAAAAGTTGTTTTTCCCACACTTGGGCGCAATTTTCTTGCGACCTCTTTTTAATTTCTGATAATGAATTGAGTGGATCCTGATTTTAAAAGAACTAAAGAAATTAAACACACACTAGCTCAGTTTCCCTTGGTAGAGAGATATGGGTAAGAGATAATTTTTGTACGTCTTTTTGGAATTATTTTTTTCTATTTTTAAAAAAACCTCAGCTGTACGAGTTTTGGGCACCATTCATTTTAAAATAGAAAGGATCTAACTTCAGCTAAAAAAATGAAAAAATACTGAAAGGGTGTACCGTTGTTAAATAAAAAAAAAGTTTGGTACAGCCGTCATTATCCTGAAAAGTAAGATAGGTATTCTGTGAGACACTAGCTTTAATCAACAAAAAGAAAATTTATTCATCATTTTAAAATAAAAGTTCTAACCTCTGTGTCTTTAAGGATTACAAAGAATTCTAGCCTAACAGGTAGTTATTATTATTAGAGTCCCTAAATCAGACATTTAAATTCTAAGACCTGACTACCCCCGAAAGCGAAGAATCGTGGTTTTCACTTTTTGTCAGTTCAAATTGCTCTTAAGGCACTGCTTCGGGAATAAGTCTATTGAGGAATGTTCTGGTAACTTACGGTTTTTATTTCGGCTTCTAGGCCTTCGATGGAACACAACCGATTTCACACTTTGTAGTAAACACTTAGAGCCCACTACGGCTTTACGTTAGAAGAAAACTTGTGCTTTACTTAGCTCTCATAATTGTTACTATGAGCCTCTACTGCGGCTCGGTGGAAAATTAGCCTACTTAGCGGCTTGGTCGAAACAACCTACTTGGCGGCTCGGTGGAAAATGAACCTACTTGGCGGTTCGGTGGAAAATGAACCTCGATCCGAGTCCTCCGGACGCTTAAATAAGCCGTGGGCACTCTCTCGGCAATATGGCTACGCCGGAACCAAAACTGCGGATACAAATATTTAACCAATCCCGGCGTATCGAGAGATTCGGTCGCAAACCCGCACAGCACACTAATATACCGAACGGCTTGGAATTTCTGATTAATATACCGCTCGATACAAAAATGAAAAGAAGTACAATTTAAAGTGAAAAATCAGTAACATTACATGGTCTTAAAATGTAGGAAAAAATGAATGTTACATATATACGTATATATATGTGTATATATATATATATATATATATATATATATATATATATATATATATATATATATATATATATATATATATATGTATGTATATATATATATATATATATATATATATATATATATATATATATATATATGTATATATATATATATATATATATATATATATATATATATATGTATATATATATATTTATATATATATATATATATATATATATATATATATATATACATACATATATATATATATATATATATATATATATATATATATATATATATATATATATCTCATGAAACTTTGTACCAATATACGTAAGGGGCAAATAACGACTTCTATTTAATAAATGTAATATTTATTAAAAGCAAAGAAGTTAAGAGGTTACAAAATTGCGCCTCAACGGGCGGGCGTTTTTTAGACGGTACAAAAATTGCGCCTAAACGGAAGGGCATTTTTTTAATACGTTACAATATATATATATATGTATATATATATATATATATATATATATATATATATATATATATATATATATACATATATATATATATATATATATATATATATATATATATATATATATACATATATATATATATATATATATATATATATATATATATATATATATATATATATATATATATATATATATATACGAGGCTGGTTTGAAAAGTCCGTGCAAAGTCCGAGAGATGGCACCACCGCCGCGTATCGAGGTGATGTTTAGTTAGTAGCATCTCTTGAATGAACGCACACCAAGTTTCAGCCATATTGGTATATTTCTTTGTGTTTGGCATTCGTGTGAATCAAGGAAGTCGAGTGACATTCAAGAAATGGACGAAAAAGAATTTCGTGTGGTGATTAAACATTACTTTATGAAAGGCAAAACGCCTCAGGAGACTAAAGAGAAGCTTGCTAAACATTATGGTGACTCTGCACCTTCGATTAGAACAGTTTTATAAGTGGTTTCAAAAGTTTCGGACTGGCCATATGGGCACAAGTGACGCTGAACGTTCTGGGCGGCCTGTGGAGGTTACGACTCCAGAAATCATTGATCAAATCCATGATATGGTGATGGATGACAGAAAAGTTAAGGTGCGTGAGATTGCTAGTGCTGTGGGCATCTCGACTGAACGGGTACATAATATTTTGCATAAACATTTGGACATGAGAAAGCTATCCGCAAGATGGGTGCCGCGATTGCTTACGCTTGACCAAAAACGGAATCGTGTGAAGTGTTGCAAGGATGGTTTGCAGCTGTTTCAGAAGAATCCGGAGGACTTTAAGCATCGTTTCGTCACTGTGGATGAAACATGGATACATTACTATACTCCTGAGACCAAACAACAATCTAAACAATGGGTTACCAAGGGGGAATCTGCACCAAAAAAGGCGAAGACCGTTCCTTCGGCCGGAAAGGTTATGGCGACTGTCTTTTGGGATTCGCAAGGGATAATCCTCATCGACTATCTGGAAAAGGGTAAAACTATTACAGGTGAATATTATTCATCGTTACTGGACCGTTTGAAAACCGAGCTGCAAGAAAAACGCCCGCGATTGGCCCACAAGAAAGTCCTTTTCCATCACGACAACGCACCAGCCCACACCTCAGCAGTTGTGGTCGCAAAATTAATGGAAATAGGATTCCAACTCGTTTCACATCCCCCCTATTCTCCAGACTTGGCTCCCTCGGACTACTATTTGTTCCCCAATTTGAAGAAATGGCTGGCGGGACAAAGATTTTCTTCAAACGAGGAGGTGATTGCAGACACTAATGGATATTTTGCTGACTTGGACAAATCCTATTATTCGGAAGGGATCAACAAACTAGAACATCGTTGGACGAAGTGTATAAGCCTAAAAGGAGACTATGTCGAAAAATAAAAAAGGTTTACCCCAAACACATAAGTAGTTTTTATTTTTGCACGGACTTTTCAAACCAGCCTTGTATATATACATATAATTACTAGAGACCGGATTATATGCAACAAAAAATCTTGAAATATGCGTGCAAATATACATGAAAAATGCTTAAAATATGCATGAAAAGGGTCAAATTATACAAAATTAAATAATAATAAAAGTAGTAATTTTTAGTTCTTTATTTCAAAATCAGCATAAAATTAACAAGTTATCGACGATGTTTAAATTTAATTAACAGTTAACATTTTTAAAAATTATTTAACATTTGTATTCTTGTACACGTAAACAATAAGGTATTGTTCCAAATGTTGGGTAGTAAGATTGTGTCTTCGATCACTTAAAATATCTTTATAAGTGGAAAAAGACCGTTCCACATCCACTGAGGTAACTGGATAGTATTTGAATTTGGGTCCTATGTTAGCACGTATTGTTTCTGGCAAAAGTTCACCCGTCCCATTAATAAAACTATCAATTTGACACAAAGGTTCAAAGGCTGGATTATTGCACAAAATGTTTTCAAACTTTTCTTTAACTCTACGCTGGAATACATCTGGCAATGTGGAGTTTATTTGACGGATTACATTCATTAACTGAATTGATTCGGTCAACGCCAAACCTCGAGTTTCAAGCTTTTTAATACCCGCAGGTATGTGGCTAATCAAAGCTATGTTTTTTTTTTGTAATATCAGAATCGTTAAACGTTTGCTTGGATTGACGAACTGCCATAGCCTCTTCACAATCGAAGTCATTTACTACACCTTTGATGGCCTCGAAATGTTCATTGTAAAATAGTACAACTTCAATCCATGTTCCCCATCGATTTACCACTGGTTAGGGGGGTAAAGGCACATTTGGCAGTTTTTCTTTATAGGCGTTATTGCGAGCAGGTGCCTTAAGAAGCACGTTCTTTGCTGATGAAATCACTTTATTTACATTTCCAAACGTGGATCGTACTTCTTCAGCGAGTCGATGGACTCCGTGAGCAAAGCACGTCACATGAATTAAATTTGGATAAAATACTTGGAGGACTTTGGCTGCCTTGATCATATAGGGAGCAGCATCTGAGAGAAATATAAACACTCTTTCATCTGCAGAAGATTCAGGAAATATTTTTTTAATACCCTCATTCACAAATCTGGCGATCGTAGAATGATTTGTCTTGTCAAGTTCTTTGCAGGCATCCAAATAGGAAGAAGAATCTTCTAATCTTAATGCACCTACGATTAAATTCGCAACATAGCGACCATAACTGTCTGTAGTTTCATCAGCTGAAATCCAAATAATGTCATCCTTAAATTCATTACGTATTTCTTCCAGAACATGTTGGCAAATTGTTGGTATGTAATTTTTACGCAGTGTTGATTCGTCTGGTATTTTTTTGATTCAAGCAATATTTTCGCAGAAAATCTTTGAATGTAGGATTTGTAACTTTGTGGAGAGGAATATTACTTGCAAGCAATGCTTCACATAAATCCATGCTAAAGTGGTTTTTTTTGTTTGCCTATAGAAGTTGAATCACTGCTACTTGCTACTGTTATAAATTGTTGTTGTGGGCCTTTTTTTGCAATCCTGCGATATGAAGACTTGTCTTGACATGCTGATCAATTTGAAACTCTTTTGTGCACGAAACATTTTTCTCGCAAACTCGACAATATAAAACATTTCCGTCGTATGTAAATGTTCCAGGATAATCAGCTACCCACGAAGAGACACTTTGGTTTGCGGTGGCATGGTATAGGTTAAACTTTAACACAACATGTTAAAAATTGCAAAAATACTACACTGATGCAAGCGCGTCAACAATAATGTTAAAACTGATATCTTGTTTTAGATTAAAAATTCATCTTCGAGAAAATTGTTTATTTGATCCACGCCCAAACAAATATTCTTAGAAACTAACTACTTATCACTTAATATCCTGACCAAGAAACAAAGGAATAAAATACCGTCGTAATTTTAGGTATTCCCTTGGCACTATAACCTAATCGATGTTTAGACTATTGCAGGTAATGTCCCGGCGATAAGATCGGTTCCAGACGGCGACATTAACAATACCCTGAGCCTAGTAATACCGAGAAATTGCCTAGTAATACCGAGAAATATTGTAAATATAGGGAAAATATGCATCATTACTCGATTTTGGGTAAAATATGGAATAATCTGTGAGAATGGTCTAAATATGCAAATACATATGAAAATATGCAAATGCATATGAAAATATGCAAATGCATATATTCCAGTCTCTAATAACTACTATTTTGATTTAGACTTTCTTGGTTATGTATTTTTTTGACAAACTCTTCTTGGATTTGCTCATAACAAAAATAACTTTATGTGATTATAGTTTATTTACCTTCCAGTAAAACGTTGTCTTAATCACTTTTTTGTGATTCTATGGCGAGAAAATCTAATATATATGAAGCATAAAAGACTAAACAAGTCATTATGGGTAAAGGAGCGAATCTGCTAACACTTGCTTATCGTTTTTGTAATATTAAACAATACCACTGAGCCCTAAAATTTATACGGTGAGAACTTTAATTTATATTATAAACTCAGACCTAAAAGGGATCGTAGAAATACCGTAAGACTTATTAAATAAACTCTTAATAGAATTAGGTGTTTAGTGAAATTGTGTTACTTCAAGCCCCAGCCTTTGTTCTATTTCGTAGCTAAGTGGAAAAGCCAGGCTTGCCTGGTTTGCATTAGCTATTCAAATCAAGAGACAAGTTTTAATCAAATCTTGCTGTGGAATGCAAACTTTAAAGGAAAAAGAAGACTTTTCGCCAATTAAAACTAAAAGTGAGTTAGGATAATTGAAAACCTTTTAGTTTTTTTAAATTAATTTTACAGCATAGGAAACTAATATTATAAAAAATGCTTCAATCTCTTGATATTAAAAATTGGCAATTTATTATCGCTTGGAGGCGTTTCGTCTATGATTGCAGTAGCCATCTTTATGATACCATACTTTTCGGAATTAGAACCCTGAATGGGTAAAGTGTTTAAGATTGACAGATTGTACCCCGTATCTGTATTATTATTGTTAGGATATTTATACTAGGTGTGTTCCAAAAGTTCTTGGACTAATGCTATAAAATCTGAAGCAGATGCTTTTTTACTTCATGATTCCTGTCACCTTCAAGATTACACTTTTTTTTCACTGGTGAAAGGATTCATTTTTTGAACAACTAAATGAGGAAATACGCAAAATTGGAACATCAAGAGAGATATTACTTGTGGGTGATCTAAATGGAAGAATAGGAAGGAAAGAACACGATAAAGTGGTAGGAAAATATGGCGAAGAAGTTACTAACGACAACGGAAGAAGAATTATAGAGATATGTGAACAAAACAACCTTACAATATTAAACGGACACTACCAGCATAGGGATATTCATAAATATACGTGGAGACAAACAACAAGAGATTTAAAAAGTATTATCGACTATATGATAATACGTCAGAGATCTAGATTAAACTTACTATATGTAAGAGTACAAAGAGGGGCTTCATGTGGCAGCGACCACTACCTCGTGAAAGGAAAGATAACCTCACGAACAACACGGGAAAGCAAACTGGAAGATACAAGTACACAGCACACAACAAGTGAAACAACAATAAGATATAATACAGACAGCTTACAAAATGAAACTATCAGAAATCTATACAAGAGTAGACTGGACCAAAAGATACAACGGACGGGATTTGTTAATATAGAAGAAGAATATAAGTATATAAAGGAATGCCTACACGCAGCCGCACTGGAAGCATTAGGGTACCAAGAGAAAAGGGAAAAACAGCAAAAACCATATTGGTGGGATGAAGAAATTAAATACGAAATTGAAGAAAAACGGAAAAGCTATCACAAATACTTAAGTTCAAAGAGCACAAACGACAAAGTAAAATACAAAGAATAACAAGCTAGAGTACGCAAAATGATTAGTGACAAAAAGAACAACCAATGGGAAAAGACATGCTCAAGACTCAACACTTACATAGGAGGAAGAAAAAGCACAGAAAGCTGGAGACTTCTTAAAAATATGAGAACAGAACGGAAAAGAGAAATCTTCTCACCAATAACACCAGAAAAATGGAACCAATATTTTACAAATATGCTAACAGAAGATAGACCAGAGTTCAAAAGTACCCAACATGGAAACCCAAATATAGTTATACGAGGATCCCCAATAAGGATAACAACATCAGAAGTTAAAGAAGTATGTAAAACGCTAAAAAATGGTAGAGCTCCAGGACCAGGAAACATCCCAGGAGAGATAGTAAAATACGGAACTGAAAAGCTATTTAGCGCTTTAAGGAACTTATTCCAAAGATGCATTAACACATCAGAAGTACCTGAGGAATGGAAAATATCTTACATATCAACAATTCATAAGAAAGGAGACAAAAATAATTGCGATAACGGTTACAGGATCTATTAGCAGAATATACGGAAAAATACTTAAAAAAAATAGAATAGAAACGCAATACGAGGACGTAGAAGGCAGGCTTTAGAGCAGGAAGCTCCACAATAGACCATCTCTTCTTACTGACACAAATCCTAGAAAAGAAAACCGCATTTGATCAGGAAGTCCATGTCTTGTTTGTTGATTTAAAAAAGCCCTACGACAGCGTGCCCCTAATGAGATTGTGGGAAACACTACAACAGAGTAATGTAAGCACCGAAATAATTAAAGCCGTAAAATCCTTATACCAAGACGCAAGAAGTAGTGTGAAAACCAAATATGGTATAACAACAGGGTTCCCGGTCAGAAAGGGTCTCAAACAGGGCTGCTGTATATCCCCAACGCTATTTTAAAATCTATTTGGAGAGTGCACTGAAGAACTGGAAAAGGAAATGCAGCAGTATGGGATTACCACTGGATGACGATACTACATTGTACACGCTATCATTCGCAGATGACCAGGTAGTAGTCGCTCAGGACATCGATGATATGGAATACATGACACGAAAACTTATGGAGGAATATGAAAAAGGGGCCTAGAAGTCAATATTAAAAAGACCGAGTACATGTGCGTCGGAGGACAACAGCAGAACTTGAAACTGGCCACAGGACACACCATCAAACACTGTGCCAGTTATAAGTATTTGGGAACGAGAATATCTAGGGACGGAACACTGGAAGAAGCAATATTCGAGAGGAATATCCAAGAAAGAAAAGCGATTGCAATGCTTAATAGTATACTATGGGACAAAAACATAACCATTGAAAATAAGAAGAGAATTTACAACTCGATAGTGAAAAGTATAATAACTTACAGCTCCCAGGTGTGGCCATTAAAGGAAAGAACAGAAAAAATACTAAAAGCTACAGAAATGGATTTCTGGAGACCGCATACCAAATGACACGATAAGGCGAGCTTTAGAAATAAAGCACGATATATATATATATATATATATATATATATATATATATATATATATATATATATATATATATATATATATATATAAATATATATATTCACTGGTTGAACATTTTTTGGAAGATCGATACTGTCACAGTCTCTAGTGCAGTCTATGATTCGCATTGTGTCTTGTATAACATGTTGAAGCGGCGAGTCTCTACCTTCATCTTCATATCGGAGAACAGCTCGAAATTACAGGATGTCAAATCAGATGAATGTGGAGTACGATGTTCAGGAATTCCTCGTTAAAACCTGTTGCGTACAAAACGAATGGTGGGCCTGTGAATTGTCGTGATGCAGGAGGAAACTCTTCTCACTCCTCGACGCTTTTCTTAACAAATGAAACATTCACCAGGGATTTAGAATAATTCGACGACAGTCGTCACAAATGATTTATGATTGCAGTCGAAAGTCATCCGGAACGCTCGTCGTTTTCTACCGAAGTTTGGGGGACCTGATCGCGAGAATCATTTGCAAATTTGCGGACTGCTCAGGGCTTCATCCCCAGTTTCTTTCTAAATCATGTCATATATTTAAATACTACTTTTTACGAGTTTAATTCAAAATTTTAGACACGTGCGCCGTTTTTTTTTTGATATCCATTGTAAAATTCGCAGAAAGGCACATCTATCACTGTCTTTATTGGATTCTAAGTTAGGCCAGGCCTCTTTCTTATAATTTTTGAAAGCATATAAAAGGAATTTCTATAACTAAATGTAAACTTATTCTATCTTAACTTAAGTTCTTACAATAGGAATCCTATACTAACTTAACCTAGGAAATGTGTGTTTGGTATATACATGAAGTTTCTTAAAGCTAGGACTTAGAACTAAGACTAAAACTACCTTAGACTAAGACTTACGCTAACTTAAACTAGGAAGTAACAAGACTTAAATTAGGACTAGTGTAAACTTAACCTAGAATGACATTCTTCTTGTCACGGGGAGCGAGGGGGGTCACCGCCTTCGTCCGAGAGCAGCAGCGGGTCCGACGGTCTAGGTGGCTAGCTTGAGGAGGGACAAGGCACATCTAGACTTCTAGACTTTTATGCAAATGTGCATGCAGAACAAACTGGACGAGCTAGCAAGTTGAAACTTGTCACGTAACGTTAGTGGGGGGTGTACCTATCACCACCTCTCGATACGTGTCGGTAATATTTCACGTTCTTGCTATATAGCTTTAGACCGGGATTTTTCGGATCGCAAAAGGTAAATTACTATTGATTTCCATTTGCTCACGAGAATTGGAAATTGAAGCAAGAACTTTGATTTCTCATACATTGACGATGCGCCCTGTAGTGGGTTAACGTCCAGCTACAGCTGTTTGTGTAATGTGTTTCTTAATATATTTTTCATGTTCCTTAATTCTGCTGGATATTGATCTTCCAGTTGATCCCACATCGTACCACAAGAAAAGGGAATTTTATGTACTAGCCACTTGTGAATTCATGTCTTGTCTGGAAGTCGAGTTTTTAAATTGTTAAAACTAGGACACTCCAATATCACATACATTCCTTTTTTTTATTTTACTAGTATAACTAGTAAAGGAAGGGCATGATCTGTTTCAGTTTCAATTGCAAATCTTTTTTTTTTTAAATATTGTTGACAGATTTGTTCAAATAACGCATTCAGATCTTTTTTGTCATGTCGACCATATATCTACACCAAAATTTTCGTTTATGAAAATATTCATATAGCAGTTTGCTTCTTCTTAAAGTGCCTATTCGGTTCGAATGTTGGCAATCATTCTGGCTATTATTACTTTATACATTTCAGCTCTGAAAAGACCAGTAGTATTTGTTGAGAACCAATTTCGCAGATTGCAAATACTCTTCCTTGGAGTATTTGCTGTAGTAATCCATATCTGTGCGGATTTCTCATTATGTGTCCTAAATACTCCAATTTTCCTACTTTAACAGTTTCTATAATTTCAAGTTTCTTCTTCATGCGACATAAGACATCTTCATTGGTAATATGGTCATTATAAGAAATTTTCAAAATTCTGCGATATAGCCATAATTCAAATGCCTGAAGTTTTTTAGAAATGGCCTCATTCAGCGTCCAAGATTCCACACCGTAAAGAAGGATACTGAAGACATAACATCTTAGGAGTCTTATTTTTGTGCTTAATTTTATTACTGAGCTTTTGAAAAGTGATATCATTTTGAGGAACACTGCTCTAACTACCATATTTCGATACGGTAACGAATTTCCTGTGAGTGATCCCACTGTTCGTTTATCACAGTACCTAGATATGAATATTGTGGAGTTCTTTGTATTTGTTGATTGTTAACCATCAACAAGGTAACAGGAACTAGATACTTGCTGATTACCATATACTTTGTTTTGCTGATATTAAGTTCGAGGCCGGATCGATTACTGACTTCGTTTATTCTTTATCCTTTAAGTTATCAGCCATAACCGCTGTATCGTCAGCATAACGAATATTATATATTCGCTCCCCATTAAGCAGTATTCCTTCGTCAGTCTCTTTTCAGGGCCTCTCTAAAGATTTGCTCAGAGTATATATTAAACAATAATGGAGACAAAACACAACCCTGCCTTACTCCACGTTCAGTCGATATTGCTTCTGAGCGCTTCTCTTCTGTTTTAATAAATCCCATCTGGTTCCAGTAGAGGTTGTCAATAATCCGCAGATCTTTTCCATCTAGCCCAAAGTCTTTCAGAATTTCGACCATTTTGTGATGTTGGACTCTATCAAAGACCTTTTGGTAGGCGATCAGGCACAAATATACGTCACAATTGACGTCTCTATATCGCTGAATCAAAACCTGCATAGAAAACAAGGCCTCTCTGGTTCCAATGGCATCACGGCGGAAGGCTCGGAACTGTCTTCCTCATTTGCATTAACTACCTGTTGGAAAGGACCAGGGATCCAATCTACAGCTTAGTAGATGACAGTACGGTTATTTCTTCATTCCCCTTAAAGCCTCGAACATCGGCGATTCATGCAAATATATGTAGACAGCAGGAAGTCGTTTAACTTAGCATAGAAGAAATTCTATTTAGAGGTAACAGTAACCAAGTAAAATATGACGCTACAAAAATTCAGGCTGCAATTTTTTCTAAAAACGTTAATGTAGCTGAATCCAACATAGTTATGTCGGGGCACTCGATCTCCCTAGTATCGTCATTCAGTTTGCTTAGCGTTGTTTGGGGGCAAATATATAATAATAATAATAATAATAACTTACCATCGAGAGGAAGGCAGGAGGAAGAGGAATTATAGACATCAGATCATTACAAAACAAATACAAGCACTTAGGAAATTCTTTCACAGCAAGCAAACCAGCCTCCACACAGCGACAGTGAAAGCAGACAAAAACTACACACCTCTCGACTTATCCCGGGCAGACCACTCAGCAGACACACACAGTCACACCCAATTACAACAGGAAAAGATGAAAACGTGGTCAGAGAAAACACTCCACGGAAAACACAGATACCACATAGAACAAGACCACGTAAATAAAAAACAATCATACACCTGGTTACAGGATGGGCAGCTATTCCCTGAAACAGAAGGCTTCTTACTTGCCATCCAGGATAAAGTCATATTAACCAGAAACTACCAAAAGCATATCATCAAAGACCCAACTATTACAGAAGACAGATGCAGGAAATGCCACCAGCAGAAAGAAACGATCGAACACATAACAGGTGGATGTAAAATATTAGCTGGAACAGAATACACAGCCAGACATGACTTAGCTGCCAAAGTAGTTCACCAAGCACTAACCACAACATACAAACTCATAGAAAACACAGATCCCTACTACAAATACACATCAACTGCCATACTTGAAAATAAAGATTACAAGCTCTACTGGAACATCAGCATCCATACAGATAAAACAGTCTCCGCCAATAGACCCGATATTACTTTTCAGTGCAAAAGAGGAAAAGTCACCTATCTAATTGACATAGCGGTCCCCAACGACACGAACATCCAAACGAAATACACAGAAAAAATTTCCAAATACACAGACCTTGCAACGGAAATAAAAAGGCTATGGAAACAAGAAAAAATCATCATTGTCTCCCTCATTAAATCAGCCACAGGCCTTACACCAATAACATTCACACCACACTTAGTACAATTAGGACTCAACACAAACATACACAGAAACATTCAGAAGTCAGTGTTTTTGAAAATATGTAACATTGTCAGGTCATTCCTTAATACATAATGGTAATAGCGTTTGTGCTGACTTGGCTTTGGCCCGTCAGCCAAACATGGAACCACATTGACCAAATGTGAGAAAGAAGAACTTTTTTGTAATAATAATAATAAAATGTCTTTATTGTAATTAAATCGTAGGATTACAATTGGCGGAGTTGAAGTTACGCTTCCTATCTCAACCATGAAATGCGAATACATATTGTATACAGCAACATTTAGAGACTAGTATTGCATATAAAATACAAAATATAATAATCAATACACAATGTACTACCATGATAGAAGTTAATATTAATACTGTGGGTGGCTAAGGGTATAGCTACTACTATATATGTAACATTAGAGAGGTCGATTGCGTATAAAATACAAAATATAGTAATCAATACACAATGTACCACCATGATAGAAGTTAATATTAATACTGTGGGTGGCTAAAGGTATGGCTACTGCTATATATGTTACATTAGAGAGGTCGATTGAGGTGACCATTGTACGAGCTGCCGAAGGAAGGAATCAGCATAAGCTATGAACAATGGTTTTTACTGCTCTTTTAAACCTGTGACCTGACGCATTCCTCAGATCAACAGGCACTTTATTGTACAACTTAGCTATTTGGTAACTAAAAGAACGCTCATACATTGAAGTCAAGTGCATGGGCGGAGTCAAGGTGAATTTATGCCTCAGATCCAGGTTATGTGCATCGTATCTAAATTATATAAGTAGCCAGGACACTTATTACAAATAATCCTATCGTATAGTACCAAACTGTGTAGTACCCGTCTTTCATTCATTCTTAACAACTTTATGTCAAGCAATTTTGCACTGACACCTCTCTCACGGCCTCGAATACCGCCAATAAAACGCACGCACGAATTTTGCATAAGTTGGATCCTCTTAGCGTCACAGTCTAGAAGGCAGGGCCCGTACACCACATTACAGTAGTTATAGTGCGACAGAACAATGGAGTCACACAACATCTTTCTAACATTCTCGGTAAGAAGAGCGAGTTGATTGAAAATTAATTTAAGGTTAGCAAATGCTCTTTTAATAGATAAATTTATATGTCCCGTGAATCTCAGATCGGAATCCATTACTAGGTCCAAGTTTTTGGCATCAGTACATGCACTTAGCACTACATCATTTAAGCTCATTTGTAGTAGATTCTGGTGCCGAATCCGAGACTGAGTCCGTCCAAATAACAGAATCCGTGATTTAGTTGGATTTATTTCTAAGCAGTGTGCACTCGAGGCCTTCATAAGGGCATCCAGATCAAGCGTCAGTTTATCATTAGCTTCCAATATTTGGCCTGGTTTAAAAGAAATGTATAATTGCGTTTCATCAGCGTAGAAATGCGCTGAGGAATATTTTAAGAATGAAATAACTTGTGACGTATAAATGGTGAAAAATAGCGGGCCCACGGTCGATCCTTGAGGCATACCGCAGGACATTTTCAGAGGGCTCGACAGCACATCACCAACTTTAACCATCTGCTTCCTACCAATAAGGTATGCTTTAACAAGACGCCGTGCACTGTCATCAAAGCCGATATAATTCAGAATGCTCAGAAAAAGATCGTGATTTAGCCGATCAAAGGCCTTTGAATAGTCCAAAAACGAACCAATGCTGTCAATTCGTCACGATCCGCAGCCTCCAGGATATCGTCCATTACTCTCAACAGAGCAGTAGTACAGCTGTGATCCTTACGGAAGCCCGATTGTACAGTGGGCGAAATTTTAAAACTGGCGACATACTGTCTGATTTGTCCGTCCATCACTCTTTCAATTATTTTGGAAAGAGTGGGCAGAATGCTAATAGGTCTTAGGCCTTTTAGTTCACTTGGACAATTGACCTTGGGGAGCGGTAGAAGAAATGATGTTTTCCAGATTTCAGGAAAAGTACAGGTTTCAATACAAAAATTTACCAAATGGACAATTACTGGAATAATGTGAGGACAGCAGCGAATTATCATTGTCAACCCGATCTGATCACAGCCAATGGCCTTTGATTCAATGGAAGATAAGGCCTTCTCTACATCATCAACCGTTGCCAGTCTAAATCGAAAATTACCCACGACGAGTTTTCTATTATTATCAAAATTTAAAATCTCAGGGTTCGGTTCGGCAGATTGTGCCGCACCGGCGAAGAACCTATTAATCTCATCAGCACTACCCAAGAACTCAGGATCACCTTTTTATTTTTTGAGTAGGTATCTATTTCCTTCATAAGTTTCCAATTATCTCTTGGTTCATTATTTCGAATACTATTTTCAAGATATGCTCTTTTTTCCCTAACAATGGCCGAACTAGAAAGCTTTAAATTCCAGACCCACTGTATTACCCTCTTTTTGAATGAATCGCACTTATTTAATGTACCAAATGGATTATACTAAAATACTTCGAATCTACCTCTCGACCAATATGAGTAACAGAAACTCGTTGAATTTATTTTTGTCTTACCTGATAAATAAAATAGTAGACATATATAATTACGACGAAATCGTGTGCTATTTTTACTTATTACTGAAATTGAATTTCAGATGAAACATTACTTACAGACTCGAGTGATCACTATATTTAAAATTACTTGAGTACTTAATATTCGATTATTTGAATTGCCTATTTTTTCCAATACTATTGTCTACTATAGCCGATTTTTGTCAGACCAAATAGTGCAGTAAAAAAAGCATTGGAAATAAGTCGAGATAGAGCAATATTGTGATTTTATCCTCTCTGGGGTATCACCAGAAGTATTGACCTGAGTTTTACACCTCAAAAAACTTGTGCTTTTTGTTTATAACCAAGTGAAGTTTTAAAAACGCGTTTTTTGAGCTTAAAATGCGACTAACTATGGTTACATATGTCGGATCGAGACAAAAAAAAACCAAAGTATTCGTAATGAAATTTCCAATAAATCCTCGTTAATTTTAAGTCACTCAAATACGAGGCTGGTTTGAAAAGTCCGTGCAAAGTCCGAGAGATGGCACCACCGGCGCGTATCGAGGTCATGTTTAGTTAGTAGCATCTCTTGAATGAACGCACACCAAGTTTCAGCCATATTGGTCTATTTCTTTGTGTTTGGCAATCGTGTGAATCAAGGAAGTCGAGTGATTTTCAAGAAATGGACGAAAGAGAATTTCGTGTGGTGATTAAACATTACTTTATGAAAGGCAAAAGGCCTCAGGAGACTAAAGAGAAGCTTGATAAACATTATGGTGACTCTGCACCTTCGATTAGAACAGTTTATAAGTGGTTTCAAAATTTTCGGACTGGCCATATGGGCACAAGTGACGCTGAACGTTCTGGACGGCCTGTAGAGGTTACGACTCCAGAAATCATTGATCAAATCCATGATATGGTGATGGATGACAGAAGAGTTAAGGTGCGTGAGATTGCTAGTGCTGTGGGCATCTCGACTGAATGGGTACATAATATTTTGCATGAACATTTGGACATGAGAAAGCTATCCGCAAGATGGGTGCCGCGATTGCTCACGCTTGACCAAAAACGGAATCGTGTGAAGTGTTGCAAGGATGGTTTGCAGCTGTTCCAGAAGAATCCGGAGCACTTTAAGCGTCGTTTCGTCACTGTGGATGAAACATGGATACATTACTATACTCCTGAGACCAAACAACAATCTAAACAATGGGTTACCAAGGGGGAATCTGCACCAAAAAAGGCGAAGACCGTTCCTTCGGCCGGAAAGGTTATGGCGACTGTCTTTTGGGATTCGCAAGGGATAATCCTCGTCGACTATCTGGGAAAAGGGTAAAACTATTATAGGTGAATATTATTCATCGTTATTGGACCGTTTGAGAACCGAGCTGCAAGAAAAACGCCCGCGATTGGCCCACAAGAAAGTCCTTTTCCATCACGACAACGCACCAGCATACACCTCAGCAGTTGTGGTCGCAAAATTAAT
Source organism: Pachyrhynchus sulphureomaculatus (assembly GCA_019049505.1). Lineage (NCBI taxonomy): Eukaryota > Metazoa > Arthropoda > Insecta > Coleoptera > Curculionidae > Pachyrhynchus > Pachyrhynchus sulphureomaculatus. The sequence continues at coordinate 34,851,445 of CM032455.1, forward strand.
GGAAATAGGATTCCAACTCGTTTCACATCCCCCCTATTCTTCAGACTTGGCTCCCTCGGACTACTATTTGTTCCCCAATTTGAAGAAATGGCTGGCGGGACAAAGATTTTATTCAAACGAGGAGGTGATTGCAGACACTAATGAATATTTTGCAGACTTGGACGAATCCTATTATTCGGAAGGATCAACAAACTAGAACATCGTTGGACGAAGTGTATAAGCCTAAAAGGAGACTATGTCGAAAAATAAAAAAGGTTTACTCCAAACACATAAGTAGTTTTTATTTTTGCACGGACTTTTCAAACCAGCCTCGTATGTACATAACCCACAAAATTGAAAAACCGAGAAATACTAATGGTTTTTATTTTTGTTGTTTATAATTTGTAAAACGAAATTTTTGTTCGTATGATTTCAATAGGCACACAGTAAATTGGAAATATTTAATAAAATATAGTATTTAAAAAAAAATTCTTGTACATATATCATTATTATACGTTAAGTTTCAGTATAAGAATAATTAAAAACACCCACAATGTCTGTGTTAATTAAAAATTGAGTTTTAAAATTTGAGAATTTGGTTGCTGTAGAGCGTCACAGGCAATTTTGCGCTCAAAGAAGTACGAAATGGTTAAAAAAAGTCTGACAATTTTCTTTAAGTAACAGTCAAAAATATACTTGATATTAGAAAATCATTAAAAACTTTAAAAAAACTTTCTCTTTTTTGTAATTTTGCTTTTAAAAAAGTATTCATGATAAATGTATTTTTTCCTTTTTATTAATCATACAAGTTAAAATAAAAAAAGATTTAAAGGTAGGAAATGAAAGATAAAAGTCTAAGTTTTCAGTATAAAGTATTTCTATTTCATTTAAACTTCCAGGTATAAAGAAAACAGTTATTGAAAATGCAAAAATTCTAAATTAGTCAAAGGAATTTTGTTAATGGCGTTAATATTGGATATGCCATTTTGAATTTTTCAAGTTTGTCATCGGATTTTTAATCAGTACCCCAAGAAACTCCTTAATAGCCAATTTTATAATATTTAGTAGTATACAGAAATGTTAATTTCATCATAAATGAGGTGGGAAGCATGATTCTCACTACGACTGAAGGAGTTAGACCTGCCATATTATTTTAAATACTTCTTTTTAAAATTACGGTAGAACTAAAAAAAAAGTCTATAACCATTTTTTTGTACAATTTCCCATTCTTTCATGTGGTGCTATTAGTTTTTCGCTATTTTTTTTACGACATATTTGCGAAAAACCTAATTTTTCATTTTATTTTCGATTTCGTAGGCTTAGCGTACATTTTAGAGCAGCCTATTAACATTTAATGAGAGCTTTTCGTCAAAATTGGCCTCTGACGACTGGGCTACTACGTACTTGGCCAGGCCAAAAATACTTAAATAAATTAATAAATTAAGTACACCGACCTGCCTGAACTGGAACCCGAGACATTCTGCACCGTAAGGAAGTTACCACGCTACGGAGCCACGGGTCTCCACCCGTATATATCGTAATATAATTCTATTTCAGTGCTGTTGTTTTTCCATTACGTCCACACGTACTTACGTCCCTTGTTAATGGGAAGTATTTTATTCGGGAGAAAATTATTCTCCGAAATTTTTTCTTTTTCACATGTTCCAGTTAGTCTAAACGACTGTCAACATAGCGAACTATTGGTACCATAACCCTCGAACGAGATAATAATATAATATTTGACCTATGTATAAAACCTATAGTTCTTAAATGATATAGTTTCATGAGAAGGGGTGAAAGAGGTGGGATTTTACTTACTCTTTACAGGAGAAAGTCAATTTCAGTATTTATTGTAGAACTACGTGTTTGCGAGGAAGTGATCGTGTAAATCATTTTATCGATTTTTAAATTTGTTTGTGAGTTCCAACAAAATAAATCCGGATTAATTCAACGAATTCAGAACTAGACTAGAATGGGCGTACGTTATAAAGTTCCCTCATGTTATGATTACATGGAATTTAGACCCTTTCGACGCAATATTACACGTTGGCTTCTAAATAGCTAACAAAATATATAATATCATAAATAATATTCTTATTTAATATATTATAGTTATTGAAAGAAAACACTAATAAGATAGAAATGAAAATTGGGGTACGTCAAGGGGACACAATCTCGCCGAAATTGTTTACGTTGGCGCTAGAAGATTTTTTTCAAACAACTTCCATGGACAAGTGAGGGTATACATATAGGAAGAGCGCAACTCAATCATTTGCTATTCGCGGGTGATATTGTGCTTATATCTAACAACAAAGACGAATTGGAAGAAATGCTGAACGAACTTAACAACAAGTCCCGAGAGATTAATCTGAAGATAAACATCGCCAAAACCATGTTCATGACAAATGACGACTGTAATAAAGATGCAGTACTGAAGATTGAAAACGCAAAAATCACAAGAACGGATTCATATCTTGGACAAAAAAAATAGTAATATCCGAAGAAAACTTGAAACCGGATTTGTCAAAGAGAATATCATTGGCTTGGTCGGCATTTGACAGATTGCAGAACATCTACCTTTTCAACGTCACACTAAAAGCGAACACATTTGATCAATGTGTGTTGCCAGTACTGACATACGTAACAGAAACGTGAACTTTCAATCAAGAAATTATAAATCGCCTACAAGTAGCCCAACGAGCGATGGCACGGAGGATGTTGGGAATATCGTTGAGGGATAGGCTGACTAATGAAGAAATTTCGAGGAAAGTCCAAGACAACTGATGTAACTGAGACGGTAAGCAGGTTGAAGTGGAGCTGGGCGGGTCATTCGCAAGACTCTCTGATAATCGATGGACCCGTAAGGAGGAGGCCCTGGAATGAGAGAAGTCCCAAAACCAAAGAAGATGGATGTACTTAGTGGAGGCTTATGTTCGACGATGGATTGCATAGCTGATGAGGAGGAGGAGGAGAAATATATTACTTAGTTATTCGGTGAATAATATCTAGTTATGTCTAGTGTCGTGTTCCATACGAAACACTTATGGACTCACTTCTGTGTCTGTCCGTCTGTCACATCCGATTTTCTCTGAAACTATTTGACATAAAAAATTGAAATTTGTCACAAATATAGGAATTGATGGCTCGATTAGAGCTGTGTAGTTTTTAAACTCAAAATTTTGATTTAAGGGGTTAGTTTTGGGAGATGAAATTGGAAGTGAAAAAAATTACTAGGTCATCGTGTGGAGTGCCAAATGAGAGCTTGTGAAAACACGAGTTTAAACATATACATATATGATGTAATACTTGCGGACACTTTTCTCTGTATTATTTTTTAAAAATTGCCAAAAATCGTTCCTCCGCTTATCTTGAAAATTACTGATCAATAAATTTTGAAAAAATTCTGGAATATTTTCCATAAAGTGTAGATTGAACAAAAATTATCACGAGTGCATTACGTTTGACAATTTCTCTGCTATAAAAAAAATATATGAAAACTATGTTCCTTGACATCTTCTTCTTCTTCTTCACGTGCCTTGTCCGTTGTGAACGTTGGCTATTAACATGGCTATTCTGATTTTATTTGCGGCAAATCTGAACAGTTGGGCAAATGACAGCCTCCTGCTGTCTATCTTTTCTTGAATTATTAACTGAAAGATCCGATATGTACTGTGTCTCATAAGATGTCCGAGGTATTCCAGCTTTCTTCTCTTAATAGTTATTCCCACCTCTCTTCCCTTACCTACCCGACACAGTACCTCCTCGTTAGTGACGTGATCCATCCAAGATATTCTCAGGATACATCTGTAGGGCCATATTTCAAAGACCTCAACCTTTTTCATGAGCATTTCGATCATTGTCCACGCTTTTAGTCCGCACAATAGTACCGGAAATTTATAACATTGGCGCAATCTGATTTTAAAAGGTAGGGTTATACTGTTGGAGATCAATATGCTCTTCATATTATTAAACGATGCTCTCGCTCTTTCTATTCTCACACGTCTTTCTATTGCCTGATCCCATCCTGAATTAATTATTGTTCCCAAATAGGTGTAAGATTCTACGTGTTCAATTCTCTGGTTGTTTAGTATTAATTGTTTTGCTAGTTGTTGGTTTTTACTTATAAGCATTCATTTGGTTTTCGCGAGGTTTTGGGCTTAGCCAATAATCTTCACTTGTTCTTTGTAGCCTTTCCATCAGGCTATTTAGCTCATCTATGCTGCTAGCGATTACTATTGTATCGTCAGCATATCTTATGTTGTTAAGTGTTTCTCCATTTATCTTTATGCCTTTAGTATTTTTTTCTAGCGCTATCTTGAATACTTCTTCGGAGTAGATATTGAAAAGGAGGGGAGACAAAATGCAACCCTGGCGCACACCTTTCTTGATATTAATATTCTTGGTTAACGCAGAACCTATTTTCACTCTAGCCGACTGTCGCCAGTAGAGATTCGCTATAGACCGGATGTCTCTGGAATCGAGTCCGATCTGATGAAATACAGTTGATCGTGCTTAACGTTATCGAAAGCTTTATTGTAATCTAAGAAACACAGATATACATCTTCATTCATGTCTCTACAGGGCTGAATAAGAATCTGTAAACTGAAGAGCGCTTCTTTTGTGCCAAGGGCATTTCGAAAACCGAACTGTGTATCTTCGACGTTTTCTTCACATTTTTTGCAAATTCCATTGCATATAATCTTGACGAATGCCTTGGTGATGTGGTTAATCAGGCTTATCATTGAGTGTAGATCACAAGATTTTGCGTTCGGTTTCTTCGGTGCGGCCACAAAGGTTGACTGTGGCCAGTCCTAAGAAAATTCCCCGCTGTTGTATATTTTATTAAAAAGCATGGTGAGGGTGTCGAGAAACTGGCTATTCATTTCGGACAAGATTTCCAAAATTTCGCCGTCAATGCTATCGTTGCCCGGTGTTTTGTTGTTTTTAGGAGTTAAAATAGCCTTTCAATTCCGCTCTTAGGGGAGGATCTGCATCATTATCAACATTCAGTGAACACCCACTAAGATGGTCAGCGTAAAACAGTTGCTCTACATAAGCTTCCCAAATCTTTATGATTTTATCGGGATCTGTTTCAATATTTTCATTAGCGTCGGTTAGGCTATTCGATTCCGCAGTGCATTTTTTCTTGTTTGTCAATTCTCTTATCTTTTTATGAATGTTGTGGTAGTCGCATTTCTTTTCGCACTGTTCGATTTTTTCACACCTCTCAAAAAGCCAGCTCTCTTTACTTGCTCTAATTTTTGCTCTTATCTTGCTGTTAATTTCTCGGTATTTTGTTCTATCTGAGTCCTTGTGGGTCCTTCTTTCTTCCATCATGTTAAGGATTTCTTTTTTTTGTCTTATTTCAAGAGTTTGATGCTTGTTGTTTTAATCACTTCCTTAATATCATTTCATTTTGCTTTTATCCTTGACATCTGGTGAAGGTTTTTATAATATACCTTTAATTACATTACTGTTCCTGAGTGGCAAGTCGCTCTTGTACCGAAAAAAGGCAAGAAGACCTTGCCAAATAACTACAGACCAATCGCACTGCTTTCAATAATATCGAAAGTCATGGAAAAGGCTATCAATCAGCATCTTCTAAAATATCTTGAAGGATTCAACATTATTAGCGATCATCAATATGGCTTTCGCAAAAATGTCTTATGTAACACACGTTTGGAACAACGCAATTGAACACTTTGGAGAATCTCGAGCGGTTGCTCTTGGCATATCCAAGACATTCGACCGCTACGCTCTTATGGTATGTCTGAAAAGTTCTGTTTGTGGCTCTCATGTTTCCTCAGAGAGCGTTCTTTACGAGTGGCAGTCGACGGATTTCTGTCTAACACTTTCACAATCAACGCCGGTGGACCGCAAGGCTCCATACTGTCTCCTACACTTTTTCTCATTTACATTAACGATCTGCTGGAAAAGACCGAGAATCCAATCTACAGCTTTGCAGATGATAGTACGCTTATCTTTTCATTCACTTTGAACGCTCGGACATCGGCTACTCAGACGAATATCCGCAGACAGCAGGAAGTCATTCAACTTAACAAAGACCTGGAAGACATTTTATCTGGGGGTGACAGTAACCAAGTAGAATTTAACGCTACAAAACCCCAGGCGGTAGTTTTTTCTAAAAAAGTTAACGTTACTGAACCCGACATAGTTATGTCGGGGCACTCCATTCCCCTAACATCGTCACTCAATTTGTTGGGCGTTAATTTGGGAGCAAATATGTCCTGGCATGAACATGTTGCAGGCATAGCTAAGAGAGCTTCTAAAAAGTTGGGAATATTATTTCGAACCAGAAAGCTTTACACTCCACAACAACGGTTAATTCTTTACAAAGCTCAAATTCGACCAACTATGGAATACTGCTCCCATGTTTGGGGCTCCGCTGCCAAGCATACACTGCATTTGTTGGATTCTATTCAGAGAAGAGCTGTTCGTCTGATTGGAGACCCGGAACTGACCGGCGGCCTTGATTCGCTGAAACATCGAAGAACGGTTGGCGACTTGAGCCTATTTTAGAAGTATTTTCATGGAAAGTGTGCGAAGGATGTGGCCCGCTTAATTCCTCCCAGAGCAGTGCATGTTAGAAGTACATGTCGCGCTAATACTTCACATCCACATGAGGTTCAGCTTGTTACTCCCCGTACAACGCTTTTCAAGCAGTCTTTTATATGGAGAACATCTCTTTGGAATAATTTGCCCAGGACTGTGTTTCCCATCGAGTACAATTTACAGCGATTCAAGAACAACGTGAATATATATATATATATATATATATATATATATATATATATATATATATATATATATATATATATATATATATATTTATATATATATATATATATATATATATATATATATATATTTATATATATATATATATATATATATATATATATATATATATATAATTTTATTTTTGTTTTATAAGTGAGCAATGTACGAAACACTAATTGCGCAAATCCAACTTGCACTTGACCAGTTTTTTTTTAGAGCCAGCAACATTCAAGTAGTACCTAAAAACGTTGATTAAATAAAAACGAAGGAGGTTTTATTGCTATTACCACCAGTAATAAATTTTTTACATTTTATGATTACTGTTTACTGGTCATCTATTATGGTGCTCAAATTTAGGGGGAAAATTTTTCATATTATTTTAAATATATCAAAATGACTTACCCTAAATTACGATTGAAGTTCCTCGGAATTTGAAAAGAAGTTAGTCATAAAATTATTTTCTTTCCCTAAACTTTTACCGTTAAAATAACCACCATTATCACGGTTACTTTTCCCAGTTTTTTATTTATATTACTTCCGGCATTTTTTATAAACCCGCAATTCAATTTATATGTATTTATGTAAAGCACTCGATATTTACATATTTTTTATCATTTGCATTTAAAGAGGTTTTTCGAATAAAATGTATAAGGAATGTTTTATATTTATTGTCTTATTTCATACTAAAAAAATACTTTTATAGGTGTACAATGAACCTATGGAGGAAAGTGGCACTGGTATAACAATTAAAGGCGAATCAAAAAGACTCGCATTTTTAGAAGTCACCAAAAGTGTTCTTCGTATTTGCTGACGCAAGACGCGTTTCGCCGTATCACGGCTCATCAGCTGGGCTGTATAAGCATCTATTTGTCATAGTTTTCCGTTAGTACCTGGATAAGGACTAAAAATGTGTTCTCGTATTTGCTGAACCTAGCGCAGCTAATGAGCCGTGATACGGCGAAACGCGTCTTGGGATGGTTCAGCAAATACGAAGAACACTTTCGGTGACTTCTAAAAATTACGAGTCTTTTTGATTCGTCTTTAATTGCTATACCAGTGTTATCTAGGCCTTCGAACGGTAAGCTCGAGAAAGGTGCGTTTCTGCAATAAGTGCCAGCCGTGCTGTGCCGCTCGGCTTGAAAAGACTTTGTAAGTCACCGACAGAGTGCAGTATAAGCATCTATTTGTCACAGTTTACCCGAGGAAAGTCTTTAAACTGATCTTTTATAAATGATTTAGATGGGCGAGATCATAAATAGCAGTCGAACACCAGAATCCACTCTCTTTGATATAAAAGCCACCTGTTCGCACAGGCAAGAATAAAAAAATAAGATATCGCTTGAGAACTATAGGTTCCTCTCCTAGTTCAAGTATTATAGGTGTACTAGGTTTGAGATGGATACCTCATTTCGCTTAAGGGTACACGTTGTACCTGAAACAGGTTTTCACTTCAGCGACAACAATACAGAATACGTGTGAACAGTGTTAAAGTTTTTTGCTAAGCCGTTTCGAAAAAAGTGCACTTAAAAATTAAAAATGGAAAATTTCGAAATAAAAGATATCTCTCTGTCTGCCTCTTTGTCTGTCTGTCTGTCCGTTAGTGCACTTATCACTGCAGAACCACTTATCCGATTTACGTGCTTTTTTTTTAAAAACATACATATGTATGTTCTCTGGCCAGGTTATAGGCTATATTTTATTACGTTAGATAACATAAGGAATAAGCAGTGTCGATAATAGTGAATCAAGTCGGAAATACACTGCCTAAACCATTAAATATGGAACAATATCATGTAGCAAAGAATCTCTGTAATATATATAAAATGCAACGTCTCTCTGTCTGTCTGTCCGCCTGTTCGCTAGCGCGATTATCTCTCGAGAACCACTTATCCGATTTATTTGTCTTTTTTTTTAAATTCATACATTTGTTCTCTGGCCAGGTTATCTATAATCTTCTATGACATATATAAAATGCAACGTCTCTCTCTCTGTCTGTCGGTTAGTGCGCTTATCACTCGAGAACCACTTATCTAATTTACGTGTTTGTTTTTTTATTTCATACATATGTTCTCTGGCCAGGTTATACGTATAATAAAAATAATAATCTATATAATATATATAAAACGCAACGTCTCTCTGTCTGTCTGTCCGTTAGTGTGCTTATCATTCGAGAACCACTCATCCGATTTATGTGTATTTTTTTTATTTCTTAATTTAATATATATCAAAAAAAAATCTATAATATATATAAAACGTAACGTCTCTCTGTGTGTCTGTGTGACCATTAGTGCGCTTAGCACTCAATAACCACTTATCCGATTTACATGTTTTTTTTTTTATAAAAAACAAAGGGAATAAACAGAGACAAAATGCTAATATGTAGGAAAAAAGATGGAAGTTAAGCAGTAAGCTTGGCAGAAAGACTGAATAGCTGGGCGGAATACATTAAATGGAGATAAAAATGAGGAGTTGAATGAGAAATAGGAAGCAAAATTAACTGAAGGGCAGAAGGAGACAAACAAACCCTGCAAAGAAAAAAATAAGAGAAATACTCATAACCCAAAAAAAGAATAAGGCCCCGTGTGGAAATTGTATAACAGTAGAAATGATAAAAGCTGGAGGAGTAGATCTGGAAAATGAAATATGCCAGTTTGGTGCAAGAAATATGGGAAACAGAAAAGATGCAAATGAGCTGGAAAGAGTCGCTCATTTGACCAATGTACAAAAAAGGAGAAAAAACTATATGTGCTAATTATATACCAATAGCCTTACTAGTTGTCTACAAGATAGTAGTGGTGACTATCAAAAACAGACTAGAAGAGAAAGCCGAGTCTATTCTGGGAGAGTACCAGTGTGGATTGAGGAAAAATAGTTCGGTTACAGACCAGATATTTTCGATTAAGCAAATCCAAGGTAATATCTTAGAACAAAATTTGGTACTACACTTTGTGGATTGCAGAGAAGCATATGACTCTGTAAATAGAGAAGGACTCTACAAGATAATGGAAGAACTAAAAATTCCAAGTAAATTGATTCGCATGATGAGAATGATCCTGAATGAACAAGAAAATGAGTGTTGGTTGAGGGCAAAGTATCAGACAAGTTTAAGGTGAAGAGAGGATTAAGACGGGGGATCCCGTGTCGACATGTCTGTTTAATTTGGTATTAGAGAGGATAATCCGGGACTCAGAAATAAAAACAAATGGAACGATATACCACCAAACCTGCCAATGCTTGGCCTATGCGGATGATGTAGCAGTAATTGCAAGAGCAAAAGAGAACCTCAAAAAACCATAAGTAGGATAGAGGAAACGTGGAAACTGAATGTAAGAGAAAAGGAGACGTTGGAGGTGTGGGAAAGGAAAACTTTGAGAAGAATCTATGAAGGAAGGAAAGAAGAGGGAGTGTGGAGAAGGAGAACAAAATACGAATTAAAATGCCTATATACAAAACCCCTTATAAGCCAAATCATAAGAAGCCAGCGATTAAGATGGTTGGGACACGTGGCAAGGATGAAGGAAAAATGACAGGCAAAGGAAGCTCTAATAAGAGGAGTGGTTGGAAGAAGAGGAAAGAGTTGACCTCGATCTACATGGATTCAGGCAGTAAAGCACGATCTGGAGTTGATGGGAATCCCGCTCTGGGAAAAGCCCAACAGGAGACAAAAAGAAGTGGAGACAAGTATGCAACCGAGCCATGGGCCTCTAAGGCTCCTCGAGCTATATAATAATATAAACATAACGAATAAGCAGTGATGATAAAGGTGAATCAAGTCCACGCGAGCGGAGCCGCGGGCACGGCTAGTTTACATCATATTTATGTGATATTATTACAACTGTCTATAATAATATACGTGAAAATCATTAATTTGAAACATGGCAGAAGTGTGTTGGTGCTCTAAAACCAAAATTATAGTAATTTTAAGGTTTTTTAAAATTCCAGGTCAAAAATTAAAGTTAATTTCGTCGACATTGTGTATGTGATAGATATATGATAGATTTTAGTTTGAATGAAGTCAATACTGTTATTAGTTAAATTTAAGTAGGCTAGGTGTAAAGTTGTAGAAAATAACATAATAGTTATCAATTTCTTTGCCTTAGTATATTATTATTTAATTCAACAAAATGTTTAAAAAACGAAAAAATAGTGCGATTACTCATGAAAAAATCAAGAAATAACACGTAGGCTGAAAAGTTTTTGGTTTGACACATAGATGTCGCCCTTTTTAAAAAATCCATATGATTTTTAGGAAGTACCAACCTTCAAACGACACGTGTCAAAATTTCATGACATTTCAACGATTAGTTGACAAGTTACAGTGGTTTTAGTGACGCTACAATGGAAAAAATCGAATTTCGTGTATTGGTTAAACACTGTTTTTTGATTGGAAAACATACCGTACAAGCAAAGCAATGGCTTGATAAGTGTCACGGGGACTCTGCCCTTGGAAAATCATTCATCACTTACTGGTATGCTGAATTTAAACGCGGTCGTAAAGATGCAAATGATGCACCGCAAAACATCAAAAAAATCCATAAAATTGTTTTGGATAACCGTAAAGTAAAATTACCTGAGATAGGTGACACCCTAAAAATATTAAAAACACGTATTCGTCACATTTTACATGAATATTTGGGCATGAGGAAGTTCTTTTCGAAATGGATATCGCGTTCGCTCACAGTGTACCAAAAAAACAACGTGTTGATAATTCTGAGCGCTGTTTGGACCTATTTAAGCGCAATGAAAAGGATTTTTCCATACTATATATGACAATGGATGAAACATGGATCCACCACTATACGCAGGAATCAAATCGACAGTCAGCTGAGTGGACATCAGCCCGTGAAAGCTTATCGAAGCGACAACACTCGACTGGAAAAGTTTTGGGCGCATGGAATAATTTTCATCGACTATACTATACTGAGAAGGGAACAACCATCAATAGCGAATATTATATAAGGTTATTGGTGCGTTTGAAGGAAGAAATAGCAAAGAAACGGCCCCAAATAAACAAGAAAAAAGTGCACTTTTTGCATGAATTGAAGTTCAAATTCCTTCCTTATCCACCATATTCTCCAGATTTGACCCCTAGCGACTATTATCTACGCAGACCTCAAAAAAATGCTCACAGTAAAGAGATTTGGCTCCAATAAAGAAGTTATCGCCGAAACTGAGGCCTATTTTGAAGGCAAACAGAAATCCTTCTACAAGAAAGGTATAGAAATGTTAGAAAAGCGTTGGACCGATTGTATCGCTCTTAAATGAGACTATGTTGATGAATAAAGTCGAAATTTGTAAAAAAAGTGTTTTTTTTTAGTAGCTAGACCAAAAACTTTTCAGCTTACATATTATCTAAATGCAGTTTGTGAGATTTAGCGCGAAACCAGGACATATAAACTTTTTAAATGGTGAATCTAGAGAGAAATAAAGGAAATAGTTGCAGGTGTTGTCCAAAATATACTATGGAATTGACGTGGCGAAACCCTCGTTTTTGCTGCTCAAATAATTTCGAAAATTTAAAAAAACATGTAAGTGATACTCTGCTTCTCAAAGAAAAAACATTTGGTATGTGCTTTATGAAAAAACCATGAACAAAGAAAAACTTGTTGACAAAAAAACCATCTAAAGTAGCTTTCTGTATCACAAAAAAAAGGGAAGCCCTTAAATGTTGTACTAAAGATAAATCATATTATTATTTTGACGTAATTAGCAAAATTATACCTCAATGAGAAAACATGTTCATATTAGATTATGAAACTAGAAGTTAAACTCATTTTTTAAAAAAATTTCTAGATGATCTAGAACTAAAGTTATGAACATTTTGAAAAATCCGAAAAAAAATCAGTAAAATATGTTTTCACAGATTTTCAATCTTGAATCTTAAGAAATCTTAAAATTACCATAATTTTGGTTTCAGAGCACCAACATACTTCTATCACGTCTCAAGTTAATGATTTATATACTACTAGCAGTGCCCGCGGCTCCGTTCGCGTGAACTTGATTCACTACTATCGTTACTGCTTATTCCTTATGTTACCTAACGTAATAAAATATCTGCCATTATTTCCCCTTATCTCCCATTATTTCTGCTTATCTCCCATGATCTCTACATAATTTTCATTATCAAGGCTTATCTCTGCTCATCTCCCATTATTTCTCCTTATCTCCCATTATTTCCCCTTATTTCACATTATCTCACCTTATCTCCCATTATCTAGGCTTATCTCGACTTATCTCGCAATATTTCTCCTGATCTCCCATTATTTCTCCTTATCTCCCATTATCTCGTCATAATTCCCATTATCTCACCATAACTCCCATTATCTAAACTTATCTCTGCTTACCTCTCATTATTTCTCCATATCTCCCATTATTTATACTTATCTCCCATTATCTCCCATTATCTAGGCTTATATCGAATTAAATATCAATTTATAAAAACAGGTAAATCGGATAAGTGGTTTTCAAGTGATAAGCGCACTAACGGGCATACAGACAAACAGAGAGACGTTGCATTTATATATATATATTATATTCTTTGCAACATGATATTGTTCCATATTTAATGGTTTAGGCAGTGTATTGCAAGAGAACGCGCTAACGGTAACCTTTTTTCCGACTTGAGTCACTATTATCGTCACTGCTTATTCTTTATGTTACCTAACACAATAAAATGTATCCTATAACCTGGCCAGAGAACATATGTATGTTTTAAAAGAAGAGCACGTAACGCACTAACGGACAGACAGACAGACAGATAGAGAGACGTTGCATTTTATAGGTATTATAGATAGATAACCTGGCCAGAGAACATATGTATGTTTTAAAAAAAAGCACGTAAATCGGATAAGTGGTTCTCTAGTGATAAGCGCACTAACGAACAAACAGACAGGCAGAGAGACAGGCAGACAGGCAGACAGAGAGACGTTGTATTTTATATATATTATAGATAGAAGATTATAGATAACCTGGCCAGAGAACAAATGTATGAATTAAAAAAAAACACGTAAATCGGATAAGTGGTTCTGGCGTGAACGCACTAATGGACAGACAGACAGACAGAGAGACATTGCATTTTATATATATTCTAGATATTCTCTGCTACATAATATTGTTCCATATTTAATGGATTAGGCTGTGTATTGCAAGAGAACGCGCTAGCAACAAACTTTTTTCCGACTTCATTCACTATTATCGTCACTGCTCATTCCTTATGCCTATCGTAATAAAATATAGTAGAGAACATATGTATGTTTTTTAAAAAAAAGTACGCAAATCGGATAAGTGGTTCTCCAGTGATAAGCGCATTAACGGACGGACAGACAGACAGAGATACGTTGCATTTTATATATATTATAGATGTAATAAAATATATATCTATAACCTGGTCAGAGAACATATGTATGAATTTAAAAAATTACGTAAATCGGATAAGTGGTTCTCGAGGGATAAGCGCACTAACGGACAGACAGATAGACAGAGAGACGTTGCATTTTATATATATTATAGATATAAATTATTATTATTATTATTATTATATAACCTGGCCAAAGAATATATGTATAAATTTAAAAAAAGACACGTAAATCGGATAAGTGACTCTCGCGTGATAAACGCACTAATAGACAGGCAGACAGACAGAGAGATATTGCATTTTGTATGTATTATAGATTATAGATATTCTCTGCTACATAATATTGTTCCATATTTAATGGTTTAGGCTGTGTATTGCAAGGAACGCGCTAGCGACAAATTTTTTTCCGACTCCATTCACTATTATCGTCACTGCTCATTCCTTATGCTACCTATCATAATAAAATATAGCCTATAACCTGGTCAGAGAACATATGTATGTTTAAAAAAAAAGTGCGTAAATCGGATAAGTGCTTCTCCAGTGATAAGCGCACTAACGGACACACAGACAGACAGAGAGACGTTGCATTTTATATATATTATAGATTATTAACAGTTGCCGAGCTCAGTTAAAAAACAAGAAAAACATAAAGCGAATATAGGTACTATCAAGACGGAAGAGTGGATAACATACTACGAAAACTTATTAACTGAAAATCGTGAAGAATTCCAAGACGACCTAAACTCATCTAGAATAGAAATTAATGGAGAACCCGTAACGATTGAAATAACATAAACTAAAAAGCCATCAACAACATGAAGAATGGAACAGCAAGTGGACCGGAAAGAATAACAACGAAATTTCTTAAAAATGGATCAGAAAAACTATTCCGAATGGTTACAAAAGTGTTTAACGAATTTCTTAATGGCCATCCAGTGTCCGAAGAATGGAAAGCAGCGTCCATAACATCAACATACAGAAAAGGAAATAAAAACGAATGTAAAAACTATAGAGGAATATCGGTTACAAACACGATGAGCAGACTATATGGAAGAATTTTAAGAGACCTTATTGAAGAAGAATATACCCCATACGTAGAACAATGCGCCTTCCGAGCTGGACGATCCTGTAATGATAGCGTCTTCTGTCTCAAACAGGTCACTGAGAAGAAAACAGCTGTCAACAGAGAGGTCTACAAAACATTCATATATCTTGAAAAAGCCTATGACAACGTACCACTAAATAAACTATGGGAGGTACTACGAGCATCAAACATAAGTCAAACCCCTATCAAAGCCTACCTACCTATACGATGGATCCAATTCACAAATAAAATCTGGAAAAAAATTCAGCAAAAAATTCGTAATAACGAAAGATCTTAGGCAGAGATGCTGCATATCACCGACCCTTTTTAAAATTTATATTACAGCAGCGCTTAAATAGTGGAAGAGCGTGATAACAACTATACTCGTATATACACACTTCAGTTTGCAGATGATTAGGTGGTTATTGCAAAAGTAAAGGACGACTTGGAATATATGATGCGGAAACTGGTGGAAAAATACTCGAAGTGGGGATTAATTATCAAGCTAGAAAAGACCAAGTATCTAGAAGCATCTCAACTAGAAATAGATAACACCAAAATAATAAACACGTGCCATGAATACAAATACTTAGGAGTTATATTCAATAAAACAGGCATAGATGAGAGGAAAATTGAGAGTAGAATCGCTAAAGAGTAATCGCATGTCTAAATGGAATATTTTGGAGCAAACAGACTACAATGAAAAAGAAATTTAACATCTACGAATCACTAGTGAAAAGCAGCTTACTTTATGAATCAGAGACATGGAGAATAACTGAAAAATATAAACGGAGGGCGAAAGTTGGAGAGATGAATGCTGTGAGGCGGTCATTAAGAATATCAAAAATGGATAGAACAGTTGCAATAACATCACATAAATATGATGTAAATATCTTTTAAATAAATTCAATGAGCATTATTATGTTTATTTCAAAATTTTCCATTTCTAATTTTTAAATGCACTTTTTTCAAAACAGCTCGTCAAAAAATTTTAAAATTGGTCACACATGCTCTGTATTACTACATTACTTGATTACCGTCGGAAAATTTGGAGGGGCCTTCGGAGTCATTAAAACCTATTTTAGGCTCACCGTGGGTAATCATGTCAACAGCACATATAGGTAGACCGACGGAAACTGCAAACTATTTTCTTTTTAAAACAGAGACCCTAAAACATATAGAAATAAAATTTAGGAGGGTATTTTTTTACGAATATAACATTTTTCTTTAGCAAAGGAGGAAATATCCTCATTTTTTTAAGCATCGTCAAGTTCGGTGAATATTTAAACTGGAATCATTTTTTATGCATGCTTCCAGAGAACAAAAATTTCTGGCAAAACAGGTAAATTTTTTTATTTATGTTAATTCTGCTTTCTTTTTCAAAAAAAAATCGTTAAAATAATGCTAATCATGTTCCAAAGTTTAACATCTAACAGTCCTCAAGCGTATAATTTCAAGCTTAGTTATTGTAATATTTAGTTGCAAGTTCGAAATACTTAAGCACATTTTTAAAAAGCGGCAACGGAGAAACATTTTCTTAAAGAACCAATTTGCATTTTTATTTCAGTTAGTTTTATGACACTTCTACGCGACCGGAATTACGAAAAACTTATGCAAAGTTAAAAAATTTTAATTTTTCCATCTTAATCATGTGCACGCTTTCTTACTTACGTAGTACATACGGCTACTATTTTTAATTGGGGCAATTTCTTTTCAGGGTTCTAGTTAAGTTTTCTTCAAATTTTAACTTGCCATCTAGTCTAGTTAAACGCACGTATTTCATTTTCTTTATTTATTAATAAATTGCTACATTGTTTTTATAGACTAATTAGATAAAATACAGACATAATAAGGCAAGATGATTAATGTTTATTCGAACGGAATTTTGTAGCCGTATATTCTTTGCTTACCTTGCGAATGGTTTGCTCTTACGTCGGAGAGAGCGGGTCACAGGTATCTAAACACTGCTGAGTAAATTTTTTAATGTTTTTTGAGCATTACCTGTTTGATTTTATTTATTGATTCAGAGAGAAATGTGAGACCGGAAGATTGAGAAGATCGAAGAGTATGGAAACTGGGAACCGGGAGGCGAAGAACGCTATAAAAAAATTGGATTAATGATGATGAGAAACAAGTAATACTCCGACGAAGCTAAATTAGGGGAACATGGAAGATGATCAATCAGTTCAAAGCCTAATAAGAGTGAGATTATTCAGAAAAATAATGCAGATGTGTTTGTCAACGGGTGAATGAATTATTTTTAAAAAAGTTTTTGATTTAACTTTTTTATAAGCACGTAACACTCTAAAGCGCTACAGGAAGCGACGTGTGAGAAGGAAAAGCGATTCACATATATATATATATATATATATATATATATATATATATATATATATATATATATATATATATATATATATTCTTACCATCTATCTATTCTTTCTTGTATATTTAGTAGTAGTTTTTTTTATCCTCCCTTGCTTTCTTATGTAAATTCAAAATGTCGTACTTCTTTTCTAATGCTTTTATTTCTGAGCATTGTTGAACTATCCACATGTCTTTAGCCTCCCTTATCTTTCTTTTTAGATTGTGCGTTTCTTTGTATTTTATATGATTGTTGTTCTTATACTTTCTTCTTACTTCCGTCATATCCAATATTTCCTCCGTCATCAATGATTGTTTCTTTTTGGTTGTATTTTGTTTCAGGTGCTTTTCCATTACTTTTTCCAGTGCTTCTCTGATCTGGTATCATTTTTCTTTCGGTGCTTGATGAGTTTCCAGCTTGTTTTTTATCCAGACTTCTACAGATCTCCTCATGAACCCTTTTCTTTTTGACTTCTTCTTTGAGTTTGTCGATGTTGATCTTGATAGTTGTAAGCAGGAAATTATGGTCTGTAGGTATATCTGCTCCAGGATAGGGTTTGCCAGATTTGACTATATTTCGTTATTTTTCATTGTTGGTTTGATTTCGGATGACTTTCTTATCTTTTCCATCTGCAGGGGCTTTCTACGTATATAACTGTCGGGGTGGCAATTTAAAATAAGTGTTCAATATCATCTTCTTTTTCATCTCCTACTTTGGCAATGAAATCCCTCAGTATCATGTTTATCTCATTTTTCTTAGTGTGTTGTAGAGCCTTATTTAAATCTTCATAAAATATTTCGATTTCTTCATCAGTATTTCGTAATGTTCGGGCGTAGATTTGTATGATGTTAAACTTGTGGGGTTTGCAATTTATTTAAATCAAGATTATTCTGTTTGAGATCGGTAAAAATCCTTCCACTATTCTTGCTACTTCTTCTGAGACCACTATTGCGACTCCGTTCTCATTTTTAGTGGTTACATCTCCCGAGTAATAAACGGTGTAGTTTTAAATTCTGCAGGTGGTGGTGCTCGTGTTCGGCCATCTCACTTCACTCACCAATATATCGATGTTGAATCTTTTCATCTCTCCTATCAGATTTGCCGCTTTGCCCGCCTCAAGCAAACTTCTGACATTCCAAGTTCCTATTTTCCTTTCCGATTTCCACCGGAAGATTCTTCGCACCCTCTCCCCACTTAAGGGGTACCGGGACTGAGGGCCCTTTCTTCTATTTTTGTCGGCATTGTGATTTCTTGGAAAAAAATTGTGTAGTGGTTTTCCGTTGCGTTCTACACCGCTGTGTAAATGCTGCTTCAATGACTCTCACCACGCCATCTGCTATCTGCTTCACTTCCATTTCCATTAAAATAATCACTGCTATAAATAAAAGAACAATGTCATCATTTTAGTATTGTTTATGTTTCACATTCAATATGTTTATTTCTTCCGCTTTAAAACTGATTATTCAAAGAAAGATAATCACAAAATCGGGCTAAAATAAATGTTGCTAAATTACCCCAATATATAATGTAATAATTAATAATTTCGTAATGTTTCTTTTGTAGAGAGCAAAGTGTATTAACCGAAAACCCTTTGGTATTAAATAAAAGAATTACGGCAGAATAAACGGACCAGCAAAATATGCTGCAGAAATTTTCCAGCATTAAATAACCAGAGATACAAAGGGCTCTTTCTTCTTCATAATAATAAAGGCTGGACTTTGATTTAAAATTTTTACTCTACCAGACACAAAAGGAAATATAATATCTTTCGTAAATAGAAATAAGAACGGTTTTATGTTACTTAAGTTATTAAACTGGCTACGGTATATTTTAATGGAAACTATATAATATAAAAGGGTAAAATTCGAGTAGTAAATGACAATGTTTGAGAATGTAGGTTTTTGGTTAAGCGATAAATGCTGCGAGATTAGAGCACCTTAAAAGGGACAAAGACCTTTATGCAGAACGGTGGGTTAGGCGTCATTTTGGAGTTTCTAGTAAAACTTTATTCAATATGTTCTCCTGCACAAGAACGGCGTGCGCTCAAGTTGTTAGATCTTTAAAGACTGGTAGTTAATAGAAAACAGTTAAGTTTAAAATACACAGACACTCTTTGTAAATAACTGACACAGATAGAAGAGTTGTAGAGTGCACAGAATTCGTATTGCCATAGTGTAAACAAACAAGTTTTAATATTTTCTAAAAAATGTATAAAATTGAAGTGTCAGCTGGTATCAAATACTTTGTTTTGAAAGATTTAACATTTAAAAAGAGTTTAAAGTCACATTAAATGATTTTTCCTCTTCCTTTTCGACGATTAAAAAGTGGGCTGCAGAACGCCCGAAAACATCTACTACCGACGAGATTGTGACAAAAGTTCACAATAGCGTACTAACTGAAGATATGTGAGGTCGCTGATATTGTAAACATCTCGATCGGTTATGATCACCACATTTTACACAATGTTTCGGTTATGAGAAAGCTTTTCACTCGAAGAATGCAGCGTTTGTTAACAATCGACCAGAAACACAATGGAATGAACATTTTTCAGGAGTATTTAGGCTTGTATAAATATAATTTCAGTAAATTTCTACGACGTTTCATACCAGTAGATGAAATATGGATATATCGTTACATGCCAGAGACGAAATAGTGGAAGAGAGTAGGTGAAAGTGCTCCAAAGAAAGCAAAGATAGTTCCATCTGCAGGAAAAGTCATGGCTACTGGTTGTTGAGATTCTCCTAGACTACCTGAAGACTGATAGAACCACCACTATGGTGTATTACAATTCACTACTGGACCAATGGAAACGTGATATTAAGATTAAATGTCCAGATCTCGCAAAAAAGAAACACGCCGTTAGATTTTTTCTTGTTAAGGACTCTTAAAGATATGGTACACGTATACAAAACTGCGACAAATGATATTGAGCACTTAAATACAAAAATATCAGATGCGTGCAATAGTATATCTGGAGAAATGATTTATAGAGCGTTCATAAAAAGAATGGAAAAATGCGTCATAGAAGAAAGAAGACAGAAAAAATTTCTTTTGATGTTTTTTTTTTTATTTTTTTAAGTTTCAAACATTTAATTTTATAAATATATAATAAGTTATGTAATGCTAAAAGTCTTTTTATGGTTTTAATAAAAAATATTGTATTCTTGTTTTTTATTGTTCAAAGATATTGTATTAAAGGAAAAACCTCAACAGTATAGTAAATACTATTATTATAATTACTGTCAGATTAAAGTATAACAGCCGCCTTCTAGATAAATTGTTTGAAAACCGCCAAACGTGGCATACAATCCTTGGCAACCACGATTTTTTTTTTTTGTCGATTTTTTTTTTGTCGATTTGTTAAATATATATAAATATTTAGATTTGATATTTTTTAAAAAAAATTACCGCGTAGTGAGGGACAGATATCACAATTTGACAACGCTGTATATCGTTATACTTTACGCGCCAACAAGCAAACAGCATTTAAAATGGTTAACTTTTAAACAGAAATTCATATGTAGGTTAAATAATTTATTGAATAAACACAATATATTTATCAGCTTTATCTTTAATCATCAAATAAAAATATTAAATGTATTAATTAAAAATTTAAAATTTGTATCTTGATATTTATTATTTTTTCTTTAGTTTTTAAAAGAGTTATATTTAAACAAAAATATATTTGTAGCTTCAATAATTTTTCGATAATATTTTAAATTAATATTATGTTTATTTATCAACATTGTTATATATAAATTGATAACAATATTAAATATATATTAAAAAAAAACAGTTTTGTAAATTCTCTAGGTAAAACTAAATAAATAATTAATGATGCTAATGATAAATAAATAAAATATTATAAACTATTTGTAAAGTAATTAATTATTTTATTTAATACTCGCGTATCTTTGGTTACACGTGGTTTCCCATTGTCTTTTCGACTAGATAATAATTGCAGTATTTCTGTAGAACCCCAATTTATCATAAGAACTTTTTAGATCAAAAAATACACTTTAATCTTTTAATCATAAGATGTGAAATAACACATGTTAAAGGCATTAAAGATGGAAATATTAGTTTTTTCATGACGCACTCTTTTACGATACGTAATTTGTAATTATGACCTAAACGTTTCTCATGAGTTATCTTTTCTTGTGAAAGGACTTTTTTACACAGACAACACTTTAGATTTTTTCCTAACTCATCTAACTCGATCCGTCTACCACTATACAGGTTAGGATCTTCAGTTTTTAATTTTTTCGCATCATTCATTCCCGAAATCCTTTTTTGGCGTTTATTAATTAGCTTTTCCTTTGCAAATTTGCGTTTATGTCGCAATTGATTATAATCAAAAGGCATTTTTTTATTTAATTATATTTTTTACCATTTTAAAACAGAAGTAATATGGTCTAAAGAGTAAACATACACAAAGTATAATAAATATAACCGATAAAAACGTTACTTCTATAGAGCATTCGGTATACTCATTGGTAGCATTGCCACATTTATTTTCATCAAAAGTTTGATTGTATTAGTGTGCATCTGCTTATGAGAGTTCCCATCTATTGAATACAGTCTCCGACAAAAATAAAATGCTCTACCATTGAGTATTTTAAACTTTTCGTATTTACTGTCGGACTATACTTTTGGCTCCGATTGTCACGTATGAATTACCTTAAGGCAAAAATGTTGAAAAAAATTAAGGCTTTCCCATGCCGTTTTACAAAAGGTATATTGAAGAAAAAAAAAGTTGTTTGGCGTCGCGGCTCCCAGCGTCGTTTTTCACTACCAAATGTCAAATACCTCAATGTACTCCTTGACATGCACTATACGATTCTACATTTAAAAAAAAATATTTCCAATAATTTTTCATAAATCGGGACCGGGCTTTTAAAAGTGATCTCTTTGTACCTATATGTAAAAGAACACTACTTGAGAATCTGAGAGACCTGCCAATATTCTGTCTATTCTCTTTAAATACTATGTATTTTGCGTTTCAGATGCATTATGACTCTTGAAGCCGAAGCGTGTTATTTTCTTTTTTTTGTTTAATAAAATAATTTCTTAGAAATCTTTCCACCTAAAATTTACGTACACAAACACTGATTTCTCCCGGAGTTTGTACAGTTTTCTGGTAAAGCGCTTGTTAATTTGGTAAAGGTGAAACGTAACCTGATATCATGCTGCTAAATCCAATTTGCCATTGTTGCAGCTGCGGGTCTAATAAGATACCATAATGCAATACATACTAGAACTAAGCAACAAGAATTAAGTGATATAGATTTAGTAGATGGTAAATTAAACTTTAAACAAAAGAAAGCACTTAAGTCCCTGAAAAGACTTCAAATTGCTTCTAGGGTAATGTTCATTTCCTTTTTATTTTAATAATTTCAGCTACCAACGCTATACTGCTAATCTTCTTAACACAAAGATACTATATTTGTATAATTTAATATTTCCATAATATTTATATTCAGCTACAAACATAAACATGACAATACGGTAAAAACACTGATGTGATGATTGGAGAGTTCTGGTAGCTGTAGGCATTAAATTAATTGATAGATGAAAGTTAAATTCAAATTCAAAAATCTCTTTATTATTAATGATAAATTATTACAGATTATACATACATGTTCAAGTTCTGTGGATACAATGGAATGGGGCACCAGAGATGAAACAATCTGTGTCTCATAAAAGGACCTAATCCTGAGTACAAAAATGGTAAACACTTGAAGATGGTGACGAGGATCAATAAAGGCACTGCTATTTAGCTGAGAGCCTAACTTATAGTAAATCTCAAGATATAAGATCCTGACTTTTTGATCCTACCTTTTTACTTTTTCAATGGGGCAATAAACGACCCTATTAAGGTTGTGTGCATAGTTGCCAGATATTATGATAAATGTATTTTTATTTTACCTGCTTTGTATTCCGCCCTCACTTGCACCTGTAATCATATTGGATTTATTTTTACCTATATATTTAATACCTGGCAACCCGGTTTGGAGCCCTTTAAGTATTTGATAATATAGGCTAATGACCACAGGTCCCCATTAAGATTCGAAAGATACTTTTTATTATTCTTATTTTTAGTTTTACTTACAACTTACAACGTAACGGTTCAATTTTGATTATGAGAAAACATTTATTTACTTGACGCTGAACAAATATTGAAAAATGTTTACGACAATTGGTAAAAAGAAATTTGAATAAACAAAGTGCTTTGCAAGAAACCAGTGAACTAACAAAAACCCCAATTTCTACGATTAAGGGTATTGTAGGAAAACCATCACTCAGGAACAGGGAAAAACGGAAAGATTTTCTAATGCGTCATGTAGATGATTGTGAAAAAGACGTCATCAGGAGAAAAATATATTTTATATATGAAGAGCAGTTGATTCTCTTAAGAATGGGATTCACGTTCCGAAAAATCAACGAAAGGCAAGTAGTGAGGGAGTCACAAAGATTACGAATCTTGCGACATATTAATTTACAAGAAATTAAAAAGTATCGATCAGAGAATTGGCCAATAATCTACCTTGACGAAACATGGTTCGATACCCATGACACTGTGCAAAAAGGATGGGCTGACAGCAGTACAAAATGTCAGACTAATGCACCTTCAAATAAAGGTAAACGAATAACCATTTTGCATGGTGGATCTGAAAAGGGCTGGGTTTCAAATTGTCTACTATTATCTGCAAAAAACAGAAAAGATTCTAGTTTGGACTATCACGAAGACACGACGACAGAACTTTTTAAAAATTGGTTTCAAAATTCCCTTTTGCCAAATGTTCCCGAACAGAGTGTTATAGTTATGGACAATGCAAGTTACCATAGTCGCCTACTAAATAAGGTTCCTAATGCAGCCAACACAAAATCGGGAATACAGGATATATATGTTAGAAAATGACATTTATTTTGACTTTAGTTACAAAAAAAGTGATCTTTTGGAAGTTTTGAAAGACTATAAATTGAAAAAGAAATATACTTATGATAGTATGGCTGAGAAAATGAGACACACTCTTTTGCGACTTCCTCCGTATTATTGTGTGTTTAATCCAATTGAACATATTTGGCATCAAGTTAAATCAAAAATAAGGGCACAAAATGTTTCTCCTGCTACTAAGCGTGTCAGTGGTTGAATTAGTAAAAAAAAGTTATAAATGATATACCTTGTGAAAGCTGGAAGAATTCCAAGATTCATATATTTATGTAAATAATATAAAACCACTGATAATTACCTCAGTTGATGACAGTGATAGTGAAACCAAATTAGGCTTAAGTTAAAATATATTTTTATTTATACAATATGTCCCCCTCTTGTAAACCCCATTCATTCAAACTGTATATTTGTACTTCTTATCCATTTGTTTTTACATGCATCTATAAATAAACATCTCCAAAAACACTTATAATTTTATTTATTTGCATTAATAAATAAAATTGTTAAGTCCATCTCTGCAACCTGTCATAAACAAAAGGTCAGAATTTTTATATTGCCCACTTAAAACGGCAAAAATTATGATCTTATATTTTGGGACAGGCTATACATCTGGTCAAAGATGATACGGATTGGAGACGATGCTTGAAGGAGGAGTCAGCTATGGAGGAGCATGACAAATTCCATTAAAATCCCCAATAATTTTGGACTCTTGGAGACTTAAACAATGAATAATATTCACTAAATCTTTACCTAGTGTAGTACTCAGTTTCAACGTGTGGCGTATATTATAACCGGTATTCCCGTTAATGATTTGGAGATGTTCGCAAATTCCAATTGATTCTTTAATTTATTGAAACTGAAGACAAGTGAAAGATTGTTTCGGTTATGAGAAAGCTTTTCACTCGATGAATGCAGCGTTTGTTAACAATCGACCAGAAACACAATGGAATGAACATTTTTCAGGAGTATTTAGGCTTGTATAAATATAATTTCAGTAAATTTCTACGACGTTTCATACCAGTAGATGAAATATGGATATATCGTTACATGCCAGAGACGAAATAGTGGAAGAGAGTAGGTGAAAGTGCTCCAAAGAAAGCAAAGACAGTTCCATCTGCAGGAAAAGTCATGGCTACTGGTTGTTGAGATTCTCCTAGACTACCTGAAGACTGATAGAACCACCACTATGGTGTATTACAATTCACTACTGGACCAATGGAAACGTGACATTAAGATGAAATGTCCAGATTTCGCAAAAAAGAAACACGCCGTTAGATTTTTTCTTGTCAAGGACTCTTAAAGATATGGTACACGTATACAAAACTGCGACAAATGATATTGAATACTTAAATACAAAAATATCAGATGCCTGCAATAGTATATCTGGAGAAATGATTTATAGAGCGTTCATAAAAAGAATGGAAAAATGCATCATAGAAGAAAGAAGACAGAAAAAATTTCTTTTGATGTTTTTTTTTTTATTTTTTAAGTTTCAAACATTTAATTTTATAAATATATAATAAGTTATGTAATGCTAAAAGTCTTTTTATGGTTTTAATAAAAATATTGTATTCTTGTTTTTTATTGTTCAAAGATATTGTATTAAAGGATAAACCTCAACAGTATAGTAAATACTATTTTTATAATTACTGTCAGATTAAAGTATAACAGCCGCCTACTAGATAAATTGTTAGAAAACCGCCAAACGTGGCATACAATCCTTGGCAACCACGATGATCAAAAAATAATATTTTAGAGGATTTTTGCAAAACAAATTAGAAAAAAACGGTTTAAGGTAGTTCACTCGTAAGTCCACTTTTCTTAAGAATTTGATGAATTTGAAATATGATGTTCATCTAGCAAGGTATTCAAAATTAAAGTGCACATAATTAACATGCAATAGGCCACTGAAGTGTAAAAAAGGCATAGTTTCGTGTATATTTTAAGAACCAATCTTACGAATTTTTTAAAGAATTAATATTTAGTAAAAAAAAAAAATTGAAAAATTTTGCAATAATTTTTTTTTTTTTTGTCGATTTGTTAAATATATATAAATATTTAGATTTGATATTTAAAAAAAAAAAATAACCGCGTAGTGAGGGACAGATATCACAATTTGACAACGCTGTATATCGTTATACTTTACGCGCCAACAAGCAAACAGCATTTAAAATGGTTAACTTTTTAAACAGAAATTCATATGTAGGTTAAATAATTTATTGAATAAACACAATATATTTATCAGCTTTATCTTTAATCATCAAATAAAAATATTAAATGTATTAATTAAAAATTTAAATTTGTATCTTGATATTTATTTTTTTTTTTTAGTTTTTAAAAGATTTATATTTAAACAAAAATCTATTTGTAGGTTCAATAATTTTTCGATAATATTTTAAATTAATATTATATTTATTTATCAACATTGTTATATATAAATTGATAACAATATTAAATATATATTAAAAAAAACAGTTTTGTAAATTCTCTAGGTAAAACTAAATAAATAATTAATGATACTAATGATAAATAAATAAAATATTATAAACTATTTGTAAAGTAATTAATTATTTTATTTAATACTCGCGTATCTTTGGTTACACGTGGTTTCCCATTGTCTTTTCGACTAGATAATAATTGCAGTATTTCTGTAGAACCCCAATTTATCATAAGAACTTTTTAGATCAAAAAATACACTTTAATGTTTTAATCATAAGATGTGAAATAACACATGTTAAAGGCATTAAAGATGGAAATATTAGTTTTTTCATGACGCACTCTTTTACGATACGTAATTTGTAATTATGACCTAAACGTTTCTCATGAGTTATCTTTTCTTGTGAAAGGACTTTTTTACACAGACATCACTTTAGATTTTTTCCTAACTCATCTAACTCGATCCGTCTACCACTATACAGGTTAGGATCTTCAGTTTTTAATTTTTTCGCATCATTCATTCCCGAAATCTTTTTTTGGCGTTTATTAATTAGCTTTTCCTCTGCAAATTTGCGTTTATGTCGCAATTGACTATAATCAAGAGGCATTTTTTATTTAATTATATTTTTTACCATTTTAAAACAGAAGTAATATGGTCTAAAGAGTAAACATACACAAAGTATAATAAATATAACCAATACAAATGTTACTTCTATAGAGCATTCAGTATACGCATTGGTAGCATTGCCACATTTATTTTCATCAGAAGTTTGATTGTATTAGTGTGCATCTGCATATGAAAGTTCCCATCTATTGAATACAGTCTCCGACAAAAATAAAATGCTCTACCATTGAGTATTTTAAACTTTTCGTATTTACTGTCGGACTATACTTTTGGCTCCGATTGTCACGTGTGAATTACCTTAAGGCAAAAATGTTGAAAAAAATTAAGGCTTTTCCCATGCCGTTTTACAAAAGGTATATCGAAGAAAAAAAAAAGTTGTTTGGCGTCGCGGTGCCCAGCATCGTTTTCACTATCAAATGTCAAATATGTCAATATACGGGGCTGGTTTGAAAAGTCCGTGCAAAGTCCGAGAGATGGCACCACCGGCGCGTATCGAGGTCATGTTTAGTTAGTAGCATCTCTTGAATGAACGCATACCAAGTTTCAGCCATATTGGTCTATTTCTTTGTGTTTGGCATTCGTGTGAATCAAGGAAGTCGAGTGATTTTCAAGAAATGGACGAAAAAGAATTTCGTGTGGTGATTAAAAACATTACTTTATGAAAGGCAAAACGCCTCAGGAGACTAAAGAGAAGCTTGATGAACATTATGGTGACTCTGCACCTTCGATTAGAACAGTTTATAAGTGGTTTCAAAATTTTCGGACTGGCCATATGGGCACAAGTGACGCTGAACGTTCTGGACGGCCTGTGGAGGGTTACGACTCCAGAAATCATTGATCAAATCCATGATATGGTGATGGATGACAGAAGAGTTAAGGTGCGTGAGATTGCTAGTGCTGTGGGCATCTCGACTGAACGGGTACATAATATTTTGCATAAACATGAGAAAGCTATCCGCAAGATGGGTGCCGCGATTGCTCACGCTTGACCAAAAACGGAATCGTGTGAAGTGTTGCAAGGATGGTTTGCAGCTGTTCCAGAAGAATCCGGAGGACTTTAAGCGTCGTTTCGTCACTGTGGATGAAACATGGATACATTACTATACTCCTGAGACCAAACAACAATCTAAATAATGGGTTACCAAGGGGGAATCTGCACTAAAAAAGGCGAAGACCGTTCCTTCGGCCGGAAAGGTTATGGCGACTGTCTTTTGGGGTTCGCAAGGGATAATCCTCATCGACTATCTGGAAAAGGGTAAAACTATTACAGGTGAATATTATTCATCGTTATTGGACCGTTTGAAAACCGAGCTGCAAGGAAAACGCCCGCGATTGCCCCAAAAGAAAGTCCTTTTCCATCACGACAACGCACCAGCACACACCTCAGCAGTTGTGGTCGCAAAATTAATGGAAATAGGATTCCAACTCGTTTCACGTCCCCCCTATTCTCCAGACTTGGCTCCCTCGGACTACTATTTGTTCCCCAATTTAAAGAAATGGATGGCGGGACAAAAATTTTATTCAAACGCGGAGGTGATTGCAGACACTAATGGATATTTTGCAGACTTGGACAAATCCTATTATTCGGAAGGGATCAACAAACTAGAACATCGTTGGACGAAGTGTATAAGCCTAAAAGGAGACTATGTCGAAAAATAAAAAAGATTTACCCCAAACACATAAGTAGTTTTTATTTTTGCACCGACTTTTCAAACCAGCCTCGTACTCCTTGACATGCTCTATACGGTTTTACATTTAAAAAAAAATATATCCAATAATTTTCCATAAATCGGGAACGGGCTTTTAAAAATTATCGCCCTGTAACTATATGTAAAAGAATACTACTTGAGAATTTGAAAGACTTGCCAAGATTCTGTCCATTCTCTTTAAATACTCTGTATTTTGCGTTTTAGATACATTATGACTCTTGAAGCCGAAGCGTGTTATTTTTTTTGTTTAATAAAATAATTTCTTGGAAATCTTTCCACCTAAAATTTACGTACACAAGCTCTAATTTCTCCCGGAGTTTGTAAAATTTTCTGGTAAAGCGCTTGTTAATTTGGTAAAGGTGAACCGTAACCCGATATCATGCTGCTAGATCCAATTTGCCATTGTTGCACCCCGTAATGCTATACATACTAGAACTAAGCAACAAGAATTAACTGATATAGATTTAGTAGATGGTAAATTAAGCTTTAAACAAAAGATAGCAATTAAGTCCCCGAAAAGACTCCCAATTTCCTTTTCATTTTAATAATCTCAGCTGCCACCGCTATAACGCTAATCTTTTTAACACAAAAATACTATATTTGTATAATTTAATATTTCCGTAATATTAATATTCAGCTACAAACATAAACATAACAATACGGTAAAAACACTAATGTGATTTTTTTTATGGGTCTAGCACACGTGCTACAGGGAAGTCCCTAAAGCGCTTCAGGAGCGGCATGTGTGCAGAAAAAGCGATTCACGTTGTTCTTGAATCGCTGTAAATTGTACTCGGTGGGAAACACAGCGCTGGGCAAATTATTCCAAAGGGATAATGTTCTCCATATAAAAGACTGTTTGAAAAGCGTTATACGCGGAGTAACAAGCTGAACCTCATACGGATGTGAGCTTTTAGCGTGACGTGTATTTCAAACATGTACCGCTCTGGGAGGAATTAAGCAGGCTACATCCTTCAAAACACTTTCCATGAAAATACTTGTAGAACAGACTCAACTCGCTAACCGTTCTTCGAATCAAGATCACCGTGTCTCCAATCAGACGAACAGCTCTTCTCTGAACAGAATCCAACAAATTCAGTGTGCGTTGGGAGCGGAGCCCCATACATGGGAGCAGTATTCCATAGTCGGTCGAATTTGTACTTTGTAAAGAATTAACAGTTGTTGTGGATTGTAAAGCTCTCCTTGCTATGCCTGCAACATGTTCATGCCAGGACATATTCGCTCCCAAATCAACGCCCAACAAATTGAGTGACGATGCTATGGAAATGGAGTGCCCCTCTCATAACAATGTCGGGTTCAGCAACGTTAACTTTTTTAGAAAAAACCACCGCCTGGGTTTTTGTAGGGTTAAATTCCACTTGGTTACTACTACCCAAGATAGAATTTCTTCCAAGTCTTTGTTAAGTTGAACGACCTCCTGCTGTCTGCGGATATTCACCTGAGTAGCCGATGTCCGAGCATTCAAGGTGAATGAAGAAATAAGCGTACTGTCATCTGCAAAGCTGTAGATTGGATTCCCGGTCTTTTCCAGCAGATTGTTAATGTAAATGAGAAAGAGCGTAGGAGACAGTATGGAGCCTTGGGGCACACCGGCGTTGATAGTGAAGGTGTTAGAAAGAAATCCGTCGGCCGCCACTCGTAAAAAACGCTCTCTGAGGAAACATGCGAGCCACAAACAGAACTTTTCAGACATACCATAAGAGCGTAGCTTAGCCAACAATCCATCGTGCCAAACACGGTCGAATGCCTTGGATATGTCAAGAGCAACCGCTCGAGATTCTCCAAAGTGTTCAGTTGCGTTGTTCCAAACATATGTTACATAAGTCAGAAGATCTCCTGTTGATCTATCTTTACGGAAGCCATATTGGTGATCGCTAATAATGTTGAATCCTTCAAGATATTTTAGAAGATGCTGATTGATAACCTTTTCCATGACTTTCGATATTATTGAAATTATTAATTATAAGCAGAAGAATATTCTCTGGTAAATATTCTTTTTGGAAAAATCACTAAACCAGTAACAGTTTGTCAATTGAATCCGAATAAATTTATGTTTTATTTTAATTTATTTGATTTATTCTGTAGTTTGTTAATATCAAAGGTTAGTTAATATTTATTGTATTTAGTTTAACAAAGTTACCTAGCTCTTCCTATTCTTGCGATCAGTTATTTGATAATAAATTGGTGCTGCCTAAATAATATTACGTCAAACACTCGCGCGTGCAGCAATGTTTTAAGTAGCTGAGATCCATTATCTCTGATGTAAGAGCAAGATGTTCGGATTGGTATGTTTATGAAATAAGTAGCTATCACAAGTTATTCTCTAGTGTCACAAAGTAAATTTCAGCAATTATTTATTATTAGGACAGTCTACTTGCGAGAAAAAGACTAGGTAAATTACTTTAACAAGATTTTTCTCAAGCTACGCTAAATATAATTTTTCTTTGTTGCAGGTACATATCAAATGACAAGTTGTACATGCACAACGGAACGATATTAAATGAATAGTACGTGGTAAGTAATGTCCCATTTCAGAAAACTTAAAATATGGTTTGTATAAATTATACTAAAGTGCATTTGTTTGGAGTTGATAGCTGATTTCTCTCATTGTAGATGCAAATACATGTTGGGGTGCGCCCAAAAAAAAGAGATGTCCTATGCATTTTTGAATTATTTTTAAGGGTTCACCCTATTTTAGGCAGAAAACCTCTGCTATACAATAGAGTCATAAAATGTAAATAAGGGTTCATCGGTAGCATAGCCCTCCTAGCGTAACCTGCTTTTAGTGTTTAATAAGTAAAATTACCTCAAAAATAAAGTTATAGAAATATAAGATTTACTACCAAAAATTTTTTAATCTATAGATCTATGTATATATACAAATTCACAATTCACGATATATATGTACTTTAATTACAATCAAAAACAATCATCATCTTCAAAATCTGAAGACTCGTCTTCTCTTAAATTGATAATTAAGGGTTCTATTTCCACAGTTTCTTCGATGTATTCGTCAAGTTTCCACATTTTATTTTTCTTCTTCTATAACATGTCGAATGGCATTTTTCCAATTATCCTCTTTGATCCTCTCTATTCCGGCTAGTAATAATTGCCTTACATCTTGAACTTTGAAAGTGGTGTTTTTCCTTGCAACGGAACCTTTCATTTGTTCCCAAATTAGCTCTATGGGATTTAATTCGCAATGAAGTGCAGGTTACCTAAGCACTATGATATTCCGTTCCTTTGCCATCCCATCGACTGCGTATTTTTTGAACTGCGCCTTATTTTGTTTCGCTATTTTGAAAAGTTTCGCTTTTAACAGACCATCTTTATGTTTGATACTTTTGTCTCTTATCCATTGAGGAATATCCACTTTCTTCCATAAATTTGTCGGGAGTCGTTCTAATAATCGAGAATGGTATAGAGCATTGTCTAATATTATAACTGATTCTGCTGGTATACATTCAATCATTTGTTGGAAGTACTCCTCAAAAACATCGGCCGTCATCTCCTAACGGTAGTCTTTAGTTGACTTTGATTCGACTTCCAACAAGCCTCCGTCAAGAAATCCGTTTTCACTACCAATATGTGCTATAATTAGCCTGCGACCTTTTCCTGAAGGGGATTGTAATCCAGTTGACCAACCTTCCATAAAAGCTTGTTTGGCACTCTTAATGTTTTTGTCAATCCAGAATTTTTTCACTCTGTGTCCCTCATTAACCCAAGTCTCATCTAAATAAAAAAATGTTTCTTTCTTCGGCTCGAAATTTTCTGATTGCTCGTAGATATTCTCTTCTCCAACAAATTATTTCTCTGTTATAAATAAGAACAGATTTTCTATTGGGTTTTTCCCATCGAAAATTCAGGTTATGAAGGATTTTCCATAATTTCCATTTTTTAAAGTCGTGGTCTTCTCTGATTTCTTGCAAAACTTTATGTAGTTAGGTTTTTCTTTTCTGATAAAAAAAATGGTGTACTTTTCTTCTTATTGCGTTTTTAAAGTCTTCATCGACCTCTAAGGGCTCCGATGCATTAGGGCATCGTCGACGTTAAGTATCATTGTTTTTTCTCGCAGGGAAATTGCAAATTTACAGACTCCGCGAAGTTTGACCGGGGCAAAATTAAAAGTTGAAGCCATCGCTGTTTTGATTTGAACAAAGCATATTTTATGTCATTGTCATTGTCTTTATTGAATTTAAGTTAGGCTATGCCTCTTACTTACATTTATGATAGCTTATATTCCTATACTACTTAACCTAGGTTCTATACAGTAATCCTAATTAACTTAACCTAGGACATTGGGTTTTAATTGCATTGGTTGACTAATCTAACTTAACTAGAGCTTAATTCTAAACTAATCTAGAACTTAATTCTAAACTTAATCTAGGTTACAATCTTCATGGGGGTGGGGGAGGGCCATCGTCTTCGTCGGATATGGGGTCAGAAGGTCTTGGATAGTGATGGCGGGCGTTGGCGGGTACGTGAAATGCGCTCTTTATGGTGGCGCGTTTGGGTGTTGTAGCGCCTTTGCGAAGAACTTAATGTTGGTGGACCTCATGTGTGCCTTGATTGTTGGCACACCGAGGACTCTATGCAATTGACGGTTTCGGACGAACCATGGGGCTCCCGTGATCATCCTCAGGGCCTTGTTCTGTACTGCCTGAAGTTGAGCTCTGCGTGTCTTGGTGAGTTTAGACCAAGTAGGGCAGGCGTGTGTGAGTCCTGCCCTCACGATGGTTTTATAAATTAGCAGCTTGATTTTTGGTTGCAACTTACTGGACCGGCTGATGATTGGTTTACAGCTTGCCCAGCAGTTGCTTGGCTTTCCTTGAGGCAGCACAGACCTGTTCTTTCCAGATGAGGTGTTTGTCATACTGGATTCCCAGGTACTTGATGGTGGTTGCCCATTGGATGCGGGATCCCTGGAGCTGGAGTTGTCCATAAGGAGTGCCGTTGCCTTTGGCGAAGACGATGGCCTGTGTCTTACATGGGTTTAGCTGGATCTTCCATCGGTCGAACCAGGGGGCGAGGACGTTCAGGTGGCGCTGCAATCTACTGGTGATGATTCTGTAGCTGCTGGATTCTGCTATGATGGCTGTGTCGTCAGCATACAGGAGTAGGGTAGTCTGATCCGTTTTTGGAATGTCGGCTGTGAAAATGTTGAAGAGGTGGGGGGAGAGGACGGAGCCTTGAGGGACTCCGGCTCTAATGGCCTTGACTTCGGAGGTGCCTTATCGACTCTGACTTGGAATGTTCTGTCAGAGACGAAGGATTGAATGAGTTTGTTAATGAAAAGGGGGTAGCCGTGTCGGATCAGTTTCAGAATGAGGCCTTCGTGCCAGACTCGGTCGAAGGCCTTTGCTACATCGAGAAACACAGCTCCAACTTTGTGACGTTTGTTGAAGCTGTTGGAAATGGTTTGGGCGAGTTTCGTGGTGTGATGGATGGTGCCATGAAGGGGCTGGAAGCCATACTGTTCGTCAGGGACAACACGGAGCGCTGTGGACTTTGCTCTGACGATTTCGAGGATGACTTTTTCAGCTATCTTGCCAAGGCCTGGAAGTAGGCTGATTGGCCGATAGCTGCTTGCCTCGTGGGATGGAGAGCCTGGTTTTTTGATCATAATGACCTCAGCTTTTTTCCAGTAGAGTGGAAAATAGCTGAGTCTCAGTATGCTGTTAATGATATTGGTGGCTTCTGAGATCTGTTTCTTGGGGAGTTTTTTGAGGGCTTTATTTGTGATTTTATCATGACCTGGGGCTTTTCGGATTGAGGTAAATCGAATGATCTCATTAACAGCGGAGGGGGGTTGTGAAGTACGTATTGCGAGGGGGCCTGGGCAAGATTTAGGGTCTGTATGGTTGTAGCGACCCTAAGATCACGGGCTGGATCGGGATGGACAGGAGTGTTAGGAGAAAACTGTTCCTCTAGCAGATCTGCCAGAAGGTCAGCCTTCTCCTGGGTTGTGGAGGCTGTGGTGCCGGCGTGGGTGAGGGCTGGCATGGACCTTGGCTCGTCATTGGAAAGGGCTGTTGCCATTTTCCAAAGAGAACAGTCCTGGGTAGTGAGGGATTCTACTTTGGACTCCCACCTGCTGCTGTGGAATTCAGCAAGTGAGTCTTTCACCTGCTGCGTTTTTTGCTTGATTTGCGAGCCTTTTGAGGCGGGGGTCTCCCGTCCTGAGGGCTCTTCTGAGCAGCCGGTTTTTATCCCTGATCTGCTCTTTGATAGCTGGGGGTATATTTTAGGTTTTTGCTTTATTTTTGTACTTACACAGAATATCTTTATTGCATACTTAGGTACTTAGGCACCTACCTACCTACAGGTACTTTGGTTTAATTACATATATTCCAATAACTGCTAAAATCCGAAATAATTTTATTGTACCTATTATCATTAAGCTTTAGAATACTGTAGATTTCTAGTTCTTAAGAATTGTTAATTGTACTCGCTCGGGCCTTTTTCATACAAATAAGATTTTTAGTTTCATCATTTACTCATTAAAATAAACTTTGAAATGCGTTGATTTATATAGCTTATTGTAAAGTTTAGAAGGCATGTAATAAAATACTGTTATATAGAGATAGAAAATAAAGGTGGTTAAAACTAAAAATGCAACTAATTGGTAGAGAAATTTCGGACGCTTATGGTTTATGACATTTTAATGTTTATAACTCATATTGTGTGCTATCAACTCCAAATAAACAGACTTTAGTACGAACAGATTTTCAAACGCTTAACTAACACTAAAACAGATTTATATTTATTTTTATATAATGAAAGGACGTGGGTATCTTAGGTGCTATAAAAGTTGGTAAAGGACGTCTACTTGAGTATAATAAATTTATATTAGAGGTCTTTGAATGTCTGTAAATTTCTAAACGTTCTAAGAAATTAAGTTTTGACCCTTTAGGTGCCGCATGGAGTATTGATAGACAATTATTAGGAAATGGATGGTCCGTTCCCAAAAAATGCTTAGCAAAGTGTTCTTATTTTTTAACCTATAAGATGCATTATATTTTGCGAATCTTGTTTTGAAATTCCGTCCTGTTTGGCCTACGTAACAGCTATTGCACTCTTGACACTTAAGTTTGTAAACTCCTGATTCATTATGTTTATTAGTTTTTCCTTTGGCATTGAAAAATATATATGATAATTTTTGAGCGGCTTTTAAAGCTATTCTTGTTTTTTCGGCTGCAAGAACTTGAGGTATTTTATCCAAGATGAGACCAAAATATGACAGAGAGATGAATGTTTTGTTTCATTTTTAATTTACTGTACACCAATATGGGCATTTTGAGTAAAACTAACCCTTAAAATATTTAAGTATTCCAAAATAAAATCCTAAAAACGATAGTAAATGCCTCTAGATATACACCCTATTGGATCATACCCAAGAACCTGCAAATAGAAAATGCGACTGAATTCACTGATATAATTATAAACTATCTTTTAAAGGCTCAAATAATTAGCCATCAACTCATTTTAAATTCTCTCCCTAACAACAAATATAAACTACCCAAAGACTGGCTTGTAAGGAATAATTAAACCCTCAAAATTTTCTAACCTAAATCAGGTCAAATTTCATTTTTGTTTTGACAACTGACTAACTTTTCATTCATCAGAAACAACTTAGCAAATGCCAAAACCAAACACACCAACTTACTTTATCTTAACAGAAGACCACGTATATGAACAGAGATAAAAGATATTATACCTGACCTAAATAAACGTTAATAAATAAAAAAATAAAGGTGGAAGTTTGGTTAACTTCTGGAAAGTTGGTGACGGCCGTTTGTTTTTTGGAACTATGTCGGAATTTTGCCTACGAAATAGGGTCTACATTTCTTCTTCTTACTGTGCCGTGTCCTCACATGTTGGCAATTCATATAGGTAAAAGATCTTTAGAAATTGCTGCTCGAAAAATATCATCCGAAGTACATCTAAACCACCTTCGCATGTCTTTCAGCCAAACATTTTGTCGTATTCCCCTTTATTTTGCCTGTAATAACTAAATATAGGAATTCGTATTTTGGGTCCCTTATATGTCCGAGGTATTAGGTTTTTTATGGTTGTTAGCAATTCCTTAGCTTTATTCATTCTTACTAGTACTTCCGCGTGTTTTTTATTTTTTGTACCCAGGAAATGCGAAGAAGGCATCTATAAATGTATATTTCAAAGGCTTCCAGTCGTTTTTCTGAGTGCGGGCGTAGCACGAAGAATACATATGCCCCTTACCATTCTCATTCGGAGTTCGAGAGTGAGACTTGCTCGATGGAAGAATTTATTCATATTCATGTACGTCACTCGGGTTTGTTCAATTCTGAAATATATTTCCTTTCTTGGATCCCATTTTTCATCTATATTAGTTCCTAAATATTTAAGTGTGGACCTATTCTACCGTGCCGTCCTTAATTTCAAGGAATTCTGGTGGTAGACTTTTCTTTGTTATTACCATCCGCTTAGTTTTTCGTATATTCATAGTTAATCTAAGTCTTTTGCTGATGCGACTCGATCGATCAGTTGCTGAAGATCTTTGATATTGTGTGCTAGTAGAACAGTAACAGCAGCATTCACATTAACTGTTATGCCTTCATTGAATTCATTTGCTTCACTAAACACAGCACCAGAATAAACTACTCAGTGTATATCACCACTTCACCAAACTCTTTATTTTTGCACTCGACGCGCGTTCCGCTTTCATCAGGAGCGATGATTGAGCAGATTGATCAGAATAAAGATTAAACAAGAGTGGTGAAAGAATGCATCCATGTCTTACACCTTGGCTTATTTTTATGGTTTCGGATCTTTCTAGCCCAATTTTAAATTCTACTGATTGATTTCGGTACAGATTTGTAATGATATGTCTATATTCGTTCTTTTTAGAATTTTTTTTATGTTTCTCGTGTCTCACATAGTCGAAATCTTTATTTTAATCTCTAAAACATGCATATACATCTACGTTCATATCTTTACAGTGCTGAACTACTACATTTAATGAGATTACAGCTTCGCATGTACCAATGCCTTTCGGAATCGTAACCCTGTGTAATCTGTTTCTGCTTCACATTTTCTGTATATTCTACCATGAATGAGGAGATTTCCAGCAGGTCAATCTGAAGCTGCCCATGAAGAAAAACGACCGAATTCATGTACAACCAAAACTTTACTCCCGTAGAACTGCAAGGCACATAACGCGTACATAAATTAAGCCATTATGAAAAGCTGTGATTTACCAATATTCACCCTACAGCCCTGATTTAGTGCCCTGCAAGTAATTTTTCTTCAAACATCTGAAAAAAAAAACGTAGCGTGGTTTTTGAGGAACCAATGTGTGATGGAGACAGTAACTGTGTGAAAAATATATTTATTTAAAGCTCAGTGAGTTTCTCTTTATAGCTTGATAGATAACTTAAAAAAACATCTTTATTATTTACACAAAAATCATATTAAATTAAATTTTTAACGCTGAAATGAAAAAACATTTCTCTCGACATTAAAGAAATTGCTTTCATATATAAATTAAAATTATTATTGTATGACAAAAAAATTGCACGCGTTTAATAAAACGCTAATTGAAACAACTATTAATTACAATAATTACAAATTTTGTTATATATATTATTTAATAATGATTAATGTTGAGCAGAAATAATTATTTCTACAAATATATATATACGTATGAAGGATAATATCACAAAACTAAATCCATTAGTAGAATTGGTCCCTTCGAAATTGAGGGTCCAATCAGAAGCACTAATTCATTTGAGATCATAATGCACGATTACTAATTGCTAACAATTATTAGGATGATTAAGTGAATTTCCAGTTGACAGTTATTAAGATTTGTTCTAATTTATGTTGTTTAATTAGTTCTCGGTTAATATTTGCTTGTATTGGAGTGTATTTTGACAACTTCCTGGATGTGATTCATATGAGTAACATGTTTTATTAATAAAAAAATGAAACTGGGTAAAATAACCAAAAAAGCTTAATGGAATATTTTGTTGATCGTAATGGGTTAAAGATTGACCTTTTAAATTTAGTACGTAGAATTATGATGCTTTCATGGTCATCGTATATGGTATCCCATCAAAAACATAAAATGTAAAAAAATGCCAAATCTCGCAACGCAGTCCTTCCACGACAAAAAGTTGTGAGATCTCATGTAAAACCAAGTCAGTTATTTTAGTTAGTATCTATGGAAGCACCTGTTCAACAACTTTGTCATAAATTGTTATCTAATTAGTTACCTACCAACATTTATAGTGAACGTATCAATATCAAAGATATCTAATCTTTACTTCTATA
Source organism: Pachyrhynchus sulphureomaculatus (assembly GCA_019049505.1). Classification (NCBI taxonomy): domain Eukaryota; kingdom Metazoa; phylum Arthropoda; class Insecta; order Coleoptera; family Curculionidae; genus Pachyrhynchus; species Pachyrhynchus sulphureomaculatus. The sequence continues at coordinate 34,891,085 of CM032455.1, forward strand.
ATAAATATAATGGCTTGGCAATCGCACGGCAACATAATCACATAAGAATAATCTACTATTTCGATTGCTAAGTAAGTCTAAACAGTGCACTTAAGAATAAAGTATAATCACATAAGAATAATCTACTATTTAAAATACTTCCTAATTGCTGGCATTTGGACTTTACCACAGAGAATACCAAAGAATACGAAGTTTTGTCGTGCAATAAGCTGAACACCAAGCGAATATAGATGCCATTGATATATGCCAGAATAGTAAACATTTGTAGAAAAAACTTCGCACAAAATTCCACCATCACAATTTTCGCCGCGCACAAGAATTCTAAATTACCTTTACAGGAAAATATCACACCAACCTAGACATCATTAAACATCAGGAAATAGTCATGCCTGGCGGTTTCGACCGAGATTGAATTGAGATATTCATGAACTTCCTCTCGGGACTTCGGCAACTTTGGACAGCAAATTCTTCCCTATTCTTGTCATATCGGAGTCGGTGAAAGCTGTTCAGCACATTCCGATCTGCAGCCACCTCCCGCCGAATCATCTTTCTCGGTCTTTCGTGTGTAATGTTCCTCGTTGGCTCTCTTCTTCACTGCGTTGTTAATTTTTTGGCGATTCAGTACTTGTTCATTATCGTGTTGATGTTGATGATTGGCAGTTTGTTGTGGAAATATGTCATTTGGTCCAATGGTATAAACTTTGGCAGTACAGTTCTTGTTTATGCAGACCCAGCACATCTCTTCTGTCGATTTTAAACGGCGATATTGTCGAAATTTGTAATTTTCCAAAAGGGTCAAAGTTTTGCCTTTCTTGCTCAACATCTTCTGTAATAAAAACCATGTTGACTTGAAAAAGTTTAAACGTAAACTAGTAAATTTTTCATTGTCTTTATTGAATACCAAGATAGACAAAGCCTCTTTCTTATAATTTTGAAAGTATAAAAAATAATTTCTAATACTGAATGTATACTTATTCTATCTTAACCTAAGCTCTTATACTAGTGTTCCTATATTAACTTAACCTAGGAAATGTGTTTTTATATATATATATATATATATATATATATATATATATATTATATATATATATATATATATATATATATATATATATGAGTTTCTTAATGCTAGGGCCTTAAAAGTAAAACTACCTTAGTCTAAGACTTACGCTAACTTAAACTAGGACTAATTTAAACTTAACCTAGACTAACAATCTTGTCACGGCGGGCGGGGGCGAGGGGGTCATCGTCTTCGTCCGAGAGTAGAGGGTCTGACGGTCTCGGGAACTGGCGGCTGGCGTGAGGTGAAGTAAATTTCAAAAGTGCCCTTACGTTTTATACTTTTATCTAATTTAGGTTAACCCTAATTTAATGTAATAATATTTAAGAATTAATAATATTTGATAATTTAACCCTACCTACCTGCCGATTTGTCGATTACCGCAACTCGGATGAAAGGCAGGTCAAAATATTTACAGCCTTCTAAAGGCGGACCCCAACTCGGTATCTACGGTTGCAGCTGATGATGCAAGGGAAGGTTCAGAGTAGAAGTGTTAGACGACGGCGCATCTCTTCGGTTTGCAATCTGAGAGAATGGTTTGGGTGTATATTCACCTAATTATTTAGAACAGCAGCTTTAAAAATACGAATAGCAATGATGATTGCTTCACTATAAGTTTATAACAATCTATTTAGAGGGTCAGTTCACTTTAGGCGCCAGAAAAAAAAAGGTATTTTTGCGAATTTTTCTAGCTATATCTATTGTAAATATTGAAGTAATTCTTTTTTGGCTGTATCAATACACTATTGAAATATAAAAAAAAATAATAATTTTTATTGATTTTGCATAACTTTTTTTATGAAAAAGTACGAGGCGAACATCAACGTCAAAAAAGGTGCGTCCGTCGCGTTGACGTTTTTTCAACTTTTGCTGCACTGAAACACAAAAACCAAAAAGATTTACGGTCTATACGATTATGGCTATAGTTCGAACTAGAATTTTTCAGTTTTATGCAAAAATAACAAAACGGCGAATGTTAAAAAAATTGTGAAAATATGACTTATTCTTGCTATTTTTTATGCCAAAAAAAAGTAAAAATGACAATTTTGACTTTATTTTAGTTCCGGCTATAGCCACACTTGTGTTGAGTATGTGGTAAAAATTTCATAAAGATCGGTTGAACGGTTTCGAAAAAAATTTCAACGCTGCATGCAAAAACGTTGTTTCGAGAAAAAACGCGTTTAAAAAACTAACCTAAACTAACTTCCAAACACGCTTCGAAATAACAATATAGCTATCTGATCTTAAAATATCTTCTATAATATATATAAAATGCAACGTATCTCTGTCTGTCTGTCTGTCTGTCCGTTAGTGCGCTTATCACTGGAGAACCACTTATCCGATTTACGTACTTTTTTTTTTTAAAAATACATATGTTCTCTGGCCAGGTTATAGGCTATATTTTATTATGATAGGTAGCGTAATAAATGAGCAGTGTCGATAATAGTGAATGAAGTTGGAAAAAAGTTTGCCGCTAGCGCGTTCCCTTGCAATACACAGCCTAAACCATTAAATATGGAACAATATTATATAGCAGAAAATATCTATAATCTATAATATATAAAATGCAGTGTCTCTCTGTCTGTCTGTCTGTCCATTAGTGCGTTTATCACGCGAGAACCACTTATCCGAATTACGTGTCTTCTTTTAAATTCATACATATATTCCTTGGCCAGGTTATATATTAATAATAATAATCTATATTTATAATATATATATAAAATGCAACGTCCTCTCTGTCTGTCTGTCTGTCCGTTAGTGTGCTTATCCTTCGAGAAGCACTTATCCGATTTACGTGATTTTTTAAATTCATACATATGTTCTCTGACCAGGTTATAGATATATATTTTATTACATCTATAATATATATAAAATGCAACGTATCTCTGTCTGTCTGTCTGTCCGTTAGTGCGCTTACCACTGGAGAACCACTTATCCGATTTAGGTACTTTTTTTTAAAAAAAACATACATATGTTCTCTGGCCATAAGGAATGAGCAGTGACGATAATAGTGAATGAAGTCGGAAAAAAGTTTGCCGCCAGCGCGTTCTCTTGCAATACACAGCCTAAATCATTAAATATGAAACAATTTTATGTAGCAGAGAATATCTATAATCTCTAATATATATATATATATATATATATATATATATATATATATATATATATATATATATATATATAAATATAATGCAATGTTTCTTTGTCTGTCTGTCTGTCCATTAGTGCGTTTATCACGCGAGAACCACTTATCCGATTTACGTGTCTTTTTTTAAATTCATACATTTATTCTTTGGCCAGGTTATATAATAATAATCTATATCTATAATATATAAAATGCAGCGTCTCTCTGTCTGTCCGTTAGTGCGCTTATCACTGGAGAACCACTTATCCGATTTACGTGCTTTTTTTCAAACATACATATGTTCTCTGGCCAGTTTATCTATCTATAATATACATAAAATGCAACGTCTCTCTGTCTGTCTGTCTGTCCGTTAGTGCGTTACGTGCTTTTTTTAAAACATACATATGTTCTCTGGCCAGATTATAAAATATATTTTATTGCGTTAGGTAACATAAAGAATAAGCAGTAACGATAATAGTGAATCAAGTCGGAAAAAAGGTTACCGTTAGCGCGTTCTCTTGCAATACACTGCCTAAACCATTACATATGGAACAATATCATGTTGCAAAGAATATAATATATCTAAAATGCAACGTCTCTCTGTCTGTCTGTCTGTCTGTCCTTTAGTGCGCTTATCACTTGAGAACCACTTATCCGATTTACGTGTTTTTATAAATTTATACGTATGTTCTATATATATAATTCGATATAAGCCTAGATAATGGGAGATAAGGTGAGATAATGGGAGATAAGTATAAATAATGAGAGATAAGGAGAAATAATGGGAGATAAGCAGAGATAAGTCTAGATAATGGGAGTTATGGTGATATAATGGGAGGTAAGGAGAAATAATGGGAGATAAGGCGAAATGTTGCGAGATAAATCAAGATAAGCCTAGATAATGGGAGATAAGGTGAGATAATGGGAGATAAGGTGAGACAATGGGAGATAAGGGTGTGATAATGGGAGAGAAGGTGAGATAATGGGAGATAAGGTGAGATAATGGGAGATAAGGAGAAATAATGTTAGATGAGCAGAGATAAGTCTAGATAATGGAAATTATGTAGAGAAAATGGGAGATAAGGAGAAATAATGGGAGATAAGGGGAAATAATGACAGATATTTTATTACGTTAGGTAACATAAGGAATAAGGAGTGACGATATTAGTGAATCAAGTCCACGCTAGCGGAGCCGCGGGCACGGCTAGTTCTATTATATAATTCACCTTAAATAATAGGGATTATTATATATTCAGTAAGCGAGACGGATTATACTGTTATTTTATTACATTTTTCAGCCTTTAGAAGTTCTATTTATACTCAATTTAACTTCCTGTGCATATTATTTTCAAAAAAAATGCCGATTATCCTTTTTTATGTGCTTTTTATAATACTGATTCATTCTCTTAAGCTTTATTTAATGTTCTAAATAAAGCCGGCGTGATAGTCCCTTTCAGTATTATTTTAAAGTATCCCACACACGAGCGAGAGACATTATCTCATATACTTTGATATGAAACGCCTACACAGAATCTCTCTTGGTATTGTGTATGTTAACATGGTAGAGTAAATATCATTAAAAGAGCAGAAAGTAGAATTTTTTTATATATATGTGTATATGGGTTGTTTGTTAAGGGGATATTCTAGTTTGAAAATCGAGTTTGGGTCCGTAAAAAGTACGTACGCTCCCTGTCCAATTATAAACTTACTGGTACTGTCGAATAATTTGCTAAATTAGTTATTGAGATATTGTTGACCTTCGTGGTCACTACCACTTGAATATTTCCACTGGTGTCTTATTGCTTTTTTTTTCATTAGCTAATGACGTCAGGCCAAGAGAAAAAAGTCAAAGGGTGCTAAATCAGGTAAATATAAGTAGTGATTCACAAACTCGTTTTTTTTCCTCAAAAACTCTCTCACAGTGGCCAAATGAACCATGTACCCGTGGGGGAGCGGGATAGAATATCTCCCCCGGTATGTTCTGCCTGTTGTAGGAGGCGACTTAAAGAACAACCTAGATGGTAGATGCCCAGATGCCACCAGCATCGCCCGGTGTGATACCATCGCATCGGCTTAGGCGGCGTGAAGTTGCTTAACGTTTCGTGGCTGTGCCGATGTCCCGGACTGTGTGGGACCAGATAGCATGATGAGGCACCTGGATACAAAAAATTCCGGAGGTAAAATAGCCCCCCGTTCGGATCTCCGGGTGGGGGCTGGTTCAGGGGCGTCGACATGCAGAGATCAGAATTTCAAAATGGATTTTTGCAACATACGAGGTTTAAACACGAACATAAATTCAGTGCACCAACACCTGCAATCAAATAAACCTCATGTACTCGCTCTCTGTGAAACTAAGGTCAGTTCATCGACCAGCACAGTAAACTATCTTTATCCTGGGTACGACTTCTATTCCCGATTTAGGCGTAACTTTGGAATCTGTCTTTATGTCAAAAGCGACCTCTCTTGCCAACGAGAAGAGACTCTGGAGCCCCCAAACTTTGATGTTATGTGGTTAAAAATAACGACTCAACCAACCACAAGGTTCATTTGTATCCTCTATCGACCACCAAGTGATACTAACTTTAGAACACTTTTCGCTTCCCTTGCAGACACCATCGATCATTTACAAATTAACTATCCAAATGCCGAAATTGCCATTCTGGGCGACTTTAATGTCCACAACATCAACTGGCTTAAATATTCAAATACTACCGATGAACAAGGTCGTGAAGCCGAATCATTTTCAATCAGTTGTGGCTTAACTCAGCTTATTGACGAACCAACACGGATCCCTGATCGAGACGGAGAGTTTGCCAGTCTTCTTGATCTCTTTTTAACACCAATCCGGAGATTTACACAGTCAGCGTAAATCCGCCGTTAGGTTCTTCCGACCATAAACTACTTTCGACATCGAGTATTCTACCAATCAATGACAGAGAGGCGCCTAAACCGCGCAAGATTTGGCACTACAAGTCTGCTAAATGGGAAGACCTCATGGAATATTTTCGAACTTTCCCTTGGTTGGACGTTTGTTTTCGATCCGACGACCCATCTGACTGCGCCAGGGAGGTTTCCGATGTTATTTTGGCCGGTATGGAGGCTTACATCCCTTTTTCGAAGAAAGACCCTTCCAACGGCAAGCCTTGGTTTGACCGAAAATGCAAAGAAGCTGTTGCTTCTAAACATCTTGCATACCGACAATGGCGCGAAAATCCTAACACCATAAATCGTAACACATTTGTTCGTGCCAGGAACAGATGCAAAGAAATTATCGACGAAACCAAGGAGGTACACAATCAACGGATTAGAAACAAACTTCTCGCCTGTCCCGGCAATTCAAGGTCCTTTTGGTCGGTCGCTAAGGCAGTTAGTCAAAATTTCACCAAATCCACAATACCACCACTCACACGGCCAGATAATTCTATTGCAACGACACCTGTTGAGAAAGCGAACTTGTTGGCTAAACTCTGCTTCACATTCTACTGTCGATTTCCAAGGAAAAACACCACCTACTATTCCCATAGTGCAGTCAAGGATGCCCGATGTTGTCTTCAGACAGCGTATTATAAAGCGTATTCTGATGAAGCTAGACACCAAAAAGGCTTCTGGCGCTGACGGAATACCTGCCATAGTTCTTAAAATCTGTGCGAGGGAACTAACACCAGTTTTCTGTAGACTTTTCAACCTATCCTACAGAAAGGGAATATTTCCTTCCTGCTGGAAATGCGCTACAGGAGATCTTCTGACTTATGTAACACATGTTTGGAACAATGCAATTGAACACTTTGGAGAATCTCGAGCGGTTGCTCTGGACATATCCAAGGCATTCGACCGTGTTTGGCACGATGGGCTGTTGGCTAAGCTACGTTCTTGTGGTATGTCGGAAAAGTTCTGTTTGTGGCTCTCATGTTTCCTCAGAGAGCGTTCTTTACGAGTGGCAGTCGACGGATTTCTTTCTAACACCTTCACTATCAACGCCGGTGTACCTCAAGGCTCCATACTGTCTCCTACTCTTTTTCTCATTTACATTAACGATCTGCTGGAAAAGACCGAGAATCCAATCTACAGCTTTGCAGATGACAGTACACTTATCTCTTCATTCACTTTGAATGCTCGGACATCGGCTACTCAGACGAATATCCGCAGACAGCAGGAAGTCGTTCAACTTAACAAAGACCTGGAAGAAATTCTATCTTGGGGTGACAGTAACCAAGTGGAATTTAACGCTACAAAAACCCAGGCGGCAGTTTTCTCTAAAAAAGTTAACGTTGCTGAACCCGACATAGTTATGTCGGGGCACTCCATTCCTCTAACATCGTCACTCAATTTGTTGGGCGTTAATTTGGGAGCAAATATGTCCTGGCATGAACATGTTGCAGGCATAGCAAGGAGAGCTTCTCAAAAGTTGGGAATATTATTTCGAACCAGAAAGCTTTACACTCCTCAACAACTGTTAATTCTTTACAAAGCTCAAATTCGACCAACTATGGAATACTGCTCCCATGTTTGGAGCTCCGCTCCCAAACATACACTGCATTTGTTGGATTCTATTCAGAGAAGAGCTGTTCGTCTGATTGGAGACCCGGAACTGACCGTCGGCCTTGATTCGCTGGAACATCGAAGAACGGTTGGCGACTTGAGCCTATTCTACAAGTACTTTCATGGAAAGTGTTCGAAGGATGTGGCCCGCTTAATTCCTCCCAGAGCGGTGCATGTTAGAAGTACACGTCGCGCTAATTCTTCACATCCGTATGAGGTTCAGCTTGTTACTCCCCGTACAACACTTTTCAAGCAGTCTTTTATATGGAGAACATCATCCCTTTGGAATAATTTGCCCAGGACTGTGTTTCCCACCGAGTACAATCTACAGCGATTCAAGAACAACGCGAATCGCCTTCTCCGCACACGTGTCGCTCCTGTAGCGCTTTAGGGACTTCCCTGTAGCACGTGTGCTAGACCCATAAAAAAAAAAAAAAAATGTAAGTTGTAAGTCGACTATTTTAAAGAAGTGTTAGTCGTTTCAGACAGTCGAAATGTTACATACGGTTGGTTTCGGAATTACCAATATATTAAACTATATAGTAAGATCTAAATTTTCCCGCACAAGGATACTAGAAGCGTAATAGAATCAAACATTCATTTGAAGTTCGATATAATCATTTCTATACATTTTTTAAAACGACTAATTACCTTTGCTATACCTCTAAAAAAAATATTCTGAATTTTTCTTTTTGCCATGATCTAAAACTGATGAAACTATTTCCTGATTACTTGTTAGTTTTCTCCCACGCAGGTCTTACTTTAATTTAGGGAATGAAAAAATAGTCGGTAGGAGTTAGATCGGGGCTATAAGGTGGGCGATTTAATTTCTGGAAACCCAATTGCTGAATAGCAACCTTAAAAAACTGTGTGCACTGGCCCATTGTCGTGAGATAACTTCACCACCGAGACTCATTTCCGTGACCTTTTTCTGGAGCTTCATAGATCACAGTATGCCTAGTTCTCCATCCACTATGAATGCTCAAACAAATGCAAATACCTGCAGACAGCAGGAACTTGTTCAACTTAACAAAGATTTGTAGAAATTCGATCTTGGCGTGACAGTAACAAAGTAGAGTTGAACTCTACAAAAACCCTGGTGACGGTTCTTTTTTAAAATTAACGTTAGACATCCCGATACAGTCTTGTCGGGACGTTCCATTCCTCTAGCATCTCACTCAATTTATGCTGGCAGTAACTTGGCAGCAAATATGGCATGAATATGCTGCATGCTTAGCAAGGAGACTTTCATGAAAGCTGGGAATATTATTTCAAACTAGAAAGCTTTAACACAGTAAACATAAAACACAGTAGCGACAGTCCGACTCGGCACCTTTGATCTCAAGGGATTCGAGTTTGTAATATGTTGCCATATTGCTGGTACGATGCTCGCGAGTTTTTAAAATATTCAAATTCCTTCTTTCAAGAAAAATCCTTTTGTAGGATAAAAATTAACTTTCCTGACTGAAATGGAGAAAAAAAACGAGAAAAAATTTTTTTTAGAAATAATTTTTTATCAAGTTCTTATTAAAACAGATATACAAAAAACAGGGAAAAAGGTAATAAATAAAAGAAAAAATACATTTGGCTTCAACGCTTTTTGCACGTTATTCATTTAAATATCTCATTGTTGAATTAATATTTCTCAACTATTAGAGATATTGTCTGTACACCTTCAGCTTCACGCGTATAATGTCAACAATCATGCTCCTTATATTTCAGCGAATTCCAGTAATCTGGAGAGATTGAAAATAATTATAAATATCATTTTAAGATAAGATTGTCTTTTTTTTAAATTTAAAAATTAAGTGAACACACTTTGACTTTTTGTGTCTATATACTGCTTAAATAAAAAAATAAATTCACGCGTTGATTTATTCAAACTGACTGCTTCATCGTTGAGATTGGATCATGTAAAATAGTCAGTGTCATCTGTGAATATACCTACTTTCATCATTTCATGAAATTCCAACTCCATTCCCCAAATTGATCACTGGATAAGCATGATTTTTCAATTGATCCTTAAGGTCATTGAGAAACATTAAATTTATGAATTGCAGGCTACATACTCTTTATGCATTATATAGTTTTTCAATATCCAAATTGGCACCTGCTTGGTCACATTCTGATAACTATAATTCTGCCCTGAATTCAGAAAAAAAAGTACAAGTGGAATAACATAAACCAATACTTAAAAATAATAAAACAACTGTTTTACAAATAAAATGTATCTGTAATATGAAAATATAATTATCATAACCTTTATATAATATATTACATAATAGAAATAAAGAATTATGAATAAATTACCTTTTAGGAACTTTGGGATATCTAAACTCCTTTAGAGATGCCATATATATTTTTATAAATACTAACCACACAACAAAAACTCCCTCCCTCTTGACATCTTTTTTATAATTATTTTCAATTATAACGTCGAATGAGTCCCAAAAAAATTATTAATAATAAATTTCGGAGCATGTTATAAAAAGATTGCCAGCCATGTTGTTGGTATGCGTGACAAAAAAACAGGACCTTAAAATTTTCTTGAGCGTCGCTACTGTGTTTCATGTTTACTGTGGTTTTAACTCCACAACTGTTAATTCTATACAAAACCTAAATTCGACCAATGATGGAATTCTGCTTCCATATTTGGGAGTCTGATCCCAAATATGTACCGCATTTGTCTTATTTTAATTAGAAGAGTTCGCTTGGAGACCCAGAACTCACCAGGAAACATGATTCTTTGAAACATCGAAGAACGTTGAATACTTGAGTCAACAACAAGTACTTTCACCAAAAGTGTTGAATGGATGTAGTTCGTTTAATTCCTCCTGGCTTTCTCCAATTTGTACATTATCTATATTTAGTATTTCGTTCTTTAAAGTTAACCAGAAAAATCCAATTTCAAATGACGGTGGCTATGTTTTTTTACGATTACGTAACATTAGCCCTTACTGGCCAGGGGTCCAGGATAACGACCCTCCATAGATTCTTGTTTATATAGGGGTTATTGAGACAAAACCATGATTTCATTTTCCATCAAAATTGAGTCAAATGTACCTTTTTCTTGTTCCTCGCAGACTGCTAAAAAACAGTTTGTTGTTATCTTATCAACTTAAAGACTATTAACTTAAAAATTGATTACTCACTATATCACTATAAGCCTAGTTCTATCCAATGATGGATGTAGGAATGCCTCCTAAATTTTCATCTCAATCTATTTACAGCTGTGTCATCCATCCAATGCCCGCAACCCCCCCCTTCCTACGCTTCTTTTCTGTTCTCGTGGTCTCCATTCTAATGTTCGGTTGGTCCATCGATCATCGGTTGTGCGTGTTACATGTCCAGCCCATTGCCACTGTCTTTCTGCTAAGTGCTCTATAATATCCTTTAATTTCGTTTGTTCACATATCCAATTGTTTCTTTTTCTATCTTGAAGTTTTATCCCGATCATCTGTCTTTCGTGTGCTCTCTGGGTCCGAGCTAATTTTTGTATATTGACTTTATTCAGTGTCCAAGTTTCAGTGCCATATGTAACTACGGGTAGGATGCACTAGTTGTAAACTTTGGCCTCTAACTTATTTGGGATGGCTTCATCTTTAAATATATAACTTAATTTCCCGAATGCGCACCATCCAAGCCTGATTCTTTTTGAAATTTCATCCGAGACACTGCTTCTTATCGCAAAAATTTTTAGCCCCAGATATACATAATTCTTAAGAATCTCGAGAGTTGTTCCTTCCAAATTTATAACTATGTTGTTATTAGTGTGGGTTAATATTTTTGTCTTATATTTATTTTAAGACCAATTGTCTTTAAGTGGTAGTTTAACTCATTTATCATTTCTTGTAACTCATGTGGATTACGACTTACGATTACAATATCGTCAGCGAACCTTAGATGACTCAGATCTACACCATCTATCTTTAGGCCATTCTTTGTCTAATCTAGTTAGGGAGATAGGTATTCTAGAACTGTATTGCAATTTTATTAAAAAATGGTCCGAAATAAGTCAATATACTTGCAAAAGAATAAAATATCGCTTTTAAATCACTCCAAAAACGCTCCTCCCTCTTTTTCAATGTAAAAGACAAAACTCATAAATACAAAGACTCTATCATATAATGAATGTAATAGCTATTACATAGGCCAAACAGGGAGAAATTTCGATACTAAATTTAAAGAACACCAAACATCTTTTAGATTAAACAAACAAAACTCCAACTTTGCTAACCACTTCCAGCAAACAAATCATATTTTTCCAAACATAAATAATCTACAAATATTACATAAAGCACAAAAAGGAAGAGAATTAAATATTTGAGAAGCTATAGAGATCTACAAACACAATAAAAATCAGGATACAACCCTCTTAAATAATCAGACATATGTTCAGAATTCCACCCAGTTCGGCGCATTTTAGAAGTGTGTTTTAGATATATTTTTGAAAAAGGAATTTCATGAAAAGTTTTAAGAATATATTGAAAAATATTTCTTAAAATTTTGAAGAAAACTTTTGTAAAAACCCGTAAATATGTCACTTAACACTTTGTAATAAAATAATTTCAATTTAAGTTCACGGAAATTTAATGATAGTTAATTCCAAATTGTATCTGGAAATTTGTTATAAATCGCAAATAAATCACCTTAGTTTGTAGTATTGTGCTTGAAAATGGAGAAAATCTACGAAATTGCAATAGCAGATAAATAAAAAAAATAAGTGACAAATAACAAAATAATTCGTTCCATTTCATTTAGAAATACTATCACAAAGTAACGGACACCTTAATTATACAATACATCCTTGCATTTTCATGTATTTTTTTTGATTAGGGTAGTGTATCAATCAATTCTACAAAAGTAAGTTCTATAAATAAGGATTTCAGTTACACAATAATTAGGCTCTATATTTATATTACTAGCAGTGCCCGCGGCTCCGCTAGCGTGGACTTGATTCACTACTATTGTCACTATATTTATTCCTTATGTTACCTAACGTAATAAAATATCTACCATTATTTCCCCTTATCTCCCATTATTTCTCATTATCTCCCATTATTTCCCCTTATCTTCCATTATCTCACCTTATCTCCCATTATCTAGGCTTATCTCGACTTATCTCGCAATATTTCTCCTTATCTCCCATTATTTCTCCTTATTTCCCATTATCTCACTATAACTCCCATTATCTAGACTTATCTCTGCTTATTTCCCATTATTTCTCCTTATCTCCCATTATTTATGCTTATCTCCCATTATCTAGGCTTATATAGAATTATATAGAACATATGTATAAATTTATAAAAACACGTAAATCGGATAAGTGGTTCTCGAGTGATAAGCGCGCTAACGGACGGACAGACAGACAGAGAGACGTTGCATTTTATATATATTATATTCTTTGCTACATGATATTGTTCCATATTTAATGCTTTAGGCAGTGTATTGCAAGAGAACGCGCTAGCGGCAAACTTTTCTCCGACTTGATTCACTATTATCGCCACTGCTTATTCCTTATGTCACCTAACGTAATAAAGTATATCCTATAACCTGACCAGAGAACATATGTATATTTAAAAAAAAAGCACGTAAATCGGATAAGTGGTTCTCCAGTGATAAGCGCACTAACAGACAGACAGATAGAGAGACGTTGCATTTTATATATATTATAGATATAGATTTATATTATTATATAACCTGGCCAAAGAATATATGTATGAATTTAAAAAAAGAGACGTAAATCGGATAAGTGGTTCTCGCGTGATTAACGCACTAATGGACAGACGGACAGACAGAGAGACATTGCATTTTATATATACTATAGATTATAGATATTCTCAGCTACATAATATTGTTCCATATTTAATGGTTTAGGCTGTGTATTGCAAGAGAACGCGCTAGCGACAAACTTTCTTCCGACTTCATTCACTGTTATCGTCACTGCTCATTCCTTATGCTACCTATCGTAATAAAATATAACCTATAACCTGGCCAGAGAACACATGTATGTTTCAAAAAAAAAGGACGTAAATCGGATAAGTGGTTCTCCAGTGATAAGCGCACTAACGGACAGAGAGACAGGCAGACAGACGTTGCATTTTATATATATTATAGATTAGGAATGACCTGAGTTATCTACGACATTTATTTCTGGTTTTTGTAAACATTACATCTATTATTACATGTCAAAGAAACACCCTTATAATGAAACTTCAAGTCCAAATTCTCCTCACATGCAGAAAATTTAATTTAAAGTTTTTACAACTCGACAAACCGACGAGCCAAGTGTCTCTGTCATCTAAACTAACGAATTAACCTCACTAGTAACACCAAAAACTTCTATAAAACCGTATAAGAGAGCTAGACAAAGACACATTACTGACTAGGACAAGAACTTTTAGTTTTGGAAGTGTCTGTATAACTTCGGGGCGAATTAGATATGTACAGGGTATATTGTGAATTGACGCGTTATTTCTACCTAGTTATAGTACTTAATAAGTTAAGCAATTTTGCCAAATACGTGATTTTTTTTTTAAGAAAGAAAAATCGCAGAGCTTTAAAAATATTTTTCCAAGTAACTATCGTTTATACTAAGCATATCTCTAGTGGTTTTATTCCATCCCAAAAAAATCTTTCTTTTGAGCTTCAAAAAACATTTCACCATTTTAGAAAAATTTGTAGGCCCCTGAGGCTTTGCTTCAGATATTTAAACAAGTTGCAGAGCGCCTATATGATGAATATTTTAACTCACAGCTTTCGGTAATGATTTGAACTGTGCGAGAGCAAAATGTTGGTTCTCAATGAATTCGGTCGTTTCAGGTTTTAGATCGTTCTACCATTAATCTCTCCTTTAATGGTAGACCTTTTTCCTTTCTATTCAATAAAATTATTTTGTAGTTTCAAAGAACTCTCACCATCCACTTTCCAGAACACAACTGAGTTTGTCTTCTTTGGACGTGGAGTCCTTACGAACTGATTGTATCGACTTATACTTCATGGAAGGATGGTTCTATTCGTCATTTTTATCATTTTTAAGGTTAAAATTTTTACATTAAGGTTAAATTATATTATGTAACCACTTTCAAAGTTCGTTCTTGGATGGCAGAAATGATACAGTCAACCATGTAAAATAATAAGAAATAAAGTTAAAAGTCTAGTATTCATTTTTAGGGTTTTAAGGGTTAAAATGGTTAATTGAAGGTTAAATACTTTAATAAAGGTTAATTTTTCTTTATTTTACTAAAAACCTCTAAGATTTTGAGGTTACATGACCAAAACTGATAAGCATTTCGAAAATACACTTCAGCTACATAGGGATTAAAATGGTTAAATGTTTAACTGCAGGCTTCTCTTGTCATACTTTTCATAATCTACATTCAATTACCTTTCAAATGATACTGCCCTCTTCAGTATTCATGCTTTGAATATTAATTTTTTCAGTTTTTTTTTAAGCCGTCGCCGACGAATACCTCCAAAATCATGTCCGTGGCTAGCCAATAGCAGCGGCCATATTTCAAAAAGGTACTTATTTAAAAATAACCGGTCAAGTGCAAGCTGAACTTCCGCAATTAGTGTTCCGCACGTTGATTACTTTTAAAATAAAAAAAAAATTGTTAGGGAGGTATAAAATGATCAGTGACTTCACAAAACACACCCCCAATGAGTTTTCAATAAAGTAGGTTTCCAATCTTTACTGAAAACTGATGACCTTAAAATTTTTGGTTTTTTTTATATACCAGATAAATTATTAAAGATAATGCACTCGTGATAATTTTCGTTCATTCTACACTCCGTGGAGAATATTCCAGAATTTTATCAAAATTTTCTGATCAGTACTCTTCGAGATAACGGGGCAGCGATTTTTCGCGATTTTTTAAAAATAATACAAAGAAAAGTGTGCGCAAGTATTACATTATATATATATATATATATATATATATATATATATATATATATATATATATATATATATATATATATAATTTTTGACACCACACTCGACGACCTAGAAAAAATTTCACTTCCGATTTCACCCCCCAAAACTAACCCTTTAAGTCAAAATTTAACTTTCAAAACAAGATGGCTCTACTCAGTATATAACACCACTACACCAAACACTTTATTTTTGCCCTCGACGTGCGTTTCGCTAACCATGTTAGCTTCATCAGGAACGATGATTGACTAAAGCTAATCTACCCTATTTATACTTAGCCTAACCCTTGAATTACTCAGGCGGAACCAATGGCATAGGCAAGGCCATCAGTTCCGGTCAAGTAACCAGTAGAGGGGACTATAAGGAATAGGCCCTCTATCTTTATTTAAAAACTACTTTTACATTTTATAATTTCCATACTTTCGTATGCGTTCAACAATCTCCTATCAGATACATTTTTTATTAATCTTATATTATCTAATGTTACAATATGATCAGCTTCAAGGGCATGTTCGGCAATGCTAGACTTTTCTATTCTACTGTATTTTAAGTGTGCTAAATATTCTTTAAATCGTGTTTTAATTGACCTTTTAGTTTGCCCAACATACTTTTTGTCTCAATCATTACAACTAATTTCATAAATTCCACTTTTCTCACAATTAGGAATCTTAGCTTTGGGATTTCCTAACATATTACTCAGATTGTCTGATGACTTATAGACTAAGATGAGGTCTACCTTATTAAATACCTTATTGAGTCCCTTGCTATATTTCGGATTATATGGTATGGAGACATACTTGGTGTTATTTTCTTCGCGTGTAAAAAAGGTGGAATTCTGAATATTAAACCTAAACTTATGTCTATTTATTAACTTATTTACTAAGTCATCGTCATAAACGATTAACTCTAGTTATACTTCTAATACGATTCCTTTCTTTATTAAAGTTTACTCTATTCAGAGGGAAAGTGACCAAACGATGAACTAAGAAATGTAATGAGGCTAATTCGTGTTGTTTGCAATGAAATGAATCATTAGGAATATATCTATCTGTTACTGTGTCCTTCCTATAGATGTCAAATTCTAATCTATTATTATTTTTAATAATTTAAAATATCTAGAAAATGCAATTGTCCTTTGTTCTCAACTTCGTAAGTGAATTTAATGGAATCATACCGGCTATTTAATTTAGAAACAAAATCATCAATATTTGCTTTCTTTGTATCAAAAAATCGCGAAAATATCATACACATACCTATACCATACCGTTGGGAAATATTCGAATTCTTGACTGACTTCGGTTTCAAACTTACTTATGAATAAATTGGCTATGAAAGGTGATAAGCAATTATCCATAGCTGTTTATTCTTTCTGAACTGAAAATTGACTGTTATGTTGGAAATAATTTTGTTCCATACAAAGTTTAGATAATGTTAAGTATTCACGAATAATTTCGTCCTCAAAGTCATTCGTTCTAAGTAATTCTTCGAGAGATTGTAAAGTTTGTGAAATTGGCACACTTGGGATCAAAGAACTGACATCAAAAGAAATTAAGACTTCACCTTCATTAAGAACTAGATTTTTTTGTTTTATTAATGAATTGTAATGAATTCTTCACTACGAAAGTATTTAATGGTAAATTCTCAAGTTCTTTTGATAACCATTTGGATATCAAATATGTGAGTGATCCGACCGATGAAACAATGGGTCGCATTGCTTTTCCAGGTTTGTGAATTTTAGGTACGCAATACAATTTTGGTATGGTCGGATTACTCACATTTCATTCAAATTTTAGCGAATCGGAGACAAGATTCTTACATTTTTTTAAGAATTTTTCACCTCTGATATCATTCTCGGTAATGAATTTCTTATTACCTTTTCATAAGGGCCAGATTCCATAAGATTATCTACGCGTTCAAAGTAATCTTTCTTATCCAATATAACAACCTTATTTCTTTTATCCGCTTTTACGTAAAAGACATCTTTCTTTTTCAATCCTTTAACTACTTTTATGTTTTTTCGTGAATTAGAATTTGTGTTGTTAACCATGTTTTTCGATATTTGATTATGACATGCTTCCCTAACAAATGATTTACTATTTTCTGGAAGTGTACTAATGGAACTTTCAATGTGAGCAACTATTTCTGATAAATTATCTCTAGGAGGGGGTACTGCAAAGTTAAGACGTTTAAGATGCGAATTTCATTTCCTGTAAAGGATTGAGATGATTTTCCACAATGGCTCTGATGAGGCCATCAGTTCCTATATTATTACCAAATTTCAACTTTCTATGTCAAATAGTTTCGGAGAAAATCGGTGTGTCAGACAGACAGACGGACAGATGGACAGACAGACACCGAACTCATCTTATAAGTGTTCCATACTAAAAACGCTCATCGTACTTTGTCTTTTATTAGATATAAAATATGTTTGGTATATAATATGTAATTAATGCGATGGTTACCTAGACACTTCCTAGAACAAAACCATTTAGTTTCAACGGGTTTTTTAAAATGAAATTACGACAAGAAAATCAGGGATAGTTGCGCTCTTATCCCAGTAAAACCCAAGTTAATTAAATGACGTTCTCTAAAATATTGAATTACGGTTCAGTTAGTGCTTTGAGAAAAATGTCGACATTATTTTTTTCAGTTATATTGTTACGAAGATATGCGATAACTGTATTGGTGGTCGCTAAAATTTTGAATCTTTCCAGATACTTGTTACAGATACCCTCAAATGATTACACAGGCCGACAAAATTGGTCGAAACTCCAGATCCTGATACTCGAATATATTTTCCCAAAAGTTTTTGGTGCGCTCAATCTGAATCTGACCTCAAAATTGCTCCATCTTATCAAGTTTTCGAGATATCCTAGCCTAAAAATGCAAAAAAAACATGGTATATCGTTATATTCAGGATTATATTACACCGCAAATTAATTTTTCTCCACAAAACTCGGTACGGCATATAAAAGTACTACTTCAAACTACATTTTAAATTTTTTAGGTATTTTATTTCTTCTCAGAGAAATCGTCCTTTGAAATTAATTAGTTTGGCATTTTCGTTACAACCACACCAAAAAAAAAGTTAACCCGGTAGGCGAGAGTAGTGTAATTATATGATTTTTGAGATATTGAATCCAAAGTCGTTGTCGGTTTAACCCCCATTGAGTCATGGTTTGTCCCTAACCTTAAGAAATTCAAAATGGCTGATCAGATATAATGGGTAGGAATTTTGAAGAATATTACTATAAAACTCGATATTTGTTACATTCTTCCCTCAAGCAAAGTAACTTGGACAAGTTTCTTTGTATGAACGATCGCATATTACTGCTTTTAGCCGAACCTAGAGTCACGAAACGAGGTGTTGACATTTCTTTTTTTTATGATTTTCTTTTTCTATGAATTTTTTCTTACTCTTTAGAACTAATTAGAATGAAATTATTTCCTTTTCTTATGAAAACGTTTGCAGATCAACTTTTTTTTGGTATGATCGTAACGAAAACGCCAAACTATTTTCTGTTCGTTTGGAGTTGATAGCACACAACATGGGTTATAAACATTAAAATGTCATTAACCATAAGCGTCCGAAATTCCTCTACCAATTATATGCATTTAGAGTTTTAATCACCTTTATTTTCTATCTCTATACGACAGTGCGACCTTTTTCTAAAAAATATTTTATTACATGCCTTCTAAACTTTATAAGAAGCTATATAATTCAAGGCATTTCAAAATTTATTTTAATGAGTAAATGATGAAACTAAAAATCTTATTTGTAAGATAAAAGCCTAAACGAGTACAATTAACAATTCTTAAAAACTAGAAATCTACAGTTTTATAAAGCTTAATGATAATAGGTACAATGAAATTATTTGGGATTTTAGCAGTTATTGGAATTTAATTAACTAAAGTACTTATCGGTAGGTAGGTGCTTAAGTACCTAAGTATCATATGCAATAAAAATATTCTGTGTAAGTATAAAAATAAGGCAAAAACCTATCATATGCTTAGTTCAAATCAAAACAGCGATGGCTTCAACTTTCAGATTTGCCCCGGTCAAACTTCACGGAGTCTGTAAATCTGCATTTTCCCTGCGATAAAAACCAATGATACTTAACGTCGACGATGCCCTAGTACATCAACAGCCAACAAGCCAAGTCGGTGAAATTGTGGAAACCTGTAACAACATGACGGGAGTTGGATCAGCAACTGTTTATAGATTTCCAAAAGAAAGAAAAGGTGGTCCTTACAACGAACCTCATAATCACAAACGAAAGGAGCCCTTAGAGGTCTATAAAGACTTTAAAAACGCAATAAGAAGAAAAGTACATCATTTTTTTATTAAGAAAGAAATACCTACACTTCATAAAATTTTGCAAGAAATCAGGGAAGACCAGGACTTACCAGATTTAAAAAAATGAAAATTATAGAAAATCTATAATAAAAGACTGTTTTTAGTCAATTTCCACTGGTTTATTTAAATTGCGATGACATGTTTCGATGTCGATGCAGCTTCTTCAGATCTACATTTTACACTGTCAAGTTAGGTTTAATATTCACAATTTTATATATTTTCTTAATTATAATATTACACCTAATTAAATTACATTGATAGTATTGGAAAATCCACACAGATTTGGAGTTAGGAGAATAAATTCAATAATGGTGAATTGCTTAAATCTACCTGGTCGTTGAGTAAAGTACCTGTAGTCCTTAATCGATTTATTTGCATTGTCTCTAAAAGGTTTAGTTTTAAACCTTTTTGTTGGGTGTGTAAAATTTTGAAATTCTTCTTAAATGTGTGATTTTCTGTTAAAAGATGATTAGCATATGTTGAATTAGATTTTCTATGGATGAAACTTTTTTCGTGTTCTGTAATTCTTTGTGTAAATGTACGTCCAGTTTGTCCGA
The DNA here is from genome assembly GCA_019049505.1 of Pachyrhynchus sulphureomaculatus. Lineage (NCBI taxonomy): Eukaryota > Metazoa > Arthropoda > Insecta > Coleoptera > Curculionidae > Pachyrhynchus > Pachyrhynchus sulphureomaculatus. The sequence continues at coordinate 34,911,659 of CM032455.1, forward strand.
TATATGTTTTAGGACATGACCCACATGTTAATTGATAAACCCCTGATTTATTGTCTTTATTGATTTGTGGTTTGTAGTTTTTTAAGATATTCCCCTATAGTATTGTTAGTCTTGTAAGCTATGTTGATATTTTTTTGATTTAAAAATTTCCCCAGTTTTTCCGTTGGTTTGCCGAAATAGGTTAAGCATTTAAAAGTGGTATTTCTGTCCTTAAAACGTGGGTATATTTCTAAGATTGCCTTGTTTCTAAGTTTTTTCTTAACGATACTACTGATTAAAGTAACCGAATAACCGTTGTTAACGGCTACTTGTTTTATGTAGTTTAATTCTTTAGTAAAATTTTCTTCTGATAAGGGGATATTAGTTAGTCTATGTATAAAACTATGATAAGCGGCAAGTTTATGATGGTTAGGGTGGTGAGAACTATTGTGAATTGTGGCATCTGTATGACAAGGTTTGTGATATATTGCAAATACATGTTTTTTCATGGCTTTACTGATTGTTAAGTCTAGGAAATTGATTTTCCCTTCGACTTCTTCTTCCATTGTAAAACTGATATTTCTATGTAAAGAATTAATATACTGTAAAAAGTGAGTTAATTGTCTGTCCGTACCTGTAAAGCATACAATTATATCGTCTACGTATCGATACCAGTATAGACAATTATTACTATTGTTCTTATGGTTGTTAAATATCATTGTTTCAATACTGTTCATGAAAATTTCGGCAAGTAATCGACCTAATGGACTCCCCATAATTAACCCTTCCTTACTATTGTAGAATGTATTGTTAAATGAAAAATAATTTTGTCTTAGGCAAGTTCTTAATAAATTAATTATGTCCATTTTTATAACTTCTTTTACTTTGTTTTTTGTTAATAGGTTCTCTATTAAAATCATTGTTTCGTCTGGAGGAACACTTGGAAATAAGTTTTTGACATCGAAAGAGACTAATTTAGAATTATCTGGTATTGTTATATTCTTAACTTTATTCACGAGTTCGTATGAGTTTTTGATACTATATTTAGGTTCAAATTTGGTATGATATTTGATTAAATCAATTAAAAAGGATGACGTCTTATATGCTGGAGCAGACATGTAGGAAACAACTGGTCTGATTGGGTGGTCAAGTTTGTGTAGTTTTATGAGTGAATAAAGTTGTGGGATTTGGGGATTCATATTTATCAATTTAATTTTATCTTTATCGTGAATGATACTTTTAGCCTATTCAATTTGTTGTTTTATTTCCTTTTGAAAAATATTTGTTGGATCTTTATTTAAAATTTAGTACTTTCCTGTTTTGAAAAAATCTAACGTTTTATTAATATAGTCGATTTTGTCTATTGCTATTACTGTGTTACCTTTGTCTGCTTTGGTAAAGATTACATCATTTTGTTTTGCTTTACTCTGAATTGTTTTTATTGTCCTTAAGTCTTGGTTGATGTTGTTAGTGTTAGATATGAATTCTTTTTTAATAATTTCGGCTGTTTGAAATTTTGATAATATGTTGTTAGGACTATCTTACAAGGCAATATCAGTATCAATATCTAATGTCTCCGATTCTTTGATATTGAAGTTAGTTTGAATATTGTGTTTGAAACCTTTTGTTAGAAGATTTTTTTCCCTGTCCGAAAAAGTTGTGTTAGAAATGTTAATAAATCGATTAAAGAATTGATGATCAGTAAAAAAATCTTTTTCTTTCTTATTTTGTGTTGTTATACGTTTTTGTTGAATGAGATACTGTAGTTTATTGTATTGTTTCAAATATTTTTTATGTATTATTGTTTTTACTTTTTCACGTGTATTCGAATCTAAGACCATAAATTCTATAAAATTTAGTTTAAATAATAATTCTGTGTGGATTACCTTCAGATACATGTTATATGAGTCTCTAATGCTATACTGGATTTTTCTCTCTGTGTATATCCATTTTGTTTCTTTTCTTTATAGAAAATCTTTCATAACCTGAATTTTCATTGGGAAAAACACAACAGAAAATCTATTTTTATCGATAAAACAGAAATCATTTGTTGAAGAAAAGAATATCTACGAGCAATTAGGAAATATCGAACCGAAGAAAGAAATATTTTTTATTTAGATGAGACTTGGATTAATGAGGAACACACAGTGAAAAAATCCTGGATTGACAAAAATATTAAGAGTGCCAAACAATCTAGGTTAATGATAGCACATGTCGGTAGTGAAAACGAATTTCTTGACGGTGGCTTGTTAGAATTCGAATCACAGTCAACTAAAGATTACGATGAGGAGATGATGTCCGATGTTTTTAAGGAGTACTTCCAACAAATGATTGAATGTGTGCCAGCAGAATTAGTTATAGTATTAGACAATGTCCCATACCACTCTCGATTATTAGAACGACTCCCGACAAATTCATGGAAGAAAGCGGATATTCTTCAATGGATAAGAGATAAAAATATCAAACATAAAGATGGTATGTTAAAAGCGGAACTTCTCAAAATTGTGAAACAAATTGAGAGGTACGCAGTCGATGAGATGGTAAAGGAACGGAATATCACAGTACTTAGATTATCTCCATATCATTGCAAATGGAATTCCAGAGAGCTAATTTGGGCACAAATGAAAGGTTTCATTGCAAAAGAAAACACCACTTTCAAACTTCAAGACGTAAGGCAATTATTACTCGCCGGAATAGAGACGATCAAAGAGGATAATTGGAAAAATGTCATTTGACATGTTAAAGAAGAAAAAAAATAAAATGTGGAAACTTGACGAATAAAACGAAGAAACTGTGGAAATAGAACCCTCAATTATCAAGTTATAGTAAGAAAAGTCGAGTCTTCAGATTTTGAAGATGATGATTGTTTTTGATTGTAATTACAGTACTTATATATCGTGAATTGTGACTTTGTGCATGTGAATACATATATCTATAGAATAAAAAATTTTTTGTAATAAATCTTATATTTCTACAACTTTATTTTTAAGATAATTTTATTTATTAAACACTAAAAGCCGATAACGCTCGGAAGGCTATGCTACCGATGAACCCTCATTTACATTTTATGACTCTATTGTATAGCAGAGGTTTTTTGCCTAAAATAGGGTGAACCCTTAAAAGCAATTCAAAACAGGTAGCAAAATCCAGTAAAATGCATAAGAAATATCTTTTTTTTGGGCGCAGACCAACATGTATTTGCATCTACAATGAGAAAGTTCTGCTATTAACTCCAAACAAACATTAATTTCAACGGAGAATTTCTCCGAGAAGAAATAAAATATGTGAAAAATTCCAAATGCATTTTCAAGGAGAAATATGGTACTTTAACATGCCGCTATAAGTTTTTTTTTTTTTTTTTTTATGGGTCTAGCACACGTGCTACAGGGAAGTCCCTAAAGCGCTACAGGAGCGACACGTGTGCGGAGAAAGCGATTCACGTTGTTCTTGAATCGCTGTAGATTGTACTCGATGGGAAACACAGTCCTGGGCAAACTATTCCAAAGGTATGATGTTCTCCATATAAAAGACTGCTTGAAAAGCGTTGTACGAGGAGTAACAAGCTGAACCTCATACGGATGTGAAGTATTAGCGCGACGTGTACTTCTAATATGCACCACTCTGGGAGGAATTAAACGGGCCACATCCTTCGAACACTTTCCATGAAAGTACTTGTAGAACAGGCTCAAGTCGCCAACCGTTCTTCGATGTTCCAGCGAATCAAGGCCGTCGGTCAGTTCCGGGTGTCCAATCAGACGAATAGCTCTTCTCTGGATATAATCCAACAAATGCAGTGTATGTTTGAGAGCGGAGCTCCAAACATGGGAGCAGTATTCCATAGTTGGTCGAATTTAAGCTTTGTAAAGAATTAACAGTTGTTGTGGAGTGTAAAGCTTTCTGGTTCGAAACAATATTCCCAACTTTTGAGAAGCTCTCCTTGCTATGCCTGCAACATGTTCATGCTAGGACATATTTACTCCCAAATTAATGCCTAACAGATTGAGTGACGATGTTAGAGGGATGGAGTGCCCCGACATAACTATGTCGGGTTCTGCAACGTTAACTTTTTTAGAAAAAAACTGTCGCCTGGATTTTTGTAGCGTTAAATTCCACTTGGTTACTGTCACCCCAAGATAGAATTTCTTCCAGGTCTTTGTTAAGTTGAATGACTTCCTGCTGTCTGCGGATATTCGTCTGAGTAGTCGATGTCCGAGCGTTCAAAGTGAATGAAGAGATAAGTGTACTGTCATCTGCAAAGCTGTAGATTGGATTCTCGGTCTTTTCCAGCAGATCGTTAATATAAATGAGGAAGAGAGTAGGAGACAGTATGGAACCTTGGGGCACACCGGCGTTGATAGTGAAGGTGTTAGAAAGAAATCCGTCGACCGCCACTCGTAAAGAACGCTCTCTGAGGAAACATGAGAGCCACAAACAGAACCTTTCAGACATACCATAAGAACGTAGCTTAGCCAACAGCCCATCGTGCCAATCACGGTCAAATGCCTTGGATATGTCAAGAGCAACCGCTCGAGATTCTCCAAAGTGTTCAATTGCGTTGTTCCAAACATGTGTTACATAAGTCAGAAGATCTCCTGTTGATCTATTTTTACGAAAGCCATATTGGTGATCACTAATAATGTTGAATCCTTCAAGATATTTTATAAGATGCTGATTGATAGCCTTTTCCATGACTTTCGATATTATTGAGAGTAGTGCGATTGGTCGGTAGTTATTTGGCAAGGTCTTCTTGCCTTTTTTAGGTATCGGCTGAACTGTGGCACATTTCCAGCAGGAAGGAAATATTCCCTTTCTGTAGGATAGGTTGAAAAGTCTACAGAAAACTGGTGTTAGTTCCCTCGCACAGTTCTTGAGAACTACGGCAGGTATTCCGTCAGCGCCTGAAGCCTTTTTGGTGTCTAGCTTCATCAAAATACGTTTTATGATACGCTGTCTGGAGACAATATCGGGCATCCTTGACTGCACTATGGGAATAGTAGGTGGTGTTTTTCCTTGGAAATCGACAGTAGAATGTGAAGCAAAGAGTTCAGCCAACAAGTTCGCTTTCCCAACAGGTGTCGTTGCAATAGAATTATCTGGCCGTGTGAGTGGTGGTATGGTGGATTTGGTGAAATTTTGACTAACTACCTTAGCGACTGACCAAAAGGCCCTGGAATTGCCGGGACAAGCGAGAAGTGCTTGTGAAGACAAATTAATTCGTGGTGTAATATAATCCATTAGGTTAGGACTTCTCAAAAACCTGATGTGATAGAGCAATTCTGAGGCCGAATTTGGATTCAGTGCACCAAAAACTTTCGAAAAAGTTTAGTCTGGTCTCAGTGTTTGAAAAATGTTGGCCTGGGATATTGATAAGAGAAAAAATTTAGAAAATTGAAATCAATTTAAAGTTTTTGTAAATTAAAGTAAAACCTTAAGTCTCATTAAATTTTAAAATTTAATTAAGCCGAGAAATTCAGTGATTGCTTCGCTTTTATATTAGCAAAGCTTTGAAATGTTTAAGTATTTTAATGGAATAGTTAGTTTCGAATTGTTTGTATTAGCACTTAATTACCATCGTTAAGAAAGATTCCATGTATTGAAAACAAACCTTAGATGTTTATTACTGAGTAATGTTCGTGAAAAGCTTTCTGGACTGTTAATAGATAATTACTTAATGTAATAGTTGTGTCTTAAAAGCCTCTACTCTAGGAGTTGTAAGTTTAATTTCATTTTTGTATGTATTTAAAAACGTTAGACAGTAAGTTTGTAATTTTAAATTTTGTATGTAAATACGGTATATCATTCGTTATCGAGTAATGAATTGGTTTTTAAAATAAAAACATCACTCACACTTTCTTAAGTTGTGTTCTTTTTCCATTACTTTAAGAGAATATTATCTGTGTTACCCCGAAAGAAGTACCTGCAGAAATTAAAAAAACCTTAGTCCAAAGAAAGCGCCTCAATTCGACTTAGTTACTGGCGAAATACTAAAACGACGTGTTGCTGCATGGTGCAAAGTTGCAGAGATAATAATGATACCGAAACCAGGTAAACCACCAAACAATGTCAAGTCGTATAAACCTACATCATTATTAGCAATAGAACCAAAATTATTCGAAAAGTTACTGTTAAAGATACTGATATCTTTAATTGATACAAAACAACAAATTGATCCCAGATTTTCAATTTGGCACACAGAATCATGGACATCATTGAGCGAGCAATTAGAGGAAAACAGAACTGCTCTACAATATTCTTGGACGTTGCTTAAGCCTTTGACAAGGTATGGTATGAAGGCTTTGTACAGAAACTAAACAAAATACTTCCGAAGTAACATGTGAGATTTCAACATCATATATCTCAGATAGACTTTCTCGTGTTAAGCGGGAGGAAGAGTATTGTAGTTTAAACGAAATTAGAGAGGAGTGCTACAGGGAAATGTTCTTCGACCCTTACTCTATACTGTATACAAGTGACTTGCCAATATCGGCAGATACGATTGTAGGTATATTCTCTAATGATATTGCTCTTCTTACAGCTGATCAGAACCAAGAAAAATCTGTGAGGATATTTAAAATGGCAAGCAATGTTGTAGTTAACTGGGCGAAACAATGGAGGATTAAGCTCAACGAACTGAAATGATAGCTGGTGAGCTTTATCAACTTCCACCTCTGATTATTATCAATGGAGGCATTGTACCTCACGAGGTGAAGTAAAGTATCTTGGTATGACCCTTGATGCCAAGCTATGTTGAAAAGTACAAGTTAAAACTAAAAGATCTGAGATAGAATTAACATATTAACAGCACTACTGGCTTATTGGCAGAAACTCTAAGCTATCAATACATAACAAGTTATTAATTCACAATAACATTCTAAATCCGGTATGGCTTTACGGTATATAGCTAAGAGGATGGGTACAATTCGTTGTATCTTACCACTGTGTTCCGTAAGTACCGGAAAAGTACTAGAAACTCTGTTCTCTTGTTTGTCGATCCTAGCCCGACTGATGAGCAGTGATACGACGAAACGTGTCTTGAGATGGATGGCCGAATAAGAGAACAGTGGGTAGACTGCTGAAACATGGGCTTTGCCTGTTTTCAGTTGTTTTACAATAAACCAGATAAGTACTTAGTTTAAGATTATGTTAAATCAAAATTCACGGTTCGTCCAGGACATTAGTTTTAATGACAAGCGCCAACAGGTGCAATTTAAAAAAATATATTGTAAAGAAAAACTTATCTATGAAAAATAGGAGAGAGAAACATCAAATAAAAATAATAACCCAGTTAGTAAGTAGGAATGAGTAGCACCTTAACCTCAAATTACAATAATTCTCGTTGATCAAAAAGTTCGCCACAAATGATCAAATTTTGTAACTTGAATTTCATAAAACTTTGATTTTTATTAAAAAAGCCTCTTCGATACTAGAAAAAAAACTAGAGAAAATTTACAAAGGTGGTCAAGATAAAATTTTGATTTCGAAGTATAAATTTATCAGTAGTTACAATTCAAATAAAAAACGATATTTCTTGGTTACTTAATTTTGAGGTGTGTAATTTTGCTGTTTCAAAACTGTGAATTTTAGATATCTTTGATTTGGTAAAGGCATATTACTATATACAGTGTTCGCTAAAACTTCACATGATATAAAGAAGTATTTCATGTTCCGTACGGAACACTTATAAGATCACTTCGGTGTCTGTCCGTCAGTCTGTCTGTCACACCCATTTTCTTCGAAAGTGTTTGACATACATAGAACGTTAATAATTGGTACTAATATAGGAATTGATGACCTCATCAGAGCCGTGTAGCTTTGAAAGTTAAATTTTGACATAAGGAGTTTGTTTTGGGGGGTGAAATCGGAAGAAAAAAAAAATTACCAGGTCATCGAGTGGGGTGTCAAATGAAAGCTTCTAAAAATACGAGTTAAAAATATATATATAATGTAATACTTGCGCACACTTTTCTTTGTATTATTTTTAAAAAATCGCTGTCCTCCCCCCTTTTCTCAAAAAGTACTGATCAACAAATTTTGAAAAAAGTCTGGAATATTCTCTACAGGGTGCAGATTACCCTAATCCCTAATTTCTTTTGCAAAAAAAGTTACGCAACAAAAATCCTCTAAAATATCATTTTTGGTCAAAAGTAGTCGAAATTATGCAATCTTTTTAAAACCATCCATATAATTCAATCAGACAAGCAAGCAGGCCATTGAATGTACCTGGGACTATCCAAAAATTTCTTAAAGCTAACAACATGACTATAAAATGCATAATATTCAGTTATTAACACAATTTGATTCTGAGCGACGACTGAGTTTTGTAGCAGAAATGATGATTAAATATGATGAAGAACGTTAGTTTGTGAATCATATATTATGAACAGATGAAAGTCATTATGTCAGCAATGGCAAACCTAACAAAAAAAATTATCATTACTGGGCGGACGAGAATTAATACAACAAAATCAAATTCAGAATCGAGGCTATTATGGCGTGAGATAATTGGGAAATATTTGGTTGGACCATACTTTTTTAAGGGAACTCTAATTGCAAATAGACACCTTACTTCCTTGATCAATACTCTACCAGTTTTACTAAAAAACGTTACCCTTATTTTAAGTAGGCATATGTAGTATCGACATGACGGAGCACCATCTCATACAACTACTGCTGTTAGAGAGAATTTGAATCTGCGGTTTCGAAGAAGGAGGATAGGAATTCGCAGCCCAGTTATTCAATGGGCACCTAAGTCATCAGACCTCACGCCGTTAGATTTTTTTTTTGTGGGGTTAAAGATATTGTCACAAAAAAATCATTCGAATTTTTTGGGGGGACCCTCCTAAAAGTTGTCAATTGACTCAGGAATGAGATTGCTAAAGTTTTAGCTCAATTGGATAACGTTAACCCGTGCCTCAGCAAGGTTAAAACATTACAAGATTCAATTACTTCGGCTCTCTAAATTTTAAAATTCTAAAATTAAAAATTTGTTTTTTCAGTATGTACATAAAAAATGGTTAGTTAAAACTGTTTTCAAAAGTAAACAGAGCAAAATCCAAATTAAAAATAGAGGATTTAGGAGAAAAAAAGCAATAAGGTATAAAAATAAGAAGAAATAATATTCAAATGCATTTTATTATTTTAAGTTTAGTTATCAAAAAGGAAGCAATATAAAGAAGTTATTATTATTATTTAGAAGGTGGTAATGACTTAGATAAGGTGACCTTTGAATAGTTTTTTCCTGCATTCAGATACAACTTGTAACAGAAACTGCCGTTGTTCTTCATCTTTCGTCAAACAGGAAATGAAGTCTTGAATTAATTTCAAACCTCTTTCAGCTGTGTCATTGATAACCTTAAAACTGTTTACTATTTTATTAACTTTTAAATAGTGTAAATTGTCATACCATTCACCAGGATAAGTATTTAAAATGTTTGTATCAATTTTAAATCTCTTGAAAAAATTTAGAGATTGATAAGAAACAAAATAATCAATTTTTTTGTCCAATAAATCATCCACTTGTTCGAGAATGAGCCTTGCCTGTACATCCCTATCGTCGTAACTTTTTTCTTCAACGGAAATTAATTTTAGACGTTTTGCAGCCATGCTTGTTTTGACAAGTTTCATCAAAAAATGAAAATGCGACTAGCTTCGAATTGAGATACCACAGATGATTTATCATTTTAGACAGTGCCTTGTCTGCAAGTCCTTTATTAATTTGTCTGTATTTCACAAAAGATTTTAACAATTGCAGTTGGGGGCCAAAGTGGGTGGGAGGCGTTCTACTCTGCTTTTACGTAAATATTGATTATAAATAAACAAATGCCTGTGACTCGAATGTCTTGAAAGCTTCTACTTTTTTATTTTGCGCTGTGCTTTTAGATCTTTTAGCATTTTTTTGTAGTTTTCTCCACTCTTCGTACAGTTTTTCTCATTTTACCACACAATCTTTCAGGTGTTTGGTTGGTATCTTAGCTTTCTCCTAAAAAATTAAAACTTCCTGTATTATAAATCTAGCAGCTTCTCTGGTGTTTAGTTTCACTATTATAAAATAAACTCCTTAAAATTTGACATTTAGATGGTAATTTACTGCCACTGATTTGATGAGACATGTGGTTGATTAAATACACCATTTCTTTCTGCCTTAAACTCGAACTCGAACAAGCATGGCTCGTTGATACTGTAGAAGACATTGTCACACAAACCTCACAGAAAAGTCACTAAACGAACGTTATTGAAATGTTCACTGCTTGAAGGGCAAACGTAAACTAAAACTCTCTGACTTCACCCCGGGCATCCCGGATAAGGAACAAAAAAGAAGGGGTGTGGTTTATGACACTCCAGGTAGAACTCTCTGATCAAAGGGTCCTTAGCAATAGCTTTTTGTAACAAAAACAAATCTTTTAAAGAATAGAACTAAATATCAGGTAGGTACCCACTACCTTGCAATTCGCAAAATTATTTATAAAGTTAAAACAAATGACAATTTTATGTTTTATTACATATTGTATAATAATGTATTTGTATAATTCACTGTCTTTATTGATTTCCAAGATAGGCTAGGCCTCTTATAATTGTGAAAGTATAAAAATAATTTCAAATACTAAATGTAAACTTATTCTATCTTAACCTAAGTTCTTACAATAGGAATCCTATACTAACTTAGCCTAGGAAATGTGTTTAGACTAAAAATACCTTAGACTAAGACTTACGCTAACTTAAACTAGTACGTAACAATGACTTAAAATAGGACTAATTTAAACTTAACCTAGAATGGCAATCTTCTTGTCACGGCGGGCGAGGGGGGGTCATCGTCTTCGTCCGAGAGCAGCAGCGGGTCCGACGGTCTCGGGAACTGGCGGCTGGCTTGAGGTGGGAGTCCGAAAGCGTCCCTGATGCGCGGGTTGGGGTGCTGGGACGCCTTTACGGTAGGCACACCGAGGTCCCTATGAAGTTGACGGTTCCTCATGAACCACGGGGCTCCCGTGATCATCCTCAAGGCCTTGTTCTGCACTGCTTGAAGCTGAGCTCTCCTTGTTTTGGAGAGCTGGCACCAGGTGGGGCAGGGTTACGTGAGGCCTGCCTTCACGATGGAGTTGTAAATATTTGTATAATTGTTTATAATACAAAGGAAATAAAAAATAGTCAAAAGTATTTAAGTTAGGAATCTTTGTTACCATTGTTCACTTTCGTTTTCTAAACAGATCGAAGGTCGAATTTGAGGATTCGAATCATGTCTGGTCTTGGATGATGAATATCTTCAAATATAAAAGTTTTAACAAAAAACTGATAGGAATAAAACTTTAAGACAATAGGCTTCTAGGACGAATGGTTTTCATTTTATGAGGGAAAAACTACAATATTTTTGTAAAAAATCAAATTTTACAGCTTTAACCTCGAGAGCCTTATCTAATTGAGCTAAAACTGTGCAAATCTTATTTTTTCGACAAATTTCAAGGTCATCAGTTTTCAGTAAAGATCGTAAAAGAACTTTGTTGGAAACTCATTTGGGGTGTGTTTTGTAAAATCAAAGTGATTATTTTATATCCTTGTAACAAAAATTTTTATTTTAAAAACAATCGACGTACGGAACACTAATTGCGCAAGTCCAACTTGTAATTGATCGGTTATTTATTATGAGTTTTATTTGAAATACAACTGTAGTGTCAGCTTTGCCTTAGTAAATGGCGGATCGGAGTCACTTAGCTGCCGTTAGCTGTTAAAATTAATTCTTAGAAAACCGAAAGCGGTGTTGTTTGTTGAAATTTTGAAAAAGTTTCATGAAGAAAAGTTGTTCCTTCGCCAAGAACTGTACAAAATTTAACATTATTTTAGGTTATCAATGTAATAGTATGCCCTAATGGTAAAAAATTCTTAAGAAGTGATGAAAATTTTTGAAACGCAAAAATTCTACATACTTAAGGAAAATTAACAAAGGAACACCTCTTCCTCAGAAAACTTTTCGAAATTTTAACTTACAATGATAAGCCTATTTTCGGTGATTTTTTTTTGAAAAAAAAAATAGTTTTGCTGGGTAAAGGAAGTCACGTACCGTCAAGTGGATCATTTTTTATCCGTATTGAAGTACAACCTGTTGACAAGCACATTTTTTTTTGTAGTGACGTAATATCAGGTTGGCACGGAAATGGACACACATTGAGGTTATGGTTTTAAGTTTCTGTAAGTTAAAAAGAATAAAAATAACAATTTTTTTAGATAAAACTATTGCTAGGACAACATAACTTTATTGTTACTAAATTTGACAGTAAAATAAAGAAAATGTAGTGATCCCTTTTCATTAAGGCAGTATACGTTGCACAAAGATACAGTAATTCTCAAATTAATTGAATTACTAGGGGGAATTTTGTTAATAAAGCACTACGCCAACCCTATTATTTAGAAACGTCCCAATTTGTTACGGTATATTTACGTATTTACAATGTATTAATTGTTAAGTAGAGTGGTGTTGTACCCTTATTTTACCACAAAAACAATCTCTATCATCATCCATTAATTAGAATTTAATTAGTTGAAATCTTATTCACCAATGTATTAAAGAAGGGGTTGGACATATGCATTGGCAAAATGAAAACCCAATGCGCAGAACTTTGAACAGATAAACAGAGGATGGAATCAAAGAGTAGTACGGTTTAAGATAGAAGAGCACAAGAATTTTTTTTTTTTTTTTGATAGTGACCTTAATGGTTTATTTGTTTTCCATCGAATAAAATATTGGAGATCAATAATATCCGATATTCTATCGAATAAAACATTGGAGATTAATAATACCCAACGGCGTTTTATTTCAGTTTCAAGATGTTTTAATCCAAGATATTCATTGTTATTACTAACTTTTGATTTGACATTATTTTTAAACTGAAGTAAAGAAAAGAAAAAAAATAAAGAGAAGAAGAATTTTTTAAAATCAGTAATTAGTCTGAAAATATTTATTAAATTTTAGATTCCTTGTCTCTTGAATCCACGTTTATCTGTGTATTCTTTTATGTGGAAAGTATCCATACTGGGTTGGTTCTAATTGCACAGTTTTATAAATCTTTCACCGTTGTTGTGGATAGTGTCCTCTTCAGACCTTCCCATTACTTTATCTCTATCTTTCCTTCCTACTCTACTATTAATGTCTCCAAATATTATTTCCCGTAATATATATATATATATATATATATATATATATATATATATATATATATATATATATATATATATAAATATAAATATAAAATAAAGAGAAAGAAAGCAAAAGTTGCCGTATCTAACAAAATCCTAAGTTATGAGACTAGTTGGGGAACTCGGCAAAAAGGGCATCAACAGATGTTCACACTATATAATATATAAGAAGAAGAACGAAATTTGTCACAGAGTGACAAATTTCGTTCTTTCATTACTGCCTCTTGAAACTTGAGGTCGGAATCGGTTATTATCCGAAAAATCGTTTAGTGTGTTTTTTAAGGGCTAAATGAATATAGTGTGAACATCTGTTGGTGCCCTTTTTGCCGAGTTCCCCAACTAGTTTCAAAACTTATATATAAATATACATATGTATATATATATATATATATATATATATATATATATATATATATATATATATATATATATAAGGCAAGGGTTCCAGTTTCTGACCTTTTAAGAGTACCAGTTAATGTTACATTAAAATAAATACTTTAAGATTTAACATAAAAAAAAGTTTAATAATTTTATCAACCAGTTTAGGATTTTCTGGACAAGATCGTATGCGTAGTATAATTATTAGAACTAAATTAATAATTTTAATTAATTTTTTTAAAACTGATGTTGAAGGGCCCAGTTTCTGGCCATCACAAATTCTTATATTGTAGTTTCTGACCCTCACACTGGCCCAGTTACTGATCCCCATATTTAAAAAAGATATATTATTATTAACGTTATTTGTTATTAAGTTTAAATAAATTAAAAGCATTATTTTAATAAAAATTAAATATTTATTATACAAAAAAACATTTTCTTCTAATTTTAAAACATAAATAATACAAATAATGATATAAAATATTAATATAAACAAAAAATTTCGTTTAATTCTTAAAATTATTTTTATTTGTTTACTTTTAGAAACTTTTTTTTTCTTCAATTTTTTTCTTTTTTAATTTTCATTTCTGCTTCTTTAAGTAATTTATTTCTTAACTTTTCAGCTTTTTTTAATTCTTTTTTATCTTCTATTTTTTTTTTTGCTTCTGTTCTGTTATAATATTATTGCCACGTATCAGAGGTATAAACGGTTGGCACTTTTTCTTTAGCATTTCTTTTTTTAAGAGATTTATCATTCGAAGACCAAAACAAAACTTTCCTAAACGGAGAAGGTACGTTAGGAGGTGTCATTTTCGCAACGGGCGGTGGAGATTCATTTAAAGTATTAGGATCACTAGACGAGATTTTGTCTTGCGAGCTTATTGGTTTATCAAGTAGCTTCTCATCTACAACGTCCATACAATCATCAATAACAGGTACCAAGATTCCATGTTTAAATTCTTAATCTCTATTTGGACTAATAACATAATCATTATTTTATTAGTCCAAATATATATTTTTAAATGACAAATATAACTTTTTATTTATTAAAATAAATATTTAATATTAAGTTATTACTGTAATAATAAAAAATAGTCAAAAATAATAAATAATTATAATAAGTATTTACATTTTGACGTTTTATCGATATGTCAGTAAACAGATGACCTTGTTTGTAATAAGTTAGAGTTTAAGGGGCAACATTACAACATACCTGCAAAATTGGGCCTAATTATTGACCCCTATATTTTAACAATTATTTTTTTTAATATGTCGTATAAAAATTTTAAACTAAATTATAATCAATTATTGACCTATCCATATAATTTTTATTCCATTTTCATAGTTACATGATAAAAAATCAGCCGATTCAATCGTCGTACAGTCTGACACAAACTGCTTAGACAATGACTAAAAAATGTCTTCCACAATCATTTTAATCTTTAAGATTTTTTTTTACTTAGTTATTGTTATTAATGTGTTTGTAATTGCCATTAATTAGGCACAGAACAAATTACTTTATGTTTTTTATTTAATTCAGAATAAATCTGACAAGGTCAAAAACTGGGCTACGGTTAATAACTGGGACCTTTACCTTATTTATGTATATATATATATATATATATATATATATATATATATATATATATATATATTATATATATATATATACATATATATATATATATATATATATATATATATATATATATATATATATCAACTTGTTTGGCTTTTCTTGAGTAATTAACTTCTTTTGAAAAATACAATGCTAGTTGTTTAGTTGTCTATTTGACGTTTCGCCTTATGTTTCTTAGGCATTTTCAAAATATTTTTTTTTATTCATTCTAAAACGAGAAAACACATGGTAAATTCTTTTTGGTCTCAATTACAGGTTTAAAAATATACATATATAACATACACTTATAACAGCAATATAAAATAACCAAGAGTACATACCTTGGAAGTCAACTATTTGTATGTTAGTGAATTTCAAATTCTGTATTTCTTGTCGACATATCGTGTCTGGTATTTGTTTATTAATTTTTTTTTATTTTTACTACCTATAATGAATGTCTTAACAGAAAAACTGTTATTGATATTAAGTATATATACCATTTGGTACTATTAAGAGGATATGCATGCCACCATATTTATTTTTCAATTAAATTTGTGTATATGTCACTGATTCCTCTAATATGAGTCCTGTCATTCACAATGTTTTCATATTTTTTTTTAATTCGATCATCTCTTTAATTTGTAGTTTGGCATAATTCCGGCCTTTGCAGAAGATCTTGATTTTATTAAATTTAAAGTCACGTTTTCGTTTTGATTCGTATTTACTAAGGGTAGTCTGTTTTTAGTAACTGACAAGTCATTTCAATATATTTTTTCGAACAATCCGCATACTCGTACAGTATTGCATACACAATATTTGATTCATTCGTTATGGGAATCTGGCCTTTTAAATTTGTAAATAATGAATTTAGTTTATTTTGAGTTTTATGGCAGACTACAATGTTATATTTTGTTAAAACCCATTTCAGCTTCTCAGAAAGTTCCTTTGTATAAGGAAGTGGTAGAAATTTCTCACGGTTTTGTTTACTATTTTTGGTGTTGTTTTTTAAGTTACTACACAGTGCAACACATAAAATGTAAACTAAATTCTGACTTCAGTTTCTGGAAGTGCCCACCCACACTAGCAAAACCCCATTTGGGTTTTGATAGTTTAGTTAGATTTTTTTTTGCCATCATCAATTTTTTTGCTCGAGCTTTGGTTTTGCACGGCTATATCTCGTAAATTATTGGGAATTTCTCAATGCAATCTTCAGACGAAATATTCTTCACACCAAAATACACAATTTTTGTGAACATGTCGAGGCCAGATTTTCACTCTTTCGGGGTGTTTTCAGTGCAGAAAAAAATTCCATTTTTTCACATTTTCGACCATAACTCACAAACCATGCATATTTTAGCATAACTGTCTTCGACAAAAATGTTCTCTGGATCAACTTTGCTGAACATTGCAATAACCTACAATCGCATATGGCCATCACGAAGGCGCTTATTCAACGACGACGAGCATTACATATTTTGTGCTCTCTTTATTTTAATTCAATAATCAATTTTAAACACACGTATACACTCACGAAAAACTGACAACGTTTAAGTACTAAGTTCTTACTGTGCAACAATCCATAACATCACTAGTATGGAATCAGCGCGCATTGTGCTAGTATTGTTACAGTGCCATATACTTAACATGCGCACATGTTAGATATATGGTACTGTACTAATACTAACACAGTGCGGGTCAATTCCATACTACACACAAGCGATTCCCAGTTCAAATGTGTATGTATTTATTCCAGCGTGTGTGTGTGTGTACCATAGCAGTTTACAAACAAATTTTTTTTTTTTTCAATTTCTTTTCCAAAAATATATGCTAATGGTTAGTAAACATTCAAAAATGAAAACTATAACAAATAGATGCTTTACTGCACCCTACCGGCGACTTACTAAGTCCTTCAAGCAGTGCTGCCAACACTGCTGGCAATTTATTTGCAGAAGCGCACCTTTCTCAAGCTTACTGCTCGAAGGCATAGATGGCGCATTGGTATAACAATTAAAAATAAACGGAAAAATCGTAATTCTTAGAAGTTACCAAAGTGTTGTGTTCTTCGCATTTGCTGAACCATCCCAGGACGCGTTTCGCCGTATCACGGCTCATCAGCTGGGCTAGGTTCAGCAAATACGAGAACACACTTTTAGTCCTGGGCTGGTTCAGCAAATGCGAAGAACACAACACTTTGGTAACTTCTAAGAATTACGATTTTTCCGTTTATTTTTAATTGTTATACCAATGCGCCATTCAAAAATGAGCTAAAGGCCAGTTTCTTGAACGTAAAACGCGAAAAAAGCTGAAATTTTGATGTGAAATTCCTTACAACGGCCAAAAGAACTATAAGGATCGATTGTAGGTTATTGGAATGTTCAGCAAAGTTACTTGTGTTTATGCAGAGAACATTTTTGTTGAAGACAGTTATGCTAAAATATGCACGGTTTGTGAGTTATGGTCGAAAATGTGAAAAAATGGCATTTTTTTCGGGCTTTCTGCACTAAAAACACCCCGAAAGAGTGAAAATCTGGCCTCGAAAATTGTGTATTTTAGTGTGAAGGACATTTCGTCTGAAGATTGCATTGAGAAATTCCCAATAATTTACGAGATATAGCTGTGCAAAACCAAAGCTCGAGCAAAAAAATTGATGGCAAAAAAAAAATCGAACTAAACTATCAAAACCCAAATAGGGTTTTGCTAGTTTGGGTGGGCACTTCCAGAAACTGAAGTCAGCATTTAGTTTACGTTCGATGACCTCGAAAATATTACACAGTGTTATACAACTTGTATATTCTCTTTTTTATTGTTCGATTGATGTCATTCTCTTCGTAATAAAACTGTTTTTATTTTTTTTAGTGCGTCTGGTCTTAGTGTGCGGATTGTCCGAAGAAATATATATGCGGAATGACTTCTCAGTTACTAAAAAACAGACTAAATGGACACAAATACACTAGGAATGCTTCCACTGCCCTCAGTAAACACGAATCAGAACAAAAATATAACTTTAAATTAATAAAACCAAGATCCTCTGCAAAGACTACGCATGTTTACTAACTTTTAATGAACACTGCAGTTCTGGAAAGTTGAAAAAAAAAAAGTTTTTTTATTTGATATCCAAATTTATTGACCACCCTGTACATAAAAGTATAGGATTCAAGCTGGAATCAAAAAGTTTTAGTTTCCTCGGATTAGTGCAAGAAAGTTAGGTCCATTGTTCGGGTTATACAAGCCTAATTAAATATAATAGGTACTGAACTCGGCTTTAGAGAAAGTCAAGTCACGGAATGGCTTTTAATATAAATTAATTACAACGGGTATTTGAAAACTTCGTATGAAGTTATTGGTGACATAATGGCCTAAACCACGTGTATTACCAACTTCTCTCGGTATCGTAGTATTATGTTCGTGACCAAATTACTTTCCGGGATTGTTGCATTTTTTCCACGTTGCGGGTTCCTACATTACGAAAAGGATAGTTTTCACAGGGTTATAATTTATAAAATATAAATTATAATTAAAATTTCACGTATAAAACACAACAAATATGTTTGAATTTCATTAGCTTAGTCCATCCATAGTCGGAGGTAAGCCTCCCCAGGTTGTCTCCAATGAGTTCTGTTGTTTGCTTTTCGCATCCAGTCGTGTCTCGATAATCTTTTTATGTCGTCATTCCATCTTGTCTGGGGTCTGCCCTTGCATTTTTTATGTTCTCTAGGCCTCCATACAACCATACCATACGTCGTGTCCATCTGTTATCATTCATCCTTCCAATATGCCCTGCCCAGTTCGTTATATTACATCTGTCACTTTTGATCTTCTTCATATCTCGATGTTAGGAATGTGATCTTGGAGTCTAATATTTAGCATTCTCCCCTCCATTGCTTTTTGAGTTACCTAGAGTTTATATTTTATACTTTTATTTAAAGTCCACGTTTCAGTGCCATATATTAATACCGGCAGTGCATATTTATTAAACACTCTGGCTTTTATTGTACAGTAATACCCCGCTTTACGCGAGGGATACGTTCCGAAAAAAATCGCGTTAACTGAAATTCGCGTATATCGAGGTTTATGATTAAACATAGTCAAAATTTAATACAAAAAAATACAAATCATTTTAATCAATCACTTTAATTCTAAGAACACTTTATGCAATACATACTCTTATTTTTTACGGAAAAATACATCTATTGTCTTTTGGGTAACGTTTTGTTTACGTTCTTGTAAAATACGTTCATAACACCCAACACTGTTTTTAATTGTTTGACACACGGTCAAGACACGGTCATCATTATTGTCTATACTCTGCAATATGTCCAAACCTGAATAAATTTTTGAAAGTGCATTTTGTATTTCCCCTGAAGATAAAACTTTCTCTTCTACTTGTTCTTCCTCATCGTAGATAGGATTATTCTGTAACTCGATCAGATCTTCATTGCTAATAGGATCGTCGTGCGTTGCTACAAGTTCTACGAGATCTTCTACCGTGACATCTTCAAGTTCAGACCCCTCAATCATTGCAGCAATGTCTTCAAGCACTTGTCTCTGCATCTGGACAATTCTTCTAGGTGCTTCCACTACATCTGGCCAAAGATTACGCCACACCCCATTCATACAACTCATTTTAACTTCCTTCCAAGCCTCTTCTATGTTGTGAATAGACTTCATAATGTTGTATGACTTCCACCACTCTCGCATAGACTGTCTTCCTTCCCCGTCAGTTTCATGAATTAGTTGGCTAAAAGTGCGGCGATGGTAATAAGCTTTGAAGTTTGCTATTGCTCCCTGGTCCATAGGTTGTAATATTGACGTAGTGTTTGGTGGAAGGAACTTTACGTACACTTTTAAGTCTCTGGGCGTATCAAGTGAGGTTGGATGTCCTGGGGCATTGTCTAAGAGTAATATAACTTTAGGTTCAAGCCCATTTCTGTCACAGTATGATTTGACTGATGGACAAAAACTATTAGAATGCCATTCTTGAAAAATTTCCCGTGTAACCCACGCCTTTCTGTTTGATCGCCACACAACTGGTAGACTTGTCTTGTCTGTGCCTCGCATTGCACGGGGTGTTTCTGAATGGTACACTAGTAAAGGTTTCAGTTTGAAATCACCAGTGGCATTACCACCCAGCAGAAGTGTTAGTCGATCTTTCGCAGCTTTTGAAACCACTGGCTTGACGTTCTTCCTTAGAAATGAATGTTCGAGATGGCATTTTTTTCCAGTAAAGTGCGGTCTCATCAACATTGAAGATGAGACAAGCAGGAATTTTCTCTCGTCTAACGAAGTCTTGAAACTTGTCTGGAAACTCAGCTGCAGCTTGAATGTCCGCGCTGGCCGCCTCGCCTGTTATGTGGATATTGTGAAGATTAGAACGCTGCTTGAACCGATGGAACCAGCCTCTGCTGGCAGCAAAAGTCGGAGTGGCACTCCCTTCTCCTTCTTTTGTTTTCAGCATCTCATACAAAGATTTTGCTTTTGTGCATATGAGATCTTGACTTAGTGGTGTGTTCTTCTTATTCAAATCTTCGATCCAGACTGACAGTAATTTCTCCATTCTTTCTAAGATAGATGATCTCGAACGAGAAAGTTTGTTGCACTTATAGGTGTTGAACCTTCGCTGGAGATTTTAATTTTTTCCCGATTTTTATAAATCGTTCTCACAGTCGATTCTGAGAGTCCAAAATCTCTCCCAACAATTGTTGCTTTGCCTCCATTTTCCATTCTTCTTAACACTTTCATCTTCAATTCCAAAGTGACGCTTTTACGCTCTTTTTTCTTTACAGGCGGCATTTTTTAACGTAGGGTTAAATTATGTATGTATGTATCTCCAATAAATATTAAAACAAAACTGCCAGCCGACCGAACTAACATTACGGAACAAATGAACACACGAAACGAACGAGGAAATCCCCATAGAACAAAGTCGAAGGACAGGGAATTCCCAATTCTTCAAAGAGAATATTCAGAGAAAGCGGGGATCCCCCCGCGACCATAGAGAAGTTAATGACTACATGAGCGCGAAATTTGAAATTCGCGTTATAGTGAAACCGCGCGTAACGGGGTCGCGCTAAGCGGGGTATTACTGTATTTGGGATGTCCAATTTAAATGAGGATTGTAATCTTCCGAACGAAGACCAAGCTAACGAGGCTCTCTCTATCCAAATCAGTCTTTAAATTATTTTTTGATATTTCGATTTTTTTTCCTGAATATATGAAGCACACGTGCTGCAGGGAGGTCCCTAAAGCGCTATAGGAGCGACACGTGTGCGGAAAAAACGATTCACATTGTTCTTGAATCGCTCGGTGGAAACACAGTCCTGGGCAAATTATTCCAAAGGGTTGATGCTCTCCATACAAAAAAATGCTTGAAAAGCATTGTACGAGGAGTAACAAGCTGAACCTTATACGGATGTTAAGTATCAGGGCGACGTGTATTTTTAACATGCACCTCTCTGGGAGGAATTAAACGGGCCACATCCTCTGAACACTTTCCATGAAAATACTTGTAGAATAGGCTCAAGTCGTCAACCGTTCTTCGATGTTCCAGCGAATCAAGGCCGTCGGTCAGTTCCAGGTCTCCAATCAGACGAACAGCTCTTCTCTGAATAGAATCCAACAAATGCAGTGTATGTTTGGGAGCGGAGCCACAAACATGGGAGCAGTATTCCATAGTTGGTCGAATTTGAGCTTTATAAAGAATTAAAAGTTGTTGTGGAGTGTAAAGCTTTCTGGTTCGAAATAATATTCCCAACTTTTGAGAAGCTCTCCTTGCTATGCTTCCATCATGCTCATGCCAGGACATATTTGCTCCCAAATTAACGCCCAACAAATTGAATGACGATGTTTGAGGAATGAAGTGCCCCACCATAACTATATCGGGTTCAGCAACGTTAACTTTTTTAGAAAAAATTGCCCTTTCTGTAGGATAGATTGAAAAGTCTACAGAAAACGGGTGTCAGTTCCCTCGCACAGTTTTTGAGAACTATGGCAGGTATTCCGTCAGCGCCAGAAGCTTTTTTGGTGTCTAGCTTCATTAAAATACGTTTTATGATACGCTGTCTGAAGACAACATCGGGCATCCTTGACTGCACTATGGGAATAGTAAGTGGTGTTTTTCCTTGGAAATCGACAGTAGAATGTGAAGCAAAGAGTTCAGCCAACAAGTTCGCTTTTTCAACAGGTGTAATTGCAATAGAATTATCTGGCCGTGTGAGTGGTGGTATGGTGGATTTGGTGAAATTTTGGCTAACTGCCTTAGCGCCTGACCAAAAGGACCTGGAATTGTTGGGACAAGCGAGAAGTTTGTTTCTAATTTACTGATTGTGTGTATCCTTGGTTTCGTCGATAATTTCTTTGCATCTGTTCCGGGCACGAGCAAAGGTGTTACGATTTATGATGTTAAGAATAACATGAATATATGAATGTTTGTCTTTCCTATTTGTTCACCTTCTATTAATAGTTCCTGCCTGTTATCTTCACTTTCGTTGTTCAAATATTTGGTTTTGGTGAAGTTTATTTTTAGACCTATTTTTTCGAAACTTCTTATTTAATTCCATCTGCATAATTCTTCTTTTGTTTTAGCGATTAGAGTGACATCATCTGCGAACCTTAAGTGATGTAATCGCTCACCATCTATTAGTGTTCCTTTATTTTCCCACTAACTAAATTATATATTTTTTAAATATCTTGGTCTTTTTGCTACTTTTGCTTGCGTGGCTGAACAAGGTCATTTACCTCTAAGATAGCAATCAACCCTCCGCTCGCATGAAAGACCTATAATAAAACTAACAACTCGAGTCATGTAAAAACTAATATTCCCAAATAACGCGTTTTAGTTTTATAGTTCCACTAGACTAACCTAACATTAAATTATTAGATCGTTATCAATCCCGAAAATAAGTTGACTTTAACCATGTAACGGTTTAAGCAACATTTTTTTTTTATTTACACCGGTAGCGATTTTTTTTTGCCTACAATCAATACACAGAGGATAAGAACACTTTCCTATCTCTAAATTATTTATTTATAAATAAATAAATACCTAGAACAGGGTCGGCAACCTTTTAACTAAGGGGTGCCAGTTTTCATCCATACAACATTTTGCGTGCCGACATAGGTACTTACTACAACTAAAATTAACAAAAATTAACTTAAATTAACTTAAAATATTGCTTTTAGAAGGTTTAATTACAAATTTTTTTTAACATTTAACAAATAATTTTATTATACTAGTCCTAGGACCTAGTGTGACCCTGTGCTTGAAGTTCTTTAGAGAGTTTTCTTATATCCGGTTCATGTCTGGTTATTTTCAGTGTCACACATGCTTCCGAGTTGTCTATTGTCAGCCTGCTTCGGTACGGGTTTAAAATCACTTTCATATGGGAAAAAAGTTGTTCACAGATATAGGATGATCCGAAAGCTGTAAGCAAGGCAAACGCTACTTTCTTAAGACAAATAAATTTCTCTGGTAAACTCATCCAACAACTGAGTATCTCGTTTGAATGGTTCTGGCAGTCACCTTCTAATACCCTTCTTAATTCTACAAATTTCGTGTTCCATAACTCGGAGCTTTTAAATTCAATGTGTTGAAGATCAAAATCATTAATGTCCATCCATGAGAAAATAGATATGTCAATGCAACTGCTGGAAAAATCCATTAAATCTGGTTTGATTAAAAAAGCGAACATAGGACCATGTTTATCAAAATCCTGACCCCTCTCGATAAACTCCTCTTTTAAATTAATCATATGTTTAAGAATTTCGTCTATTAGTACACCATCGTCGACACCGGATATATAAGTTTTTAAATTTGGAAAATATTTATATGTGTTTGTAGTAATATCGCTGATAAATAAATCTATTTTTAATTTGAATGATTTCCAGGATTCGTATAAATCCAGAACTGTTTTGCCTGAACCTTGTAACTTTAAGTTCAGTTCACTGAGATGGTTTGTAATATCAGTAAGAAACATTAACATACAGATCCAGTTCTTATCTTCTAGTTCGGGATAAGCATCCACTTGATTTTTTTCCACGATTTTAATTTCGCCCAGATATTGCACAAATCTAGAGAGCACTTTATCACGGCTGAGCCAGCGCACATTATTGTGCAATGGTATATCTGAATATGCACTTTCTAATTCCTGCAGAAACGCCTTAAATTGTCTATGGATCAGTGAAGAATGACCGACAACGTAGTTAACTATTTTAACCACCCTATCCATCACGGATTTTAAACTTCCAGCGGAGATTTTAGCGCACAAACTCTCTTGGTGAATTATGCAATGAAAATTCAAAACTGATCGACCCATGCGATCAATAAGAAGGGAAACAAATCCTTTATGTCTCCCAATCATAGCAGGAGCGCCATCTGTTGTTATGCAAAAAATTTTATTTAAATCAGTGTTCCGTTTTTCAAATGTTTAACAAATTCTGAAAATATATCCTCTCCTCTTCTAGTTCCCTGCAATGGGAGCAGACAAATCAGCTCTTCATACACACTGCCATCATCGAAGTATCGCGCAACGATTGCCAGACGAGCAATGTCATTAATATCGACACTTTCATCCAATGCTACACTAAATACAAAACTCCGTCTAATAGCGTCTCTCTGCTGTTTGTGGACATTTTGTGTCATTTCGGTAATTCGTCTCTCGATGGTCCGCGCCGATGCCGGTATATCCCTAATCCTGGCCAATATTGTATCCTTATTGGGCAAATCGTCGAATAAAATCTCGTCAATACTCAAAAACGTTTGCTTCATAAATTCTCCGTCAGTGAACGGCCTACCCTTTTGTGCCAACGATTGTGCATTTTGAAACTGCATTCAGTTACCTGATTTTTTCCTTGGAAAACTTTACTAAAGAATGTTAACTGTTTCTCGTATTGTTTACTTGCTCTTTGTATTGCCTCCTTTTTTTCAGCGTTATCTTTAAATGACGATTCATGTTTTATCTGGAAATGTCGTTGAACACTAGATGTCCGGAAAACTACGCTTTTCCGACATAGGACACAAATGGCCCGATCGTTTTGCTGTACAAAACCGTAATCTGTTGTCCAAGAAGTTTGAAATGATCGAACGTCTACCTTCTGTTTTTTTTCGCAGCCATAACGCAACGTAATTTTAATTTGTAAACTTTTCAACGACTGTTGACTGGAACGGATGTTACTTCTATACTAAATGATCCAAACGTGTAGCCGCTTGCTATATATAGAAAAATAATGTTTCCAGAAAATTCCAGTAATTACGTTTATTAAATTTCTTAGAACAAAAATTATTATCTACAACGCGCCCATTGCAATCAAAGGGCCGCCTAGAAGTTAAATCTAACAAAAACTAAAGTTCGGCAATATAAAAAGAGTTGCGGCGCGCGTCGGAACTTTTGAAGTCAAGTCAAACAAAAACCGCCTTATAGCGGCTCTTTTGATCTGAATTGAGGACGTTTATTTGTGTTTTTGCCTAGGCTTATATTTTGAGGCTTGCCGTCTTTAATACTTGCCGAAATTAAAGCCAAACCAATGCGTTCAGTAAAATTATAAATTACAAAATATATATTTTGTAGTTTTTGGTAATAATACCTAGTGGGCCTATATAATATATCGTTTTTGTTTGTATCGTTAAAGTAATACTGTCTTCGATTATTTACTTATTTTCGAAACATGTCACAGATTACAGAATTAATGTGTAAACTTTGAATAGGTACGCGTGCCATTCAAAATTGCTTGGCGTGCCAGAGATGGCACGCGTGCCATAGGTTGCCGACCCCTGACCTAGAAAATAAAAATATTTCATATTTAAATTTTTTCGCAATATTTATAAAAATCATTATAAATAAATAAATAATTCAAGTTTCTTAATAATTATAATATACGTAAATAATTAATTTTCTAAACTGTACTGTACATTTGATTCCACAGTTGACAGAGCGTTATCCTATATACGGATGGGCGCTTCCCACTCTTCGTGCTCTATCTCGAGAACGGTTAATTATATAAATTTTCGCGTGAGACCAAATTTATAGAGAATTTTATGCTCTATAAGTTTTGTAATAGCTTCAAATATCATTCGAAGCATAGCAAAAAAGATATTTGAAAATAAACCTATTTTCGCGACGTTTGTCTTTGAATATCGTAACTCACGGACACAAGATTCTATGAGACTTTTGAGGTAACCTTTAGAATGTCAAAACAAAAATTTACGCAAATTTTCACCTTTCTAACTTTCCTTCCGAGGATTACCCTTTTAAGTATGGAAGAAACACTTATAAGATCACTTCGGTGTCTGTCCATCTGTCTTTCCATCACATTTTTTCCCCGAAACTATTTAACATCTTCTTCTTCTTGTTGTGCCGATCCGTTATCGGATATTGGCGATCATCCTGGCTATAAGGACTTTGCTTACGGCTGCCTGGAATTGTCCCGTTGTTGTTGTTCAGAACCATGTTCGCAGGTTTTTCAGCCACAAAACACGTCTCCTGCCTTGTCCTCTTCTTCCGTCCACCTTGCATTGCAGTATCAGTTGGAGTAGACCATATCTTTCTTCGTTTCTCATGATGTGGCCCAGATATTTGAGTATTCTTCTTTTAATTGTATTAACAATTTCTAGGTCTTTGTTCAAGAGCTCTAGCACTCTGTTGTTGGTAGTATGCCCTGTCTAAAATATTCTAAGCATGCGCCTGTAGAGCCACATCTCGAATGCTTCCAACCTTTTACAGGAAGCCGTAGTTACAGTCCAAGACTCCGCCCCATACAGAAGCACTGGAATAACGAGAAATCTTATTTTGATTTTTAAACTGCTGACTTCTGAACATTTTGGCCTTTTTTATATGGGATGCTCTCGCTTTTTCTATTTTGCATCGAATCTCCAGTGAGTGGTACCATTCTTCATTTATTGTGGTACCCAAATAGCAAAACGTATTGACTTTATCAATCTTTTGGTTACTAATATAGAGTTGTCCTTGTAATGCAAAGTTTTTGCTTATGATGATGTGTTTAGTCTTCTTTGTATTTATTTCTATTACATTTTCTCGACTGACATGTGTTACCCTGTCCATCAGCATTTGTAGGTCCTGTGAGTTGTCTGCGAATGTTATAGTGTCATCAGCGAATCTAATCTTGTTAATTCTTTTTCCATTAATGTTTATTCCTGCTGAGATATCCTGGAGAGCTATGCTAAATATTTCTTCTGTGTATACATTAAATAAGAGTGGTGACAAGATACATCCTTGGCGTACGCCACGTTGGATTTCTATGTTTTCTGATGTTTCTCATAGAAAGTTGAAATTTGGTTCTAATATAGAGAGGAATAGACAGGTTTCTGGCAGAAGCGTGTCTATTCCAGTTGTATTTAATTTTACTACTCATTTATTTTCTAGATTGAAGTAATCGAAATATATTTTTGTGGGTTGTGTTCATTTTTTTGCGCTCTTGCCTATCTTGCCTACCGCCTAGAGCCGGCCCTGCTCCCCTCTTATCTCGAAAAGTACTAATCAAAAAATTTTGAAACAAACCTAGAATATTCCTTGCAGGGTGTAGATTGGACGAAAATTATCACGAGTGAATCACCTTTAATAATTTTTCAGGTATTATTTTTAAAAAATCGCGAAAAATCGCTTATCTCGTAAAGTACTGATCAAAAAATTTTGAAAAATGTCTGGTATATTCTTTACGGGGTGTAGATTGCAAGAAAATTATCACGAGTGCATTACCTTTAATAATTTATCTGATATATAAAAAAAAAAACAAAAATTTCAAAGTCATTAATTTTCAATAAAGATCGAAAAAAAACTTTGCTGAAAACTCATTTGGGGTGTGTTTTGTAAACTCATTGATCATTTTATCCCTCCGTAACAAAATTTTTTATTTTAAAAGCAATCAACGTACGGAACACTAATTGCGCAAGTCCAATTTGCACTTAAACGGTTATTTTCGTGATTCACTATTTGGACAATGGTAAAAGATGATCAGCTCTGATTACCCAAGGTTATTAGATTGTTTGTATAGTGAGCAGAAGTGACCAAGATTAGCGCGCCAAAAAGTGCTCATTCACCAGGAAAATCCGCCTGCTCACACATCGGCCGTGGAAGTAGCAAAAATATACGAGCTGGACCTCTAAATAGTTTTACACCCACCCTATTTCCTAGGTTTGGCCTCTAGTGACTTTTTTCTAACCTCATAAATTGACTTAAGGAAAAGATATTTTCGTCGAACAAAGAGGTTAACTGTGCTGTAAATGAATTCGAATCAATATTTTTTTTCTGAAGGATTAAAAAATTGGAATCTCGCTCGACCAAATGATGTATTGAGCTCAATGCAGATTATGTTGAGGAATCATTTTTTGTTTTCGCAAAAAAATGTTATCTACCTTGTTTTTTACAATATTTTTCAATCCAGCCTCGTAAAAGTAGTACAAACAACTCTTAATCTCTTAGTTTTTAGTCAGCAACCTACCAGTAAGCATGTATAAAGCCAAATGAGACTGTGGCGAAACGACTGCAACTATCAAGTTAAAACAACACTAAGCTACATGAACGAGACAATGAAATTTCGCTCAAGAAGTATTGTCAGCGCAACAACGAAACTTAACTTCAAAAGGTACATGTTATCATCACACCTTTACACCCTTGTTTCAAGAACTAAAAATAAACTTCATTAAAATCAAATATTTGAACAACGAAAGTGAAGATAACAGCCAGAAACTGTTAATAGAAGGTGAAAGAATAGAAAAGGTACAAACATTCATATACTCGTATTTAGGACAGAAAATCGAAGTATCTAAAAATAATATAAAGGCTGACTTGGACAGAAGAGTCTCGTTAGCTTGGCCTACGTTCTGAAGGTTGCAATCCACATAAAAATTTTAAATAACGGTATACGATTTTGAGGCATTTTTATGTAGTTCTAAAACAAATATTTTTAAACTTTTTACACTCAATCTTCATTTTAATATTCGCGTTAAAAATACTAACAGAGTTTATGGCTATACTGTGTGCTTAATTGAAATAACTTTTCTGTTGAAAACTGTAACCATACCTCAAGTTGTTCATAAACTCCATATAAAATTCAGCATTAAATTTAAATAAAAACGTATTATTTTAAAACAATGAATGTATTTTTACCGCGTTCCACAATGAAATATGTCCAAACTTTCAGTATAATAAAAATTAAAAGTTATTTTAAATTATTATGAAATTAATGTTCTTTAAACAATGCTGGACGGTAAAATTGATCCAAACAATTCGTTGTGATTTCACACAAGTTTGTTTATATGAAAGAAGTTATTTATTTTATAAATTATATCGGAAATATACGGGAATATTTTTTTAAAAATTTTAATATGAAATATTCTATATTTATTCTCATAAAAATATCTAACGCTTACGTTAAAATTTTATTTATTTGGTTTTATGTAACCTGAGTAATTTGCTTTTTTCCAATAGTGGAAAAAGCAAATAAATATGAGGTCACCTTTTGGATAGCAAAGGTTGACTACGAAAAAGCATTTAGCTTAGCGCCTTAAGTAGTAGCAGGGTCGACGAAAGATACACATCTCTTCTTGAACACATATATAAAAACGCCACATTACAGATAATGCTTGAAGAAAAAACAAATAAAATTAAAAGAAGAATTAGGCGACTTCATATTCCCCAAAGCTATTCAGGTTGACTCTAGAAGACATGGTCAGATCAATAAAGTGGGAAAATGAAGGAACTAGGAATAAAAATTTAAACAAATGTTTAAGATCACCACTTATGTTTATTATTGCTGACAATTGTTTCGAAACACTGTGTCTTCTTCTGGAGCACGATGTAAATTAACTAACAAAGTATATTATGTCAGAATTGGAAAACAGTTTTCTAAAAACTCGACACGCGAAAAATATTCTCTTTTGGTTTAGATATGAGGAGGACATCTTAATATGTTTCCTTGGAAATGATACTGAACTAAATTCCACTTTAAATCAGCTAAATAATTTACACCCCAACATAAAATTCACACTTGAAAAGGAAACCGATAAAAAAAATAAATTTCTTAGATATTACAATTTTGAAAAAGAGAAATAGACTAGAATTCGATATCTTCCGCAAACCAACCTTTTTCAGATGTCACCATCCCAGCTGACTTAATACACCCTAACTTCCATAAACTGGCAGCGTATAGATCTATGATCCATAGAGCCTTCAATATCCCTCTTAGTAAAAATAATTTAAAAAAAGAACTGGACACAATCAAAAATATAGCACTCAATAACGGCTTCCAACCTAAAATAATTAATACCTTAATAAGCCGTAAACGAAAACAAATCACTTTCAGCTTAATCTACCCCGTAAAAGAATACCGACAAAAGAAAACATTCATACCTCTGACGTATTTTGGTCCCATCTCGGATAAAATATCCCAAGTTCTCACGACCGAAAAAACAAGAATAGCTTTAAAACCCGCTCAAAAATTATCCAATATATTTTTTAATGCCAAAGATAAAACTAATAAAAACAATAAATCAGGAGTTTATAAACTTAATTGTCAAGAGTGCAATAGCTGTTACGTAGGCCAAACGGGACGGAATT
Source organism: Pachyrhynchus sulphureomaculatus (assembly GCA_019049505.1). NCBI lineage: Eukaryota > Metazoa > Arthropoda > Insecta > Coleoptera > Curculionidae > Pachyrhynchus > Pachyrhynchus sulphureomaculatus. The sequence goes on from CM032455.1 coordinate 34,942,382, forward strand.
TCAAGACAAGATTCGCAGAAACACCATGCCTCTTATAGGCTAAAAAATGAAAAATCACACTTTGCTAAACACTTCTTAGAAACAGGCCATACTTTTCCCAATATCGATTGCTTACAAATACTCTATATGGCACCTAAAGGGTCAAAACTCAACTTCTTAGAATCTATAGAAATTTACAGACATTCAAAGGACCATAATATAAATTTACTGAATAGTCAATTAGACGTAGCAAATTCTCTTTTGTTCAAACTTTTTTAACATATATTAGACCCACATCTGTTCATCATATAAACATAAAATACCAAAAATCTGTTTAGTCTTAGTTAAGCGTTTGACAATGTAGTTGTACTACGAAATCGCGATAAGGGAATTGTAAAATCTTTACAAATATATTTAGTGACAGTTAACAAAGTAATTAAGTAGTTTTTTTATTGTTAAAATGTACTGTCACAAAGTAACGGACCACTCAATCAACTCTCTAACAAAGTATGTTTCAAAATACATAGTTTACCCAATTACAAGTACTAAATTTATTAACAATAATTTATCTTAATGCCTAGAACAAGTTTAATAAAGGAGATCCTCCCCCATCTAACTGATCGTTGAGTAATCGACCTAAGGATTTTTTCTGATTAATTTCTACCTCTTCTAAACAATTCAGTAATTTTCCTTTCTTTCCGTTATGCAAAATTTTGAAATCTTCATTGAATGTATGATTTTCCTCTGTTAAATTTGTAATGCGATTTGTTATTTTTCATTCTAAAGCTTTGTTTATGTTCGTTTATTTTTTTATAAACAGGTCTGCCTGTTTGTCCTATATACGTTTTATTGCAAGTGCCACAGCATAATTCGTAAACCCCCGATTTATTTTCTTTTTTTGTTTTACTTTTATTATTTTTAATATGTCGAGATAATGTGTTATTTGTACGGAAAGCCATATTTACACGATTTCTATGGAAAAAAAATTTTGAACTTTATTAGTTAATTTTCCGGTATAAGTAAGTGTATGAAATTTTTCTTTGTTTAGTTGTTTGTACGGGTACACCAGTCCTATTGCTTTTTTTAAATTGTTTTTTCATTAAAATATTATCTACGAAATCGCCCCTGTATCCATTGTTTATACTAATTTGTTTTATAATATTTAATTCTTTTTGAAAATATTCTTCCGTTAATGGTGTATTTATTAGTCTATGGATGAAACTATTATAAGATTTTATGTGTGAACGGGTGGTTAGAATTAGCTTGTATAATTATATCTGAGTATGTTGGTTTATGGAAGATTTCAAAATCGTGTTTATTCATTTTGTTTGATATTTTTAAATCTAGGAAATTAATCGATTTATTTGTTTCTATTTCTGTTGTAAAAGTAATATCATTATGAAGTTGGTTAATATAATAAATAAAATAAAGGAACGGTCAACGATTAAATCACTTAAGGTTCGCAGATGATGTCAATCTCGAGAAATAGATCTAAAAATAAACTTCACCAAAACCAAATATTTTAACAACGAAACTGAAGATATTAGCCAGGAACTGTTAATAGAAAGTGAAATAATAGGATATAGTATTTACTCTTTCTTTTATATTTTAAATAAATGCTTTATTTATTAAATAAGAGCTACTATTTGCTCCTTATGTATATTCTAATTTTTGTTAAAGGATTGAGTGGATATTAATACTGAGAAAGAACAAAATTAAGATATCAGCTAGCCCGTTTTTTTTTAGAGAGAGAGATGTGGATTAGAGATAATTTTTGTACGTCTTTTGAAAATAGTCTCTATAGTTGTTTAAAGCTTAGTTGTACTGTTTTTGGGCACCATTCATTTTAGAATAAAAAGAATCTAAGTTCAGCTCAAAAAATAAAAAAATACTGTAGACTATTTAGTTATTGTTAGAAAATTGAATAAAGTACAGCTTATACGTCTTGGAAGATGGAACGGGAGTTCAGTGAAACGCTAACACAAAGAAAAGTATATTAACAAAATAAAAAGTTCTTATATTTATTACACCCTTAGAATTAAATAGACTAGATTAATAACACTTTATGCTATGAAAGTGCACTGATAGTCTTTATGAAGGTAGTATTGCAACCAACACTCTATTTTCTGTGTCATTCAGGGTCATTCTCACCATGCGAATCAATTTACTTGGAATTTTTAGTTCTTCGATTATCTTGTAGAGTCCTTCTCTATTTACAGAGTCATATGCTTCTCTGAAATCCACAAAGACCAAGTGTAGTGCCAAATTTTGTTCTAAGCTATTATCTTAGATTTGCTTAATCGAAAATATCTTGTCTGTAACAGATCTATTTTTCCTGAATCCACACTGGTACTCTCCCAGAATAGACTCGGCTTTCTCTGCTAGTCTGTTTTGATAGTCAACACTACTATCTTGTACACGATATCCAGTAAGGCTATTGGCCTATAATTAGCAATATAGTTTTTTCTCCTTTTTTGTATAATGGACAAATGAGTGACTCTTTCCAGCTCACGGGCATCTTTTCTGTTTCCCATATTTCTTGCACCAACCGGCATATTTCATTTTCCAGAACTACTCCTCCAGCTTTTATCAGTTCTACAATTTCCAGCCGGGGCCTTATTTTTTTTGGGTTCTGAGTATTTGTCTTATTTCTTCTTTGCAGGGTTTATTTGTTCCCTCCTGCCCTTCAGTTAATCTTTTTATTTCTCATTCAACTCATTTTCATCTCCATTTAGTGTTTCTTTAAAGTATTCCCACCATCTATTCAGTCTTTCTGCGAAGCTTACTACTAAACTTCTATCTTTTTTCCTACATATTAGCATTTTGTCTCTGTTTATTCCCTTTGTATTTTATAAGAAAAAAACACGTAAATCGGATAAGTGGTTCTTGAATGCTAAGCACAGTAATGGATAGACAGTACACTTATCTCTTCATTCACTTTGAACGCTCGGACATCGACTACTCAGACGAATATCCGCAGACAGCAGGAAGTCATTCAACTTAACAAAGACCTGGAAGAAATTCTATCTTGGGGTGACAGTAACCAAGTGGAATTTAACGCTACAAAAACCCAGGCGGCAGTTTTTTCTAAAAAAGTTAACGTTGCAGAACCCGACATAGTTATGTCGGGGCACTCCATCCCTCTAACATCGTCACTCAATCTGTTAGGCGTTAATTTGGGAGTAAATATGTCCTGGCATGAACATGTTGCAGGCATAGCAAGGAGAGCTTCTCAAAAGTTGGGAATATTGTTTCGAACCAGAAAGCTTTACACACCACAACAACTGTTAATTCTTTACAAAGCTCAAATTCGACCAACTATGGAATACTGCTCCCATGTTTGGAGCTCCGGTCCCAAACATACACTGCATTTGTTGGATTCTATTCAGAGAAGAGCTGTTCGTCTGATTGGAGACCCGGAACTGACCGACGGCCTTGATTCGCTGGAACATCGAAGAACGGTTGGCGACTTGAGCCTATTCTACAAGTACTTTCATGTAAAGTGTTCGAAGGATGTGGCCCGTTTAATTCCTCCCAGAGCGGTGCATATTAGAAGTACACGTCGCGCTAATACTTCACATCCGTATGAGGTTCAGCTTGTTACTCCTCGTACAACGCTTTTCAAGCAGTCTTTTATATGGAGAACATCATACCTTTGGAATAGTTTGCCCAGGACTGTGTTTCCCATCGAGTACAATCTACAGCGATTCAAGAACAACGTGAATCGCTTTCTCCGCACACGTGTCGCTCTTGTAGTGCGTTAGGGACTTCCCTGTAGCACGTGTGCTAGACCCATAAAAAAAAAAGACAGACAGAGAGACGTTACGTTTTATATATATTATAAATTTTTTTGACATATATTAATTTAAGAATTAAAAAAAAATCACGTAAATCGGATGAGTGGTTCTCAAATGATAAGCACACTAACGGACAGACAGACAGAGAGACGTTACATTTTATATATATTATATAGATTATTATTATTATTTAACCTGGTCAGAGAACATATGTATGAATTTAAAAAATCACGTAAATCGGATAAGTGGTTCTCGAGGGATAAGCGCACTAACGGACAGACAGGCAGACAGAGAGACGTTGTATTTTACATATATTATAGATATAGATTATTATTATTACTATATAACCTGGCCAAAGAATATAAGTATGAATTTAAAAAAAGACACGTAAATCGGATAAGTGGTTCTCGTCTGATAAATGCACTAATGGACAGACAGACAGACAGAAAGACATTGCATTTTATATATTATAGATTATAGATATTATCTGCTACATAATATTTTTCCAAATTTAATGGTTTAGGCTGTGTACTGCAAGGGAACGTGCTACCGGCAAACTTTTTTCCGACTTCATTCACTATTTTCGTCCCTGCTCATTCCCTATGCTACCTATCGTAATAAAATATAGCCTATAACCTGGCCAGAGAACATATGTATGTCTTAAAAAAAAAAGTTCGTAAATCGGATAAGTGGTTCTCCAGTGATAAGCGCACTAACGGACAGACAGACAGAGAGACGTTGCATTTTATATATATTATAGATGTAACGTCTCTCTGTCTGTCTGTCTGTTAGTGTGCTTATCACTGGAGAACCACTTATCCGATTTACGTGCTTTTTTTTTAAACATACATATGTTCTTTGTTCAAAACTTCAAACAGATGCAATGCGCAGTTGTTCGTTAGCTGCTGCTGCCAGTGTTCAACGTTTCGTCGGACTGAATAAAGCCTAGTATAGTGCAATTATAAAACATTTTTATTAAAAAAAAATGAACTCTTCAGATAGAAACTCACCTGAAGAAACTTCATGGGGACTCTACGCTACCATTCAAGACCACGATTACTGAATAAATAAATTTAAACGTGGCCGTACGAGTACTGCAGATGCTATACATTCCGGAGGTCCGACTGAGGTTTCTTCTGAAGAAATGGTCGATAAAATTCATAGTACCGTGATGGAAGGTTACCGCATTAAGCATCGTGAGGTTGCTAAGATGGCAGGAATCTCAAATAGATGGATACATAATATCTTTCATAAAATTCGAAAAATGAAAAAGCTGAGTGCGCGAAGGGTGCCGCGCGTGTTGACTCTAGAGCAGAGGTTCCCAAACTTTTTTTTCTCGTAGACCACTTTCAAAATTTTACTGGTTTCGGTGGACCCCCTGCTGCTACATTTCTACTATATTCCCAAAACTCGTCAAAAAATGTGAAGATTACATCTGACGATGGAAATTTGCATCGTGGCTGAGTTTCAACCCCAAATTCGGAGTGGTAAAAATAAAAAGAAAAATAATATGTTTTTCTTGTGTTCTATTTATTAAAATAATATGATTACAGACTTAATAGAATTAAAATTAAACATTAATAACGTACCGTAACTTCAACAATGCAAATCAACAATTAAAAAAAAATAGTTATAATTTTAATGGAAGGGATGTACTTGATGGATTGACAGCAAATTATCAATATTTGGCTTCAGTTTTGTAAGGAATAACCGCGAATCTCCCCATTCTGTGATGTTCAATCTGCTCCTTTTTTTTTATTAATAGGTTTGTAACGACACTAAAACTTTTTTCGACAAGGTATGACGAGGGAAACGCTATCAAAAGTTTTCTCGTAATTTCCCACAGCCCAGGATATTTTTCGGGTATTTCTGCCTGCAGCCAAAATGTTTGATAGCCTTTTTTAAATTTCACCTTCAGCTCCTCATTGGTGCTAAGCTCGAGTAGCTCCTCTTGTAATACCACATTCGCCACTTCCGTTTCATCAAATGGATTTATGATCCATGGTGGTATTTCCATCGTCAGAATATCTTCAAATCTATTTTTGAAGTCATCATGCAGGGCATTTAAATGTTGAACGTATGTCTGAATATCCTCATCAAGACATTCTGCCTGTGACAAGTTTGGAAACTGGGAGAATTCGCGCCGACTAATATTTTGCTTCATAAATTTCAATTTTCCAAGAAAAGCTTTGTTTTTATTAAATTTAGGCTGTCCCTTGTAACTCCAACTGAATGTCATTAAATTTTTTAAACAAATCTGTCAAATACGCGATGTCTGCTTTCAATTTGATCAGGTTTTCTTTTAAATCTGGATCTATACTTTCCAGAAACTCTAAAACTGATTCAAAAAGTGAGTAAAATCTTGTTAAACATGCACCTTTCGACAACCAGCGTACTTCAGTACGTAAGAGCAATCGTTGGAAGTCTTCATCATTTTCGTCGCACAATTGTGCAAATAAACGGGTATTCAACGCATTGCTTCTTATTTTGTTAACTGCTTTAATCACAAATTGAAGCGATTGGTGCAATCTAACACTCAAATTTTTCGCTACCAGGGGTTGTCGGTGGATGACACAGTGAATTGAAGTTACTCCTGGTATAGATGGCTTATAAACCCACGATATCGCCCGAAAATGGCAGGAGCTCCATCTGCTGCCACCGAAATAATGTTTGTAAATGGAATCGATTTTTACTTAAAAAAATCACTCAGGACATTAAATATTGATTCGCCTTTAGTGTCCGTCTCCAAAGTTTTCGCGAATAGCAGCTCTTCACGGATTTCTTCGTCCATAACAAATCGAACATATGCCAATAATAATGCTTCATTACCAGGTAAAGTTGACTCGTCCAGTTGAATAGAAAAATGAGTTGTTTGCAGATAATTACACAAGAAGCTTTCAATATCACAGCTCATTTCATCAATACGTCTCTGTACAGTGTTGTTACTCAAAGGAATTCTTTTGAGTACGTCAAATGGAGGTTTGTGCAGAACAGTTTTTAAAACCTCTTGAACAGCGGGTAAAATTAACTGTTCTCCGATGGTGTTCGGTTTTCCAGATTTCGCTATAAGCAATGAGATATTCTAAGATGCCCACAAGCCCTCATCGTTACTTTGAGATGTTTGTACTTCAGTGTTTGAAAATATTTTTAAATCTTTACCTATTTTATCAGGATGACACCTTCTTAGATGATCTTCGAGCTTCGATGGTTTCATAGAGTCATTGCTCAAAACTTTGTTGCATAAAAGGCATATGGGCAATCGTTTGTCTGCCAAACCAAATTTCAAATAATCAACACTTTACTGTTCTTAGATTCAGCCATGTTTCGTATCAGTTACCTACCTGTAAAGAAAAAAAATGTTTGTTTTAGTAATCATAAGGTGACTTTAACAGGATATGGCTATTTTAACAGAATAAAATAGGATTAATTAATTATTGCAATGCCGGCGGCAAAACTGATTTTAATTATTAAAAGCAATAGACTGCTAAGACCCATATAGAGGTTTTCACAAAACGGCTGCAACTATTTTAATGTTATTTAAAATATTTTTTGATTAATTATATTTTGATACATTTCTGTAAATTCGGGAGAAAATACTTTTAAAGAATATTTTGACATCAAAACTCCGCGATTTTAATGATTTATTTATTACTTTGATGTACGTTACGAGTGGGACATAAAGACACGTACAATTTATGAAAATATTTTTAGTCATTTAGCATTAGCAACTACGAGGGCACTGAAATATGTACAAACATGCAGGTCAGTCATATATCTCTCCTTTAGTGAATCACCACAGTCGGGTAAATAAATAATTTTATAATAAAAAGTACTAAAAGTTCAATCTTTCTCGGCTTTCTGTTCTTTTGTAGAAGTATCGAATAATGGCCCTGTTCAGTATTTAATTTTTATTACGTACCTACTACACGCAAACATAAGAAATATAATATTATTACAATATAAAATAAAAGTATGAATAACAAATAGGCAGGTACTTACTTTTTCCGGCACTGGCAAACACTGACATCGATTCACTCACACTTTTCTTTCAAAATTCCAGAAACAAATGAGTAACGTTCGTCCTTGGCATTCGTATTTATATTGGTGAAGAATCAAACAAGTTTATCTAAGATTGCAAGCACAGCACAAGTCGTATTTCGTCCCTTTGCACGTCTGAACGGGTTGCGTTGCGGGCGGGCGGGCGGCTCTTTGCAACTATCGACGCGCGTTATACTGAAATCGAATATGCAAGTTTTTACAAGTAACAGTCGCTGACCTTCTTAAAACACACTACTCAAATAAATTAAGGGAGGTTTTAAAACAAGGAAATTAATATTAAATAAACAGGCTATCTGATCCATATGCCGGCCTAACTGAAAAAATTTTTTTCAAGCCCGTGGACCAAAAAAAAAGCAAAATATTTTCAATATTATTTTTTTTCGCGCTATCTGTTAGGATTGCATGAGAACCGTAGCTCCTAAAAAATTTTAGCCAAAAAATCTGAAAATTATAATCTTAAAGCTTCAAAATGCTTTTTTTAAAAGTCTCAATACGACCATTTTTCACCGAAATGCAGCCTGTTAAAAATCACCGAAAAATTTGGAATTTTTTTTGCTCCCTTAATACATTGATAGGTAAAGCCAAGCCAACATTTTTGTTCTTTACTATTGAAACCAGATAAATTTTCCTGAACCCCCACTTACAACTTGTGAACCTCCATTTTTTTTTTCACGCCAACGTAGACCCCCGTCGAGTCTCCCGTGGACCCCTGGGGGTCCACCTGAACCACTTTGGGAATCACTGCTCTAGAGCAAAAATGAACGAGGTCTGACATTTCAAAAGCGTGTTTGGAAACGTTGCAGCATAATTCGAAGAACTTCTCGCATGGTGTTGTCACTGTAGACAAACATGGATCCACCGTTACGCCCCAGAAATAAAATGGCAGTTAAAACAGTTGGCTGGCGTAGGTAAAAATGCAGCGAAAATAGCGAAAATAGTTTTATCAGCGGGAAAAATGATAGCAACTGTTTTTTGGAGCTCACAAGGTATCATCATGACCATTTGGAAAAGGGTAAAATAGTGACTGGGTCTTATCATGCAACCTTATTGGACCCTTTGCATAGTGAGTTAAAGCAGAAGCGACCAAGATTAGCACACAAAGAAGAGCTCCTTCACGTGGAAAATGCGCCTGCTCACACAGCGGCTGTTGCAATGGCAAAACTGCACGAGCTGGACTTCGAAATAATTCTCTCACTCACCCTCCCGAGATTTGGCCCCAAGTAAATTTTTTTGCTTTTTAACCTCAAAAATTGGTTTCGGGAGAAGAAATTTTCGTCAAATTTTTTTTTTTCTTGCAAAAAATGTTATTTATCTTGTTTTATAAAACACTTTTTAATCCACCCACGCATTCCCGGATTAACTTTTATATCCATAAAAGATATATCACGGCTTATGGGACTAAGAGTCGTATTAAAAGTAGGGACATTCAAGAGTGATGGATAAACTCGAAAGTGCCCTCAATGAAACACCAAATTATGGCATGCGGTGTTCATGACAGCTGTTGACAAAGTAGTCTCCAAGATCGTATCATTAAAAAGCTAAAATAGACAATAAGAAAGCTGACAATTGACATTTATTATAGCCATTCAAAATAAATTTTGGATTATTCAAAACGATGAGTATCACATAAATCTCTAAAATAATACGTTTCTGTTTCAATTTTACGATTAATTTAAAATTAAATAAGCCATATATTATTTTACGGTTATTATTCTGTAAACAAAATGCTGAGACCTTAACTCTACTGGCATTAATAAGGCCAGAGGTTTAATAGCAATGATCCTGCTGTTTTAGGATCTACTCTAATAACAAAATCTTTTAATTACAACTGAATCCACCGGCCCATCTGGTTTTCAGATATTAGCTTTCATAAAAATACGATTATTCATTTTTATCTCTCGTGTAAAAATACTATATTTTGGCACACAAAGTGTCATTTCTCCCGTGTTGATTTGTTATAAATTGGTTAGACATATTGCTAGACCGCTAACAAGCGCTATGAGTCGTCATAAGATCGACATCATTAATTTTTCAAAAAAGTGAAAACGATGCTGTTAGCTGCTGTCAGCAGCTTATAGAGAAAAAAAGAGGTGTAATATACAATCACGCCGGTAGTTTTTAGATGATGTCAGTAAAGAGGAATATGTCGATTAATTTTGTTTATTTTTTACATCATTATGCAAATGTGTATATATATATATATATATATATATATATATATATATATATATATATATATATATATATATATATATATATATATACAGTCGACACTGTTTATAGTGAAACTCTATATAATGAAAAACTCTTTATAGTGCAATTTTTTCAAGACCTAGAATATTTTAATGGAATTTCATGTAAAAAGCCCTGCATATAGTGAATCTGTAAAATAGTAACACTCTATATAATAAAATTTTTACCGGAATTTTATGTATAAATTTTTATGCATTTATTGAGATCTTGGCCATTTCGGGTTTCCCAATTTTATCTAACATTAGCACGAATTCCATTTTTATGACGCATTCTTTTGAAAAGGTTCTTAACGCGTTTATAACGCCTAATGGTTGGCAATAAATCAGGTAGATTTCTGTGAGAAACCCGGGGAATAACCCATTTTATAGAAACCCGGGGAAAAACCCATTTTATAGTCGAGGCCTAGTAATTCGCAAATTCAGGTTCAGTTTCTTTTTGTCTAAGAATCAAGTAAGATGTCCAAGCGAGTGTGTTTAAGTTTAGCTGAGAAAATTAAAGTTTTGGAGGAAGTTGATAAAGGCTGCAAAAAAATTGATGTTGCTGCAAAATTTGGTGTTTCTCCAAGTTGCGTCTCTCTGATAATAAAAAGTCGCGACAGTATCATCAAGAAACCTAGTGTTCCAAGCAGTCGAAAACGAGTACGGGTGAGTACTTACGAGGATGTAAATGAAGCAGTTTTACGATGGTTTCAAGTGGCCCGTACGCATTATAACGTACCAATATCGGGAAATTTAATAAAGCAGAAGGCTCTATAATTTGCTAACTGCGTTAATTTTCAAGCTAGTGAAGGGTGGTTGAGTGCCTGGAAGACTCGCAATTCAATTGTTTTCAAGACGGTGTCTGGCGAGAGTGCAAGCGTCAGTCAGGAGGACTGTGACACTTGGACTGAAACTGTTTTAAAAAAGTGCATTGAAAAAGTACGAGCCAAAAAACGTTTTCAATTGTGATGAAACCGGTTTGTTTTTTAAATGTTTGCCAAATAAAACTTTTGCTTTTAAAAGTGATAAATGTTTTGGTGTTAAAACAAGTAAAGAAAGGGTGACACTTATGGTTGGAGCAAACATGCATGGCTCAGAAAAACTGAAATTACTGCTCATAGGTAAAAGCAAAAATCCCCGTTGTTTAAAAGGAGCTAAATCTCTGAAGTTAGATTACGCCAATTATTTTCGAAAGATGGATCAAAGAACTGGACACGAAAATGAAAAGCCAATAGCGAAAGATTGTGATGTTTATAGACAATTGTCCTGCACATCCAGTTACTGTAAGTAAAAAATTAAGGAATATTGAATTGATCTTTTTTCCACCAAACATGACCTCCAAATTGCAACCTATGGACCAGGGTATTATAAAAAACATAACACATCATTACTGAAACAGAATTGTTCACAAAATTGTTAATGAGATTGATAACAACCTTCCAGTCCAAAAATTGATTACCCTTAAAGAGTGTATAACCGAAGTCGCTAAAGTATGGAGTGAAAATGTTTCTCAGAAAACTATCATAAACTGCTTTTCTAAAGCAGGTTTTACTGAAAAAATTGACGAATGGGAAGAAGAAGACGAAATGGATCTCGCTACCTTAAAAAGACAATTAGGTATTCTACAAAAAACTGCTACTGTCGACGCAGATTTTTTACTTGAAGATTTCTTAGAAATCGACAATGATGTTGGCACGACAGATCTCCCAACTGACCAAGACATAATTGACGATATAAAAAGTATAGAAGATCATGAAGAAGAAACTGAAACCGGGGAATGTCCTGCTAAATTTAGTGAAAATGAAATAAGAAATGCATTTGACATTGTACGAACTACTCTCAGGGGCCAGGAAAGTGTACCTGATCAAATCTTTACGCATTTGAATAAATGCGAGAATTTTGTTGAGCAACAATTATTTTTCAAAAGTAATGTTCAAAAGAAAATAACTGATTATTTTTCCTAATACGTATGTACGTAGTATGTACATATGTATTAACAGATTTTGTATTATTCTTTTTATTTCGTATGTAGTACATACATACATAAAGTCCGTACGTTATGTTATATCTTTACACGTGCGTCATTGTTTTCAGGCAATATCCCAGACGACTATTATATTTTTTGTCTCTTTTTACCAATACCTACGATTTGTTGGTGAAAAGAGACAAATAATATAATAGTCGTCTGTTATATGGCCTGAAAGCTATGACGCACGGGTAAAGATATAACGTACGGACTTTATGTATGTATTTAGCCCTGTACATGCTATGTACTATTTAAACTTTCAAATGTTTAATAAAATCTTTTTCTAATAATTCAATTTTGCAATTTTTTTTGTTGCTTGTACCTTATAAAATACAAGTAAATGATTACCAATATAAAATACATACATAGCAATATATAGGGATTTTTTTCTTTATATGGTGAAAAACTTTCTATAGTGAAATTTCGGTCAACATTTTGGTCTTTCACTATATAGAGTGTCGACTGTATATATATATATATATATATATATATATATATATATATATATATATATATATATATATATATGGGTCATTATTCGTGAAACGGTCCCACCAAAAATTGAAAATTGCTTTTTTACTTTAAAAATATAATTAACTATTAGCTGTAGTCATGTACATTTATAGTAGAAAATATTTCTTTAAAATCATTTTTATTCACCGAGTTATAAACAAATGAATTTTAATGCAGCCTTTAATTCAAAAATGAATATCTCAAAATTGAATCGATAAAATTTAGTTGTTCATTGTATTTATTTTTTAAGAAAAAAAAAACAAAATTACAAAATTGTTTAAATTTACCAATTTTTAATGCAAAAAAAGTATGTTCTGCGCTAGGTAGAAATTACAGATAAAATGTTTTTAAAATAACATTTATTTAAGATGTTCACAGAGTTGCAAAATTTTAGGTTTCGCATTTATTTGAAAAGTTATCGAATTTTTTGTGGGACGCTGTACCCGCTCGGTGTGTTGCACGCACTTAGCGCGTCATACAAGCTTTGACCTGTAATGGTACGTGGAACGACAGGTACTTCTTTTAACATCTGTGCAAATTTTAACATTGGATCTTCATTGAAACAATTTTACAGGATTCGCACAAATTTTAAATATTATTAAGCTTTTATTAATAAGTATTACTGGGTATTATTTACAACAAGTTTTCATTAAAGTTTAAAATATAATTTCAACTGTGTTTTTGACATAATATAGTACAGTAAATTTAGAAAGCAAAATATAAGATCCTGGTTTTTGTGGTTTTAATTGGGCAATATGAAAATTCTGACCTTTCGTTTATGATAGGTTGCAGAGATGGACTTAAGAACTTGATTTATTAATGCAAATAAATAACAAACATTTCTATTGCATTGTGTACTTTATAATCCGGATTTGATAGTACTAGGTAATCCGGACCTTCATTTTTAGACATCTACTTAATTTTAACAACATGGGAAAACTGAAATCGACAGTGAGGGGATTCGCCTAATTTCCAGTCTAATACATCTGGGATTCACACAAACTGTAGGTGCCTTTGATTTGCCTACAACACATCGCGTATCGCGTCTAAAGGTTAAGGACTTTGTAGTTGTTTGTTTATTGTCACAAGTACAATATACCTACGTTCTATTTTACTTTCTGTGGTTCATATAAGTATGTAAACATTTTTTTACGTATATGTACCTACATATTAAAATACCTTCTAAAAGAAAACATATTACACTAACATTAAAATAAAAGTCCGATATATTAGAAAGACTAGTTCTTGGTGAAAGCGGAAAAGTGTTGGCAAATGAATACGGAGTAGGAACATCCACAATTTCGGATATGGGCAATATGAAAATTCTGACCTTTCGTTTATGATAGGTTGCAGAGATGGACTTAAGAACTTGATTTATTAATGCAAATAAATAAAATTATAAGTGTTTTTGGAGATGATTATTTATAAATGCATGTAGAAACAAATGGATAAAAAATACAAATATTCAGTTTGAATGAATGCGATTTACAATTGTATAAATAAAAATATATTTTAACTTAAGCTTAATTCGGTTTTACTATCACTGTCATCAGCTGAAGTAATAATCAGTGGTTTTATATTATTAACACAAATATATGAATCTTCAACTTTAACAACGTGCTGAATGGGATTCTTCCAACTTTCACAAGGTATATCATTTACAACTTTTTTTACTAATTCAACCACTGACACGCTTAAAGTACACAACATTTTGTGCCCTTATTTTTGATTTAACTTGATGCCAAATATGTTCAATTGGATTAAACACGCAAAAATACGGAGGAAGCCGCAAAACAGTGTGTCCCATTTTCTCAGCCATACTATCACAAACATTTCTTTTTCAATTCATAGTCTTTCAAAACTTCCAAAAGATCACTTTTTGTATAACTAAAGTCAAAATAAATGTAATTTTCTAACGTATATTCCTGTATTTCCGATTTGGTGTTGGCTGCATTAGGAACGTTATTTAGTAGGCGACTATGGCAGTTTGTATTATTCATAACTATAACACTCTGTTCGGGAATATTTGGCAAAAGGGAATTTTGAAACCAATTTTCGTCGTGTCTTCGTGATAGTCCAAACTAGAATCTTTTATGTTTTTTTGCAGATAATAGTAGACAATTTGAAACCCATCCCTTTTTAGATCCAGCATGCAAAATGGTTATTCGTTTACCTTTATTTGAAGGTACGTTAATCTGACATTTTGTACTGCTGTCAACCCACCCTTTTTGCACAGTGTCATGAGTATCGAACCATGTTTCGTCAAGGTAAATTATTGGCCAATTCTCTCATCGATACTTTTTAATTTCTTGTAAATTAGTATGTCGCAAGATTCGTAATTTTTCAACTCAATCACTTTTGCTGATTTTTCGGAATGTGAATCCCATTCTTAAGAGAATTCTGTGAAGGGTTGATCGGCCACAATGTATATTGGTGCCGTCCTGCATCAGTCTTAATTTTATTTTGTCTAGTGTCGACACCAACTGCTCTTCATACATAGAATATAGTTTTCTCCTGATGGCGTCTTTTTCACAATCGTTTACGTGATGCATTTGAAAATCTTTCCATTTTTTCCTGTTCCTGAGTGAAGATTTTCCTACAATACCCTTAATCGTAGAAATTGGGGTTTTTGTTAGTTCACTGGCTTCTTGCAAAGCACTTTGTTTATTCAAATTTCTTTTTACCAAACTGTCGTAAGCATTTTTCACTATTTGTTTAGCGTCAAGTGATAAATGTTTTCTCTTGCGACAGCCACTACTGCGATTTTCCCACGGACGCCACATTATTAAAATAGAACCGTTACGTTGTAAGTTGTAAGTAAAACTAAAAATAAAAATAATAAAAAGTATGGAGACCTGTGGCTATATTATCAAATACTTAAAGGGCTCCAAACCGGGTTGCCAGGTAGTAAATATATAGGTAAAAATATGATTGCAGGTGTAAGTGAGGGCGGTATACAAAGCAGGTAAAATAAAAATACGTTTATCGTAATACCTGACAACTATGCACAAAACCCTAATAGAGTCGTTTATTGCCCCATCGTAAAAGCAAAAAGGCAGGATCTTATATCTTGGGATTTACTTTAAGTAAATTTTGGGTAAATCTTAATCTCTAATATCGAGATGCATTAAAAGATATCAACTGTTCCTGTTATCTGTTAACATATAAACAGTGCTCAGGGGTAGCGTATTTTGCAAAAATTTGATTAAAAAGCTCGCAGATTATTCAATAATTTAACTAAAATAAGTTATAAAGAATGGATCAGCACTGACAAATAAAATTGTTTTATTTCTATTCACATTGTTTTTATTCACAAGTCAATTGTCAATAAATTTATTTATTTATGTACTTTTATGTAATTTTAGATGTGATATTGTACAACAAGAAGAATCTATTAAAGTATTTGTGAGAAAATTAAAAAAAGATTTACCTGACCTGTTGAAGCATGATTTTCTTTCATTGTCTGAGAGTTCATATTTTTCTCAATCAAAAGGAAATTTAAACGAAGGAAAATTTTTGGTATTACTTAATTTTTCGAAAATTATACTTTTAAAATTCAAGATGCTGTACAATCCTATCATTGGGCCAGTTCACAAGCAACAATTCACCCAATTGTCAAATATACATCACCAAATGGAGATATTTCTCACAAAAACTTTGTAATTATTTCGGAGTATGAGAAGTACCATGCAGTAGCTGTACATTTATTTAATAACAAGTTCATAACTTATTTAAAAAATACTTACGGAAGTCAAAACTTTAAAAAAACGATTTATGTTTCTGACGGCGTTGCATCACAGTATAAAAATAAAAGGAACTTTGTTAATTTAATTCACCACAAAAAAGACGTTGGAATGCCGACATTTTTTTTACCACCTCTCACAGTAAGGGTGCTTGTAATGGAATCGGCGGAACCGTAAAGAGAAATGCATCCAAATCTACTTTAAAAGGACTGGTGTGCTGCGGGTACAGCACACCACAACAAATTCGATAACTTCTATAATATATATAAAATGCAACGTCTCTCTGTCTGTCTGTCCGTTAGTGACCTTATCACTGGAGAACCACTTATCCGATTTACGTACTTTTTTTTTTAAACATACATATGTTCTCTGGCCAGGTTATAGGCTATATTTTATTACGATAGGTAGCATAAGGAAAAAGTTTATCGCTAGCGCGTTCCCTTGCAATACACAGTCTAAACCATTAAATATGGAACAATATTATGTAGTAGAGAATATCTAGAATCTATAATATATATAAAATACAATGTCTCTCTGTCTGTCTGTCTGTCCCCTGGTGCGTTTATCACGCGAGAACCACTTATCCGATTTACGTCTTTTTTTAAATTCATACATATATTCTTTGGCCAGGTTATATAATAATAATAATAATCTATACCTATAATATAAACAAATTGCAACCTCTCTCTGTCTGTCTGTCTGTCCGTTAGTGCGTTTATCCCTCGAGAACCACTTATCCGATTTACGTGATTGTTTAAATTCGTACATATGTTCTCTGACCAGGTTTTAGATATATAGTTTATTACATCTAAAATATATATAAAATGCAACGTCTCTCTGTCTGTCTGTCTGTCTGTCTGTCTGTCCGTTAGTGCGCCTATCACTGAAAAACCACTTATCCGATTTACGTACTTTTTTTTTTAAAACATACATACATACCATATCTTCTCTGGCCAGGTTATAGGCTATATTTTATTACGATAGGTAGCATAAAGAATGAGCAGTGACGTAAAATAGTGAATGATGTCGCAAATAAGTTTGCCGTTAGCGAGTGCCTTTGCAATACACAGCCTAACCCATTAAATATGGAACAATATTATGTATCTGTATATGTATAATCTATAATATATATAAAATGCAATGTCTCTCTATCTGTCTGTCTGTCCATTAGTGCGTTTATCACGCAGGAACCACTTATCAGATTTACCTGCCTTTTTTTAAATTCATGCATATATTCTTTGGCCAGGTTATATAATAATAAGAATAATCTATATCTATAATATATATAAAATGCAATGTTTGTCTGTCTGTCTGTCCGTTAATGCGCTTATCCCTCGAGAACCACTTATCCGATTTACGTGATTTTTTTAAATTCATACATATGTTCTCTGACCAGGTTATAGGTATATATTTTATTACATCTATAATATATATAAAATGCAATGTATTCTGTCTGTCTGTCTGTCCGTTAGTGCGCTTATCACTGGAGAATCACTTATCCGATTTTCGTACTTTTTTTTTTAAACATACATATCTTCTCCGGCCAGGTTATAGGCTATATTTTATTACAATAGGTAGCATAAGGAATGAGCAGTGACAATAATAGTAAATGAAGTCGGACAAAATTTGCCGCTAGCGCGTTCTTTTGCAATACACAGTCCAAACCATTAAATATGGAACAATATTATGTAGCAGAGAATATCTATAATATATATAAAATGCAATGTCTCTCTGTCTGTCTGTCTGTCCGTCCGTTAGTGTGCTTATCACTGCAGAACTGCTTATCCGATTTACGTGCTTTTTTTTTAACCATACGTATGTTCTCTGGCCAGGTTATAGACTACATTTTATTAGGTGACATAAGGAATAAGCAGTGACGATAATAGTGAATTAAGCCGGAGAAAAGTTTGCCGCTAACGCGTTCTCTTGCAAAGAATACAATATATATAAAATGCAACGTCTCTCTGTCTGTCTGTCTGTCCGTTAGTGCGCTTATCACTCGAGAACCACTTATCCGATTTACGTGTTTTTATAAATTTATACATATGTTCTATATAATTCGATATAAGCCTAGATAATGGGAGATAAGGTGAGATAAGTCTAAATAATGGGAGTTATGGTGAGATAATGGGAGATAAGGAGAAATAATGGGAGATAAGGAGAAATAATGGGAGATGAGCAAAGATAACCCTAGATAATGGAAATTATGTAGAGATAATGGGAAATAAGGAGAAATATTGGGAGATAAGGAGAAATAATGGGACATATTTTATTACGTTGGGTAACATAAGGAATAAGCAGTGACGATAGTAGCGAATCAAGTCCACGCGAGCGGAGCCGCGGGCCCGGCTAGTTTTAAATAAATACGAAACCTAAAATTTTTTAAGGCTATGAACATCTTAAATAAATATTATTTTAAAAACATTTTGTCTATTATTTCTATGTATACATATATATATATATATATATATATATATATATATATATATATATATATATATATATATATATATATATATATATGTATATATATAATAAAGAAAGAAAGCAAAAGATTGCCGTATCTACCAAAATTCTTAAAAATACAATCTTAGTTGGGGAACTCGGCAAAAAAGGGGGCGGGATAAGAGATCACACAATTTTCATAAAGCCAATATTTCGGTCCGGGATTGGGACCTTCTTCAGGGCAGAAATGAGAAGTGCAAAGATTTCGTTAGCCTGAATGGCCGTAGGTAGCTTATACATAAAAAAGTTGTTACATAAAAAAGTTGGTCAATCCATAAAATATATAAAATACACACTAAAACACTGTAGACAAAATTAAAAATCAAATTTAAAACATGGATGTCATTGGGAAACTTGGATGTTGACAACGTTGTTAATTATTTCACCTGTGACCACCACCATGGCGGTGACCATGGTGGTGGTCACCCTTCGGGAGTATTTTGAAATGGATCCCTAACCCACTCGTAACTTACTACCAAGTTGTCGTCAGTATGAAAATACTTTTTACAATTCTTTGTCAACATGGCTAGATGATTTTCAATGGTTACTAAAACAACTTTCACATGTTGTTCTTCAGCCTTGTATGTTTTAACACATTCACCCACATTTTCAGGTTTTTTGCTTTACATTTCTGCTCCACAATTCCAATTTTCTACGAAAAGCATTAATTTTATCACTTGTATCGAATATATGTGTATTTGTTCCTTAGAGTTGAAGATTTAAGATATTTAGTTTCTCGAATATATCGACCAAGTAGCTCAATTTCATCACAAATAAACTATCTCGAAAATTCTCGGCTTCCGGTCAGTTTTCCTCTTCTAGAAAAATGGCAATTTCATTTCTTAATTCATAAACACGTTTCCCACGTGATAACCATCTTACCTCGCAATAAAAAAGTAACGCTGAATGTTCGGCATCCATGTCTTTAAAAAGTGCAGAAAAAATTCTAGATTTTAGGAGTCTCATTTTAATATAGTTTACTACGGTTACAACTGTAGTGAGTACAATATTCAGAGCAGGACTCATTTCTTTGGAAGCCAGAGCTTCTCTGAGGATCATATAATGTGTCCACACACACAGTGGAGATTTTTGTTTCACAAGTGCTTGAACACTTTGAAATTTTCCAGACATTAAATGAGCACCATCGGTACATATTCCCACGCAATTTTACCACTCCATATTTGCCTCGTTTATAAAATCATTTAAGATAGCAAATAATACGAGTGATGTTGCTTTGAGTTCTATTGGTCTGCAGAAAAATAGTTCTTCTACTGCTGCCATACCATTACAAAATCGAACATAGGCAATGAAATAAGCAGACTTATTGCTATATGTTGCCTCATCAAGCTGAATTGAAAACAATTTGTCACGCAACTTCCCTTAAAGCTGATGCTGTACATCTTCAGCTATATCACCAATTCGATGGGCAACAGTATCATTTGATATAGGTATGGATAGCAATTGTTTGGCAAAATTATCTCCAAACATAGTTTTTCTACAGTCTTAATTGCTGCTGGCAAAACAAGCTCTTCACCATCTGGCTATTTTATATGAAACTTTGTAAGAGGCAAGTAAAGCTTTTTCATTTACAGACAAAGTTTTTTTAAAAAATGATTTCTGCTTTACATATGAATTTAATTTTAATTCGAAGCATTCTCGTAGTTTGTTAAGGTACTCACTATGAAGCGTTTCCAAATGTCGTTTAAGTTTATTTTGTTTCATGGTGTTTGCTGCCAAGATTTTTGAGCAAATAACACACAGGGGCCTTTCTTCTTCATTTACTTCAGTACTGGTAAACCCTAAATTTAAGTATTCTTGAGAATATTTTCTTGATTATATTTTCGGAACCACGCTCCTTTGTACACTTGTTGATGCTTCACTGTCGTCCAATGCTCGCTTACGCCCACTTAAAAATTTATCCATGATTCTGTACAAATTTTCTACCGTGAAAACTTAATAGCTTAAATTTCAATGCAACATACACATTCACGATAAATCCGATAGCTGTAGAAGGATCAACTCGACTGAGACGGGCTGTAATTGAACGAGGTGCAGCATTTATACACTTTTGGGCAGACTTTCCGAATATTCGAGACAACTCGAAACTCGCGAAGCCGCTACCAATATGGTGGACGTGACAGAGAGCAATAAAGAGGCATCGATTCTAGTTTTGTCAACGCAGCAGATATGTGTTGCCAAATATGAATAAATTTACTTATTCTTGGTAGTTTGTAAGGTTTGTAATTAAGGTCATAGTGTAGCTTTAGCATCAAAATACTAAAAATACATTATTATTGCATGCATTGTTATTGTATGAAAAGGGAGGAGACGCGATGAAAATTATGTTTGAAAATAGGGTCGCAAATACTGAAAGGTTGAGAAACGCTGGTATATATATATATATATATATATATATATATATATATATATATATATATATATATATATATATATATATATATATATATATGTGACACTAGTGTCAAAATATTAAAATTGGATGTCTTTATAAATATGTTAAGTAATTTGTCTCTTCTAGAGTCCTTCGAAAGTAAACAACTACTGTTCCTTTAAAACGGGTCATCCAAATCATCTCGGTTATACATGGGGACAGTTCAGATCTGAAAAACGTTAATTAGTACGAATTAACCAACCCTCGCGCCCTCATAACTGTGACTGAAATGAGCGGCAATACTAATTAATTTAATAAGACCTAAAAACGGATAAAATTTTAATCCTCGTCTATCTATGCAAAATGTTTCACGTGTCGGATTAATTATTTTACATTCAGAAATGACACTCGTTTCGTCGCAGACTGAGGCTTTTCGCACTTCGTAGTCTCAAAACTCACTAGACCCTTCATTTTACAACCGATTTCAGAGATTGTTTTTTTTTTAAATGATTTTTGCAAAAATATGAATCAATTTCTCACGAGGTATTTTGAAAAAAACTTCCAGGATTACTGAAAATTTATTTAAAAGGATTTTTTTTTAAAAGGTAATTTTTTGCATTATGAAATGTTGTCTAGAGGGGGAGTCTACCCTACATTTTTTGTTCTGTGGAATTTTTTAACGTAAATATATGTTTTTTGGGTCGCTGATTACGAATTTGATAGTCATTTTGGCTAAAAATTGTCCAGTTTTGAGGTAATGGCCGTTTTTTTGGCCAATCTTGATAGTTTTTTCTGGATTTATTTCGAATAAAAAATATATATGTTGATATTTTATATTTTTTTATGTTACTGGTTACGAATTTTGGTCATTTTGGCCAAAAAGAGTCCAGTTTTGAGATAATGCCCATTTTTGACAATTTTTAGTGATCTTTCTATACTTACATCTATAATATATATAAAAGGCAACGTCTCTCTGTCTGTCTGTCCGTTAGTGCGCTTATCACTGAAGAACCACTCATCCGATTTACCTGCTTTTTTTTAAAAAAACATACATATGTTCTCTGGCCAGGTTATAGGCTATATTTTATTACGTTAGGTAACATAAGAAATAAGTAGTGACGATAATAGTGAATCAAGTCGAAAAAAAGTTTGCCGCTAGCGCGTTCTCCTACAATACACTGCCTAAACCATTAAATATGGAACAGTATCATGTAGAAAAGAATATCTATAATATAGATAAAATGCAACGTCTCTCTGTCTGTCTGTCTGTCCGTTAGTGTGCTTATCACTCGAGAACCACTTATCCGATTTACGTGTTTTTTTTTAATTCATACATTTTTTCTCTGGCCAGGTTATATATATATATATATATATATATATATATATATATATATATATATATATATATATATGTGTGTGTGTATGTATCTATGTTTGTCTGTCTGTCTGTTTGTTAATGCGTTTATCACTAGAGAACCACTAATCCGATTTACGTGCGTTTATTTAAAACAAATATATGTTCTTTGGCGAGGTTACTTATAATATATATAAAATGCAACGTCTCTTTGTCTGTCTGTCTGCCCATTAGTGCACTTATCACTGGAGAACCACTTATCCGATTTACGTGCTTTTTTTTAAACATACATATGTTCGCTGGCCAGGTTATAGGATATATTCTATTACTTTAGGTAACATAAGAAATAAGCAGTGACGATAATAGTAAATCAAGTCGGAAAAAAGTTTGCCGTTGGCGCACCCTCTTGCAATACACTGCCTAACTCATTAAATATGGAACAATATCGTGTAGCAAAGAATATAATTTATATAAGATGCAACGTCTCTCTGTATATCTATCCGTCAGTACGTTTATCACTCGAGACACACTTATCCGATTTACGTGTTTTTCTTTTAATTCCCCGTAGCTCCGCTCGCTTGGACTTTATTCACTATTATGGTCACTGCTCATTCCTTATATTTCCTGATGAAATAAAATATATCCTATAACCTGGCCAGAATATATGTATAAATCTAAAAAAAACACGTAAATCGGATAAGTGGTTCTTGAGTGATAAGCGCACTAACGGGCAGACAAGCAGACAGAGAGACGTTGGATTTATATATATATATATATATATATATATATATATTATATATATATATATATATATATATATATATATATATATATATATATATATATATATATATATTATATATATATATATATATATATATATATATATTATATTCTTTGCTAGATGATATTGTTCCACATTTAATGGTTTAGGCAACGCAAGAGAATGCGCTAGGGGCAAATCTTTTTCCAACTGGATTCACCATTATCGTTAATGCTTATTCCTTATGTTTCCCAATGTAATAAAATATATCCTATAACCTAGACAGAGAACAGCTGTATTTAAAAAAAATGCACGCAAATCGGATAAGTGGTTCTCGAGTGTTAAGCGCACTAACGGGCAGGTATACAGGCAGACAGATAGACAGGGAGACGTTGCATTTTATATATATTACAGAAGATTACAGATAACCTGGCCAGGGAATAAATATATGAATTAAAAAAAAACACGTAAATCGGATAAGTGGTTCTCGAGTGATAAGCGCACTAATGGACAGACAGACAGAGAGACGTTGCATTTTATATATATTGTAGATATTCTTTGCTACATGATATTGTTTCATATTTAATGGTAGGGGCAAGAGAACGTGCCAGCGGCAAACTTTTTTTCGACTTGATTCACTATTATCGCCACTGCTTATTCTTGATGTTACCTAACGTAATAAAATATAGCCTATAATCTGGCCAGAGAACATATGTATGTTTAAAAAAAAGCACGTAAATCGGATAAGACGTTCTCCAGTGACAAGGGTACAGACAGATAGAGAGACGGTGCATTTTATATATATATTATAGATGCAACGCACTCCATCATTATTTGGTCGTTCTCGCTTAGAAGTGTCCCTTCTTCTGTTCTCTGGCTTGATACCCGTTTCACTTTTGTTTTACTTCTTTGTAAAAGGATTTGATCTCCTTGTTTTGAAATTTTTCTTCAATACCTTGGATTATTCTTTCAATATATTGTCTTTTTAAAGTTCTGCATCTCTCTTAAAAGGCTCTTCGTTTGTCCCTATAATTTGTTATCTTTACTGGCGTTGGTTAGCATTTTTTAGTCTTGCCATTCTTTTATCTTCTACCAGATCTTTGCATTATTTATTGAACCATTCTTTCCTTTCTGTCTTTTCGGTCTGGTTCTCAGTGGTTTCTTTGCTGACTCTCTCTGTTACTAATTTTATTTCTTCCCATCTGAAGTCAATTCTCGTATCATTTGCAACGCTCTGCAATTCCGCATTCATTTTTTTTCTCTATATTTCTGATCTTTTCAGTTTTTAGCTAGTCTACATTGTACTTTCGCGTACTTATATTCCTTGCCATTTCCTGTTTCCTTGTATCGAAACTTCCCACACACTCTACTCTCACTAGGAAATGGTTAAAATATTATCTATGTAAATTATTTTAAACAAATTGAAGCTAACGAGTTGATGCTTAATGATAATTATGATGCAATATTAACATTTTTTGATTATGATTTTTACAGTATTTTGGCATTCAATTAAATATAAGTCCATGTTAATTTTTCTCCTGTATCTACCCAATAATTGGGATTGATTAATCTCATTAAAACCTTTACTAAATCCATCTCTGTTAATTATGTCATGTCGGACTTGCAGTAGTTGTAATAACGTAGTTATGTCACTAAAGGCCCAGATTAAATTGGCAATCTGCTGTCTGTGTTGATTGGACTTTGATTAGGTCCCTATTCTGATTATTAGGTTAGTCATGTTAATAGCACAGGTGAAAATATGATGAAAAACATTGATTGGTGTTTATTTTTGAAAATGCTGCTAACTAACGTTTACATTTTAGTTATCTTTATTGCTTGCTTGCTTCATGAAGAGTCTTATTTTCAAAAAATTTTTAAACTCTTGTTTGTCACAAAATATATATATATATATATATATATATATATATATATATATATATATATATATATATATATATATATATATATATATATAAATATTTATATATATATATATATATATATATATATATATAAATGTATATATATATATATATGTATATATATACATATATATATATATATATATATATATATATATATATATATATATATATATATATATATATATATATAAATGTATATATATATATATATATATATATATATATATATATATATATATATGAATGGACCTCAAATTTGTAAAGAAGCATGGATAACAACAATTCACAAAAAAGAGATAGAACTAGCTGTCAAAACTATAGATGTATATCAGTAACGAGCACCCTCAGTCCAATCTACGGAAAAATTTTAAGAAATAATTGAGGATGAATATAGTTCCCACAAGATTGAACAACAATCTGGTTTTAGAGCTGGTAGATCGTGTGTAGACAATATATTTAGTGTAATTCACTTAAACGAAAAAAAAGGCATCGACGAACAGAGAGTTTCATCTAGTATTTGCAGACCTTACCAAAGCGTACGATACCGTCCCAGTGAAAAAGCTATGGCAAATATTAGAACGATCAACCATAAACAGTACAGCAATCGCCACAGTAAAACAGCGGTACGACCAGTCACGTTCCCGAATAAAGTTGGGAGACATTCTCTCGGAAAGTTTTTCTGTACCAAAGGGTGTCAAACAAGATTGCTGCATGTCTCCTACATTATTCAAAATTTATCCGAATGAGGCATTTTCCGATGATCAGGATAGTTCAAGTTAGGAAGATCTAGAAGATTATAAAAACTGAGGTTTAACAGTTAACTGCAAGAAAACCAAATATTTTTTTATAAGAGAAAAACAGGGAAACCTTACTCTAAATATCGGTGAGGTAGGCTGAAAAGTTTTTGGTCTAGCTACTTAAAACACAATTTTATTACAAAATTCGCTTTATTTATCAATATAGACTTGTTCAAGAGCAATACAATCAGTCAAACGCTTTTCTAACATTTCTATACTTTTCTTGTGGAAGGATTTGTCTTTACCTTCAAAATAAGCCTCAGTTTCGGTGATAACTTCTTCATTTGAGCCAAATCTCTTTTCCACGAGCATTTTTTTGAGGTCTGCGAATAGATAATTGTCGCTGAGAGCCAAATCTCGAGAATACGGAGGATAAAGAAGCAGTTCGAACTTCAATTCATGCAATTTTGCCATCGTAACCATTGACTTGTGACACGGTGCATTGTCTTGATGAAATACCATTTTTTTCTTGTTCATTTTGGGGCCATTTCTTTGCCATTTCCGCCTTCAAACGCACCAGTAACTTTTAATAATTCGCTGTTGATGTTTTTTTTCCTTCTCAGCATAATCGATGAAAATTATTCCATGCGCAGCCCAAAATACAGAGGCCGAAACCTTCCCATCCGACTGTTGTGTCTTTACTCGCTTCGGCCGGCTTTCACCGGCTGCTGTCTACTCAGCTGACTGCCGATTTTATCCCGATATGTAGTGGTGGATCCATGTTTCATACAGTGTCACATATCACATGAAAAAATCGTGTTTTATTGCGCTTAAACAGGTCCAAACAGCACTCAGAATCATCAACACGTTGTTGTTTTTGGTCCACTGTGAACGTGTGTAAACATGGTACACATTTCCAACAGAGTTTTCTCATGCCCAAATATTCTTGCAAAATATGACCAACATGTTCTTTTGATATCTTTAGGGTGTTAGCTATCTCATGCAATTTCACTTTACGGTCATCCAAAACAATTTTGTGGATTTTTTAATGTTTTCCGGTGTAATCACCTCATTTGGGTGTCCAGAGCGTTCAGCATCATTTGTATCTGTACGACCGCATTTAAATTCGGCATACCAGTAAATGAAGAGTGATTTTCCAGAGGCAGAGTCCTCGTAACACTTATCAAGCCATTGCTTTGCTTGAACAGTATTTTTTTCTCATCAAAAAATAGTGTTTAATCAGCACACGAAATTCGATTTTTTTCCATTGCTTTGAAAATATCAACAGTAGCGTTATTAAACCACTGTAACTTGTAAACTAATCGTCGAAATATCATGAAATTTTGAGACGTATCGTTTGAAGGTTGATACTTCCTAAACATCATATGGATTTTTTAAAGCGGGCGACATCTATGTGTCAAACCAAAAACTTTTCAGCCTACGTGTTATATGACTAGCATCACTCCTACAGCTGTAACTCTAGACAAAAAATCATGAAAATTTTACACGAATCCTTTGAGATTTGACACTAAGTGAAAATCATATTGTTTTCTTTGTTTGGGCTGTCACACATTGGGGCGACGACGTAAAAAATCGGATATTGGATGAAAAAATTAAAGATGTATTTTTCGAATATTGACGATTTTTTCCTTTAATATATATCATAAACCATACATAAATATGTTTTATAACTAATTTATTCCTTCTGTCTTCCTTAAAATTATCCATTCAAGTGTGACATTTTTGTCAATGTTGGAATTTCTGTAATTCGAGAAATTACATTCTAAATTCTTTGTGGACAACATAACTACTAATATGAGTTAAACGCTTACTAGAACTTGTTTATTAGGTTTCAAACAACAAATTAATCTTAGTGTAACGTCATTAGAGTGCTACAATATATTAATAAACATTTGACATATTCGACACAAAAAATTATTCTTACTTCAATATTCAAAGATGTAAAGTTTTTGGAATAAGGTGGAATGAGATGGCGCTTTCACCATCTGATAGGGCAAAGTCTCTAGTTTCCGGAAATATCCTACTTTTATCCTCCTTCGTCCCCCTTTGGTAAAAAAATGGACATTAAATTTCCCCCGACTTGATCTAACGTTCTCCACTCAGCCATTCTCTCGGGCAATATTCCAGTGAAAAAATGACGATATACTCCTCATTTCTTATAAAGTATACACTTCTAAAAAAAGGGCAATTAAACTCTTGTTGTCTCTTTTCGGCAACGCGGCTTGACTACTTTGAAATTTCGATCTCAATGCGAGTGTTTGCTTACATCGCGCGCCATAGTGAGACAAATGCAACATTTTTCGGTCATTTGCTCATAACTTCGACATTTGTCAATGGAATGACTTCAATTTAATATACATAATGTACGATTTATATGTTTTCAGAAATATGAAATCAAAATCATACAATTTATTATCACGAGCACGATAAAGCGCAAAAATAATTCATGTAAAGATAATTATTCACAGAATCAAAACTATTCAGCAGATTATAAACGATGCATCGGCAAAAGGCATTTTAAACCTAAATGTTGATACTTACGCGTAGTATTAACGAAATTTATGAGAAAAATATTTGTGCCTGTGTTATGTCATGAATATCCTTGAAACCGTCGTTTTTTTTGCAAATTTCCGTCATTTTTCTCAAAATTACGACGCGGTAGCCAAATTTGGACAAGGGATTCGTGTTCAGCAGGCAAAAATACATTGAAAATGACTATTCACACTCATGTAATCGAAAAATTTTTCAATTTGTTGTCTAGTATTTTGAAATAATCATCTTTACGCTTTATCGTGCACGCGACAACAGTATATAGTATGATTTTTATTTCGTATACTGAACATATATTAATCGTACATTGTGTGTATTAAGTTTGAAGTCATTCCAATAACAAATGTGAAAGTTATAAGCAAATGACCGAAAAATAACGCATTCGCCCCATTGTGTGCCATCTCTCGGAAAGTCTCGAGATTTTTCACCCCATGTTACTATGCCTGACGTTCGGTTAGAACGATTACTTCTGAACAAAATATTATATTCGCTCATAAAAATAAGTTATAAAGCAAAATTCTTATAAAACTAATAAAACGAGAGTTCTTTTAAAACCTCTGATAAATAAAAACTCCCTCTTGACCCGGGTTAAACACCCTTCGACAACAGTCTGTGATCGTACTTAAGCTAAGAAAAAAACCAAAAAACGATCAAACTTTTCAATAGAAGAAGCTTATGGTCCCAATCCGTTCGGAAAGTTGGATATAAATATTGCTGAAGGAACTTTTTGCACTTCGTTTATTTTCAGGTGGAAAAGCCTTATCTTTTGGGAATGTGATTCAATAACTTTTTTGAAAAGTTTTTCTTTAATATACTCGCTGATAACATTCTCCACGATATCGTACAGAACATATGTAACCAATATTAAATTCAACCATGTTAAGAGAGGGAGAATATTAGTTCGAAATCAGTGGAATAGGAAATAAGAAATATTTCTTAATACGAGGGTCATTCAATAAGTAAAGAGACAAATAACCCTAGCTCAAGAACGGTTTATTACTACAAAATTTTGCCTACTTTCCGACATAATCCCCCCCCTCCCCAATGTTAATACACTTCTTGATTTCTATGACACAGAATTCGTTCGGTTGACGTCAAAGTCACTCTTAACTTTTTCCTTCACTTCGGTGAACCTCGATCCACGTAGGGCACCTTTGAGAGGTCCGAAGAGGTAAGAATCGCATGAGGCCAGGTCTGGGCTGTATACGGGATGAGATAAGATAAGATCTTCCAATCCAGTTCTTGAAGCTTTCTTGGATAAGCCGTATGAGGGCGGGCATTTTAAATGGTTCTGAATAATACTGTAAACAGCTTCAACGCTTACCCCAACTATCATTTCAAGAGTAATTCTTTTATTATCACGAATATCGAAAGTCATGGAAAAGGCTATCAATCAGCATCTCCTAAAATATCTTGAAGGATTCAACATTAGTAGTGATCACCAATATGGCTTTCGTAAAAATATATCAACAGGAGATCTTCTGAATTATGCAACACATATTTGGAACAACACAATTGGATACTTTGGAGAATCTCGAGCGGTTGCTCTTGACATATCCAAGGCATTCGACCGTCGATGTCTGAAAAGTTCTGTTTGTGGCTCTCATGTTTCCTCAGTGAGCGTTCTTTACGAGTGGCAGTCGACGGATTTCTTTCTAACACCTTCATTATCAACGCCGGTGTACCCCAAGGCTCCATACTGTCTCCTACTCTCTTTCTCATTTATATTAACGATCTACTGGAAAAGACCGAGAATCCAATCTACAGCTTTGCAGATGACAGTACACTTATCTCTTCATTCACTTTGAACGCTCGGACATCGGCTACTCAGACGAATATCCGCAGACAGCGGGAAGTCATTCAACTTAACAAAGACCTGGAAGAAATTCTCTTTTGGGATGACAGTAACCAAGTGGAATTTAACGCTACAAAAACCCAGGCGGCAGTTTTTTTCTAAAAAAGTTAACGTTGCTGAACCCAACATAGTTATGTCGGGGCACTCCATTCCTCTAACATCGTCGCTCAATTTGTTGGGCGTTAATTTGGGAGCCAATATGTCCTGGCATGAACATATTGGAGACATAACAAGGAGAGCTTCTCAAAGTTGGGAATATTATTTCGAACCAGAAAGCTTTACACTCCACAACAACTGTTAATTCTTTACAAAACTCAAATTCGACCAACTATAGAATACTGCTCCCATGTTTGGAGCTCCGCTCCCAAACATACACTGCATTTGTTGGATTCTATTCAGAGAAGAGCTGTTCGTCTGATTGGAGACCCGGAACTGACCGGCGGCGTTGATTCGCTGAAACATCGAAGAACGGTTGGCAACTTGAGCCTATTCTACAAATATTTTCATGGAAAGTGTTTAAAGGATGTGGCCCGCTTAATTCCTCAAAGAGCGGTGCATGTTAGAAGTACACGTCGCGCTAATACTTCACATCCGTATGAGGTTCAGCTTGTTACTCCTCGTACAACGCTTTTTAAGCAGTTTTTTATATGGAGAACATCATCCCTTTGGAATAATTTGCCCAGGACTGTGTTTCCCACCGAGTACAATTTGCAGCGATTCAAGAACAACGTGAATCGCTTTCTCCGCACGCGTATCGCTTTAGGGACTTCCTTACAGCGCGTGTGCTAGACCCACAAAAAAAATTATCACGAATAAGTCCATCAATCCCCGATTCCAACAAGGGACCGGAAACTTCGACTTGAAGTCCACTTCGCTGCTCGTCACACACTCTTATTCGGCCACTTTTGGACCGATCTATCTACTTGTAAACGTTCGCACGCTTCATGCAACTTTGTCCATACTGTTATAGCATTCTAGAATATATTTGACTTGGCTTAACACTTTCTGTTACTAAAAATCTGATGACAGAACGCTGCTGTTCTAAAGTGCAGTCTTCCAATGAACTCGCCATAGTAAAGTGGATATTTTGAGGTTATGTTCATATTACATGATCGAACAGCTGATTAAAACTCATCACAAGGTTGCCAACTTGCACTCCTAGAAGTATGGAGTGGTTTCGTTGAATGAGTTTAGGCTGAGACCAATTATCTCCTTAGTTACTAAATGGCCCTCGTATTTAAAAAACTAACACTTATACTTTCATTGCAAAGAAAAATAAAAAATCATCCTTAGAAATATTTGTACTTCTTCATCCTTCAAGATGCCTAGACCATGAAAAAAATTTATAATTTCCGTTCGTCAGTTGATCTGTCTATTTTTTGCTGCTGTAAGAAGTATCGATTTGTAATTTGGTACACGTATAAAGATAGAATGAAAAGTTTTGTAAAAAAACGAGGTAAATAAAGATTAAGTAGGGAATGTGGAATCTTTGGCACAATGATACTACTCAGTATATATCACCACTACACCAAACACTTTATTTTTGCACTCGACGCGCGTTTCGCTAACCATGTTAGCTTCATCAGGAGCGATGATTCATTCATCGCTCCTGATGAAGCTAACATGGTTAGCGAAACGCGCGTCGAGTGCAAAAATAAAGTGTTTGGTGTAGTGGTGATATATACTGAGTAGTAAATAAAGATCTTTTGCAAAAATCAAAATTGATTTCTCAATATAATTGCTATTGCACTCAATTCATTTCATCCAGCAAGATTTAATTTTTTTTATACCCTCAGAAAAAAAAGAAATTGTTTTGGACCGTGGAAAATACTCGTTTACAGCGTAGATAACCTCTTGATCCGGCAGGCAAGCATTCTACCATTTTCTTTCCACACAAGACTCCACATTCAATTCTCCGGATACAACCAAATACCAAATATTTCCACCATGGAGAGCTCATCCACCTAAAATTGAACTCTGCTTAACGAAATACAATAAGGAATCAACCCCCTACTTTGCGCACTACTACACAGGTGGCCCAAAATTCAACCTGGGAACAGGTACCGCTGTAATTTTTCTCCCACTTCCATAATAAAATATAAATTAAACAAAGTCACTTCGATCTTCACAGCAGAACTAATGGGTATAAAAGAGACCATCAGAATAGCAATAACAAACCAACATAAAAACATACTAATTATAACCGATTCCCTCAGTTCCCTCCACTCTATCAAAGCCATCATAACATCCATACCTTTAGTACTAGACATAATGGACCTTATAGAAATATGCAACATCCGACAAATCCAAATTGAGTTTCTATGGTCATCCAGTTATGTCAACATAAGGGGGAACGACCTAGCGGACAAAAACGCCAAAGCTGCAATTTCATCAGGGAGGATTGAGAACAAAATTTTATCACTAACTGATCTAATTTCCCATTTTAAAAACACTATAAAGAACACGCTCCATCTCTCGTGGGATTTACAAGATGAAAACAAACTATGGGAATCAAAGCCAAATGTATACACTCCTTTTCACCTCTTGAATTTGACACGCAGAGTAAATGTCATTTGGAGGAAAATGGCAACAGGACACACATACCTCACCCATGCCTACCTCCTCAAGAATAAACCTCCCCCATTTGCCAATCACATCAATTAACACATAAAACACATCTTATTCCAAGATTACACTCATCTCGGAGTGAAATGCAACCTACAAAGACCTCTCAAAGAGATAATGACCCCAAACAAAGAAAACATAAAGAATCTAATAAAATTCCTGAAAGAAGCAGATCTTAATATAAGACCTAAACCTAAATATTGACGCCAAATGATCTTTGATGTCGACTCACCTTATCATCATCATCATTCGGTGAAAATTTCTTCTCCAAGCCGACAGGAGAGATTAGGAAACCAAAAAAATCACTTGGGGCTCAATCTGGAAACTAGGGTGGGTGGGGAATTATTACGAAGCCCAGTTCCTGCACTTTTGCCATTGCAGTGGCCGATGTATGAGCAGGTACATTGTCCTGGTGAAGGGGCACTTTTTTGCGAATTAACCTTGGTCGCTTCGGCTTTAACTCACTTTGTAAATAGTCTAATAACGTTGCGTAATAGCAGCCAGTCACTATTTGACCCTTCTCCAAATAGTCACTCATATTGATACCATGTAAATTTCAAAAAGCCTTTGCCATTACTTCCCCAACCGTTGAAACAAAAACCAAGAAAAACATTTACTCCATATTGTCGCAGCTGGTTTCAGACCGAAAAAATCTTAAACCAGCCAATTCTTATACCTCATGGAGTATATAGGAGAAGGATACAATAACAAACCAATAACGGGCCTGGCCCTGGTCGACCCGTGGCAAAGTGAGGGGCCTACTTCGAGATATTGACGACAAGTGCGACTGTGGTGCAACTTAAAACATGGAACTTCTCTTAATATTTCCAAACTGCTCCACTCACCGTACCCTCGATGACTTATGATTGGATCAGCCTGAAGCATTGGACTTGGCTTGTTACTAAGCTGGGAAACTATAGAACAATCCGGACACGAAAAAGTAAAGTAAAAGTCCACATTGTCTTAAAAACCCTGTATAAAAGTAAATATGTGGTAAAACAAACAGCACTAACTAAAAAATACACTTAAAAATTTATTTTCGGTTCTATATTTTTATTATTAATGACATTTTAACAAAATACATATGAAATTTTCCTACGTTTTATGCCAAATACAAAATTCCAAAATGCACACGTAGTTTGAAAGCCAAATTTAACAAAATTACTTCACATATTTTCGTCACCGTCGAACCGAATTCCATTCAATTTGACTGTAAAAATTGAGCATGTTTAAATCATGTCACGTACATGAAAAAATCCCTCAATAAAAAGTTTGATTTTACTAGATTTACACCTGTTGGATCGATAGTTTCTGATAAATGTTGTTTTTATTGGAAAAATGGCGTGAAAAATTTGTTTACCTTTGCAATAAATTATATTATCTGGACGAATAAACAAAAAGATAATTTTGATAGACAAACAAAGGGGTTTTGATAGCTAGATCATGCGCAGAGACGCAGTACTAGCAATGAAACCAGTGACAACAGAAACAATCAAGTACAATAGATCAGCTCTGCTTTGTCGACCTAAAGAAACCCAAGGACCCAGTAAAATCTTCTGCTCAATGGAGATATGTATTTTTTGAATGTCCTCACTGATTCTCTGGGAAGGACCAGGAATCCAATCGACAGCTTTGCAGATGACAATACGCTTAGTTCTTCATTTATTTTGAATGCTCGAATCTCGGCTACTCATTCAAATATCCGCAGGTAGCAGGAGGTCATTCAACTTAACAATGGCCCTGAAGAAATTCTATCTTTGAGTGGCAATAACTAAGTAGAATTTAAAGCTTCAAAAACGCGGGAGATAGTTCCTTCTAAAAAAAGTTAACGTTACTGAATCTGACAAAGTTATATTGGGACTCTTCATTCCTCTAGCATCGTCCCTCAATTTGCTGAGCGTTAATTTGGGAGCAAATATGTCTTGGCACGAACATGTCGCGTGCATAGCAAAGAGAGCTTCTCAAAATCTGGGAATCTAGAAAGCTTCACACTCTACAATACATGTTAATTATATCCAAAGCTCAGATTCGACTAGCGATGAGATACTTCTCTCATTTTTGGGGCACTGCTCGCAAACATTGAACAACCAGAGCTACCCAGACACGTTGGTTCCTTGGAACATCGAAGAAGTCTTGAGTCTATTCTACAAAATGATAATAAAATACTAAATTTTTAGTAAAATTTCCACCTTTATTGATTTTTATACTTGACACGTGTTTCGCTAAAACATTAGCTTTATCAAAAGTATGAGTATGGAATGAAATAAACACTTCACTATAGTTTTATAAGTAAATATTCACAGGTACGTTGTAACTAAAGGGTAACAACATAACTTAATAATCATATTCAATTCATTAAATAAATTCAACAATAGAGAATTTCCAACGTCCAGTTGGTCATTTAACAGTGTGTTGGTAATCTTTCTTTTATTGATCTCCAGGATCTCAAATAAATTTTATTTATGCGATTATGGAAATTATTATCAATACATGATTCTCTTCTATTAAATATTTGGCATATGAGGAATCAGTTTTACTTTTAAAAAAAAATTTTTATTATGTTCTGAAATTCTTTGTTCGAATTTTCTCCCTGCTATAGGAATTGATGGCTCCATCAGAGCCGTGTAGTTTTGAAAGTTAGATTTTGACTTACGGTAGTTCACTTTAAAATACTCAGTGGCAGGGAATTTTATTTTTGTCGGAGACTGTATTCGATACATAAAAACTTTCATACGCAGACACACACTTTTAATGATAATAAATGTGGCAACGCTGCCAACGCGTATACCGAATGCTCTATAGAAATACATTTATTAGTTTATTTATTATACTTTGTATATACTGTTTAGACGTATTACTTCTATTTAAAATATAAAAAAATAATTTAAATAAAAATGCCTTTTGATTATAAACAATTGTGACATAAAGACAAATTTGCAAAGGAAAGTTCATCAATCAACCCTTTGAGAAACATATAAGATCTTATATAGCAAGAAAAGATGAAATAAGAAAGCAAAGAGCATCAAGAGATAAGTTGTCTGCAACGAAGAAACTTAGAAATATATTGGTTAGAAATAAAGAGGCCACGAGAAAAATAAAGGAAAACATGAAGGGGTACAGTATCAATCAAATTGTGGACTACAGATGGACATTTATCATATTGGTGACATTATTAATCCTCAAGCTTTAACTAACATATTGAATAACGTTTCAACTACATTCGAAGGCTGTGGCTTAGTGTATTTCGTTTTAGAAACATCGGGATTTTCAAGTACAGCTGATATTTTTCAAATAGCAGCGAAATATCGGGAGAAAACATTCAATGTTTATATTAGGCCTACGCAACCGATTAATGACCATGCTTTCAAAGCTACTGGTCTAGAACATATTAATGGCGACCTGTATTTATATGATAAGCCTATCAAAATAGTCACTCTAAAGGATGTATTAATTTCATTTAAAGTTTTTAAATTTTTCTCGAAAACCTTGCGTACTTGTTGCCCATAGTACACGTCTTGATTCGTAACATTTAATTGAAGATATAATTAATTTTGCAATGATCGAGCAAAAATATTGCTGGTTTTTCGGACACAGTAAGTCTTTTGAAAAATGCTTCCCTGACCGAAAAGGCTCAGAAATGTTTAATCTCGGAAAGATAATGCATGATTTATTGCAAACGAAAAATTCCATGAGGCGATATATGACGCTAAATTCCTTGAGCATTTGGTAAATAAGTTTTTGAAGAGAGAAGATTTAATTACAAATTACGTGTCGTATAAAGAGTGCATCATGGAAAAAACTAATATTGCCATCGTTAATGCCTTTAAAAAATGTTATTTTAGATCTTGTGATTAAAAGAATTGCATCTGAATACATAACTTTGAAAGATCTAAAAAATTCTTATGATAAATTGGGCTCTAAGGAATAGTTCAATTATTATCGAGTCGAAAAAACAATGGCATTCCACGTGTAACCAAAGATACGCGAGTAGTAAATAAAATAATTAATTAGTTTACAAATAGTTTATAGTATTTTATTTAATTATCACTAGTATCATTAATTATTTATTTAGTTTTACGGAGAAGATTTATAAAACCGTTTTTTTAATATATATTTAATATTGTTATCAATTGATATGTAACAATGTTGATAAATAAATATAATATTAACTTAAAATATTGAAAAATTATTGAACCTACAAACATATTTTTGATAAATATAAATCTTTTAAATACTAAAGAAAAAAATAATAAATATCAAGAGACCAATTCAAATTTTTGATTAATACCTTTAATATTTTTATTTGATGATTATAGATAAAGTTGATAAATATCTAACCTACAAATGAATTGCTGCTTAAAAGTAAATCATTTTAAATGCTGTTTGAATGTTGGCGCTTAAAATATGACGACATACAGCGTTGTCAAATTGTGATATTTGTCCCGCACTACGCGGTTATTCTTTTAAACAAATATCAAATTTAAATATTTATATCTTTTTAACAAATCGATAAAAAAATATATTTTTATTTCAAAATTTTTCTCATTTTTTACTAAATATTAGTTCTTAAGATATACACGAAACTATGCCTTTTTTATACTTCATGGGCCTGTTGCAGGGGTCGGCACCCTATGGCACGCGTGCCATCTCTCGCACGCCAAGCAATTTTGAATGGCACACGTACCTATTCAAAGTTTACACATTAATTCTGTAATCTGTGACATGTTTCGAAATTAAGTAAATAATCGAAGACAGTATTACTTTAACGATACAAACAAAAACGATATATTATATAGGTCACTAGGTATTATTACCAAAAACTACAATATATATATATATATATATATATATATATATATATATATATATATATATATATATATTGTAATTTATAATTTTACTGAATGCATTGGTTTGGCTTTAATTTCGGCAAGTATTAAAGACGACAAGCCTCAAAATATAAGCCTAGGCAGAAAAACACAAATAAACGTCCTCAATTCAGATCAAAAGAGCCGCTGAAAGGCGGTTTTTGTTTTACTTGACTTCAATCGTTCCGACGCGCTCCACAACTCTTTTTATATTGCCGAACTTTAGTTTTTGTTAGATTTAACTTCTAGGCGGCCCTTTGATTGCAATGGGCGCGTTGTGTAGATAATAATTTTTGTTCTAAGAAATTTAATAAACGTAATTATTGGAATTTTCTGGAAACATTATTTTTCTATATATAGCAAGAGGCTACACGTTTGGATCATTTAGTATAGAAGTAACATCCGTTCCAGTCAATAGTCGTCGAAAAGTTTAAAAATTAAAACTACCTTACGTTATGGCCGCGTAGAAACAGAAGGTAGACGTTCGATCATTTCAAACTTCATGGACAACAGATTACGGTTTTGTAGAGCAAAACGATCGAGCCATTTGTGTCCTATGTCGGGAAAGCGTAGTTTTCCGGACATCTAGTGTTCAACGACCTTTCCAGATAAAATATGAATCGTCATTTAAAGATAACGCTGATAAAAGGGAGGCAATACAAAGAGCAAGTAAACAATACGAGAAACAGTCAACATTCTTTAGCAAAGTTTTCCAAGGAAAAAATCAGGGAACTGAATGCAGTTTCAAAATTGCACAATCGTTGGTACAAAAGGGTAGGCCGTTCGCTGACGGAGATTTATGAAGCAAACGTTTCTGAGTACTGGCGAGATTTTATTCGACGACTTACCCAATAAGGATACAATATTGGCCAGGATTAGGGATATACCGGCATCAGCGCGGACCATCGAGAGACGAATTACCGAAATGACACAAAATGTCCAAAAACAGCAGAGAGACGCTATCAAACGGAGTTTTGTATTTAGTGTAGCATTGGATGAAAGTGTCGATATTAATGACATTGCCCGTCTGGCAATCGTTGCGCGATGATGGCCGTGTGTATGAAGAGCTGATTTATCTGCTCCCATTGAAAGGAACTACAAGAGGAGAGGATATTTATTTTAGAATTTGTTAAGCATTTTGAAAAGCGAAACATTGATTTAAATAAAATTTTTTGCGTAACGACAGATGGCGCTCCTGCTATGATTGGGAGACATAAACGATTTGTTTCCCTTCTTATTGAACGCATGGGTCGATCAGTTTTAAATTTTCATTGCATAATTCACCAAGAGAGTTTGTGCGCTAAAAATCTCCGCTAGAAGTTTAAAATTCGTGATGGTTAGGGTGGTTAAAATAGTTAACTACATTGTCGGTCGTTCTTCACTGATCCATAGACAATTTAAGGCGTTTCTGCAGGAATTAGAAAGTGCATATTCAGATATAGCATTGTATAATAATGTGCGCTGGCTCAGCCGTGGTAAAGTGCTCTCTAGATTTGTGCAATGTCTGGGCGAAATTAAATCGTTCTTGTTGGAAAAAAAATCAAGTGGATGCTTATCCTGACACAAGGTTCAGGCAAAACAGTTC
This sequence comes from Pachyrhynchus sulphureomaculatus, assembly GCA_019049505.1. Taxonomy (NCBI): domain Eukaryota; kingdom Metazoa; phylum Arthropoda; class Insecta; order Coleoptera; family Curculionidae; genus Pachyrhynchus; species Pachyrhynchus sulphureomaculatus. The sequence goes on from CM032455.1 coordinate 34,981,910, forward strand.
TGGAATTATACGAATCCTGGAAATCATTCAAATTAAAAATAGATTTATTTATCAGCGATATTACTACAAACACATAAATATTTTCCAAATTTATAAACTTATATATCCAGTGTCGACGATGGTGCACTAATAGACGAAATTCTTAAATATATGACTAATTTAAAAGAGGAGTTTATCGAGAGGGGTCAGGATTTTGATAAACATGGTCCTATGTTCGCTTTTTTAATCAAACCACATTTAATGGATTTTTCCAGCAGTTGCTTTGACATATCTCTTTTCTCATGGATGGACAATGGACATTAATGATTTTGATCTTCAATACATTGAATTTAAAAGCTCCAAGTTATTGAACACGAAATTTGTAGAATTAAGGGTATTAGAAGGTGACTGCTAGAACCATTCAAACGAGATACTCAGTTGTTGGATGAGTTTACCAGAGAAATTAATTTGTCTTAAGAAAGTAGCGTTTGCCATGCTTACAGCTTTCGAATCATCCTATATCTGTGAACAACTTTTTTCCCCTATGAGAGTGATTTTAAACCCGTACCGAAGCAGGCTGACAACAAACAACTCGGAAGCATGTGTGACACTGAAAATAACCAAACCAGACATGAACCGGATATAAGAAAACTCTCTAAAGAACTTCAAGCCCAGGGTTCACACTAGGTTCTAGGACTAGTGTAATAAAATTATTTGTTAAATGTTAAAAAATTTTTGTAATTAAACCTTCTAAAAGCAACATTTTAAGTTAATTTAAGGTAATTTTTGTTAATTTTAGTTGTAGTAAGTACCTATGTCGGCACGCAAAATGTATGGATGAAAACTGGCACCCCTTAGTTAAAAGGTTGCCGACCCCTGGCCTATTGCATGTTAATTATGTGCACATTAATTATGAATATCTCGCTTGGCAATCGGTCAATTTTCTTTTTTTTTATTTAATTAAATGAAAAACTTTTAGATTAACATCATGTTTCAATTTCATCAAATTCTTAAGAAAAGTGGATTTTCGAGTGAACTACCTTGAAGGGTTAGTTTTGGAAGGTGAAATCGGAAATGAAAAAATTTTTTTACAGGTCATCGAATCAGGTGTCAAATGAAAGCTTGTGAAAACACGAGTTCAAAAATAATAATAATATCCTTGCGCACATTTTTCTTTGTGTTATTTTAAAAAAATTGAAAAAAATCCCTGCCTTCCCCCTTATCTCCAAAAGTACTGATTAAAAAATTTAAAAACAAATCTTGAATATTCTCCACAAGGTGTAGATTGAACAAAAATTATCATGAGTATCACCTTTGATAATTTATCTGGTATAAAAAAAATTCAAGAAACAAACTTTGTTGAAAACTCATTTAAGGTAACAAATTTTTTTATTTCAAAAGCATTCACCCTACGGAACACTAATTGCGCAAGTCCGACTTGCACTTGACCGGTTTTTTTAGAAGATATAGAGTTACTTGAAAATCTGAGCGTATAAAGTGAAGATTACGTTAAATAAACAATTATTGTTTTTGCGATTTGCCTGTTCTATCTATGCTAGGCTAAAAACTAGAAATATTTTCTCGTGCAAAAATTTGAAAACACGTTATATTTTACATCCCTTTCCCTTAACTACCAACAAATGATGGAGATAAACACGTCAAAATTAAAATTGGGCCAAATGTAATGCTTCTATCATTTTGCACAGTACACGGATCCAAATAAATTAATTCGGATTTACATTTATACTGCATTAGCCCATCAATTTTCACAGATATGCAGAGGGAAATGTAATTTGTGCTTTAGAAAAATTTCGAATATCGGTGAAATGGAAAAGCACTATAAAATAATAACTGACGTTAAATAATCTTAAATCTATTTCAAACGTGGAGCTTGCAAAGGTAAATTCTAATATTGAATGGAAAATGAAGGAGATTATTGAATTTTGAAATTGAAAATTCTTTTATTTGTTATATTTACTTTTATATTAAGTATTTTTCATTTTAAATAGGCGAATTTATACGGATCAAGAATCAGACACGTTTATTTATACACTGAAAATTGTATTTATTTAAAAGTGTTTTACATCATTCGACAGTAAAGGATTTCACGGTGCGCTGAACTAATCGATTAGCGGAAATTGACACAGGCTCACTGGGTCCAGTCTCGATATATGTTTTCGTCTGCCCACGCGAGTCGTTTCTCTCTATGTTTTTCGTTCAGCAATGGTTTCTTAATTCTACTCCGCCATATTGTTTCACGCTATTAATTCGTAGTAAAATTACAACAAAAAGTGTGCCGTGAGCAAAAACCAACAGGATATCTTCTAACTTATGTACAGTGTGAGTGAACGATAGACTAAAGTTCATTATCTCAATAAATGTTAAATACAATAGTTTGAGAATGTTAAGGTGCACAGTTTAAAATTATTTTTGAGTCTACCGAGTACTTCGAAAAAGTGTGACCGATATAACATATGTTTTTTCAAATGGATCATCCTCTTTTCTAACTTATTTTTAAATTCTGCATAAAATTTTATAACGTTTTTATTAATAATGTTATATACCTAAACCTAGTAGTTTTTCTAATATTTCAAATTTTTGTAAAAAATTACCGGTAGCGCCATTGTTTTTGAAGGTGGAATACTCATAATTGGTACGAGCGTTCTATAGAGATGAAAAAAAAAAGATATATGTAAATAAATTTGAGTTAGATGCTACAGGGTTTTTGAACACCCTATGTTTATGCATTTCGACTATTTTAAATTGAAAAATTTCAAATTTTTTAAATATTATTATTTTTTCTGGTAGATTTTACAAAACCTTCCAACTTTTATTAAGTATGTCATAAACCTATTTCTAATAGTTTGCGATTTATTTTTAATTTTTCAATTTTTACCCTTGTTTTTAATAAACTTACACTATAACATCATAGTTGCCAAGACAAAACAAAAATATAGGCATTGTCAAGTTTTGACATGTCTATTAAGCAAGTAAAAATAGTTTGATTGGTTGTAGTAAATGACGTATAAAGGTAATAGTTATGGATTTTCCTAAAAATGAATTGATATTGATATGGTTTAAATACTGGGCGGGGCGGGAAAAAATTGTCTTTTGGCAGTAAGGCTTTACCGAGCTAAGTACCCTAACAGACGTATACCATCTAGAAAATCTTTTCAGTGCTTAATGGAACGTTTTATGGTAGTGGTAGCGTTGAGTATACGAAACGAAAAGTAGTAAACCAGAATGCTACCAATGAGGAAAAAGAAATGGAGATTTCACTTCATGTTGAAGATAATCCCCAGGTCAGCAGCCGTCAACTAGCTGACTTATCTGACACATCCCAATCTACGGCAAATCGCACCACGAGAAAATACAAGTATCATCCCTTTCATATGGAACTACACCAAGAACTTCAAGACCGTGATTTTGTACGACGAGTAAACTTTGGTACCAGCATAAATGCAGCAATAGAGGCCGATCCAAATTTTTTATCCAAAATAATGTTTTCTGATGAACCTAATTTTTGCAGTAATGGAGCAGTTAACAGCCATCACATGCATTATTATTCAACAGTTAATCCATTTTTGGGTCCGAGAAGTTTAAAAACCAAAACCATTGGTCGCTTAATGTATGGTGTGGAATATTAAATTTTCGAATTATTGGTCCATATTTTTTCTGCGAACCGCTTAACGGGTCTAAATTTCTAAATTTTTTTTAAAACGTATTACCCCAGCTTCTTGAAGAAGTTGATAACTTTGAAACGGAACAAATGTGGATTCAACAAGACGAAACTCCTGCTTATTACCACCGGGAAGTTCGGGAATTTTTAAACGACCGTTACCCACAAAAATGGATCGGTAGGGATCGATTCATTCAGTGGCCCCTTCGATCATGTGACCTAACACCTTTAGACTTCTTTTTGTGGGGCTACATTAAAGATCGTTTTATGTGAATCCCCCTACAATACCAGTAGATATGAAAAATAGGATACGGAATGCTTGCAGGACAATAACGACCTTTATGCTAAGGAAAGGGAAGGAAAATATAGTAAAACGTCTAAACATGTGTATTCAAGTGGACGGGCATATTTTTGAATTTGAATAATTAATCATTAGATAAGTCAAACTATATTAAAATTATTATTAACTATTTGTTTATGTTTTCACAATAGCGTAAGGGTAAAAATTGAAAAATTCAAAATAAATCAAAAACTATTAGAAATAGGTATATGACATACTTAACAAAAATTGGAGGGTTTTATAAAATCTACCAGAAAAAATAATAATATACAGGGTGTGCTATTTAAAAAATTTGAGATTTTTCAATTTAAAATAGTTGAAATGCCTAAATTTATTTTGCACACCCTGTAGCATCTAACTCAAATTTCTTTACATATATCTTTTTTTTTCATTTCTATAGAACGCTAGTACAAATTATGAGAAACAATGGCGCTACTGGCAATTTTTTTACAAAACTGAAAACTAGTATTTTTTTTTTAAATTGAAATATTAGGGAAACTACTTACTTTAGGTGTATAACATTGTTAATAAAAAAGTTACAAAATTTTACGCAGAATTTAAAAATAAATTAGAAAATAGAATGCTTTTTTAAAGTATCCTGTATACTCAAAAATGATTTTAAACTGTTCACTTTAACATTCTCTAAAACTGTTGTATTTAACATTTCTTTATCATTCCCGAAACAAATGAGATAATGAACTTTACTCTATCGTTAACTCACCCTGTACAGTCCGTCAAGTAAGAACCTGACCGCTCGTATTCTTGAAAAAACATGTTTCGAGAACATTTTTTGCCATCAATACATTCTTTGGTGTGCTAACAACAGCACAATTACCTTAGTAAATTGTTCAATCGCCTCCTGCATCAGTAATCGCCTGGCATCTTGGAGGCTGTCGACGAGATTTTCTGCATACTCTGCAAAATTTTCGAATTTCCCGAGAGAACTGAATTAAACTCCTCAGAACCTCTGAGCTTTCTCATTACAAGGGACCAAACGTTTTCAATATGTTTGGCGTCCAGCAATTTTGAAAGCCACTCTAGTATGTTATCGTGGGCCAAAGCGAGCCGCTCCGTTACGTGATTTGCGCGCAACAAAGGTTTCTTCTACGTGTTTCGAAATTTGACATCATGAGCACGAAGATGTTGTCGAATGGTTTCATGGGACACATTCAAACCCGATTTTCTTAATTTTGCCGCTCCTTAACGCAGCGTCCATTTCGGGTTCCGTGAAAAGACACGATTCGTTTTTCGACTTTCGCAGTGACTTTGCCTACCGAGCCACGTTCTGGCAAGTCGTCGACATTTTTCGTCTCGTTAAAACGATTTACCCACTTCTTTACAAAAGATACCGACTTTTTAATATATTTAGCAGCCGCGAAATGTATCATTTTAGGCCCCCTTGGATGGGAACAAAGAGAAACTGGCTCGAACTGACGCGCAAACAAGTGACTCATTTTGGATTTTACGTGATTTCGACGAAAGTTCGGAATCGACTGACACTTTTACTAAAATGCGTCGTAGACAAAGTTTCCGATTTTTTGTTAAATCGTTAGAATCGCATCTACTAAACATAAATTATCGCGGACACGTTTTTACTTGACAGAGTGGTTACACTTGATGTGTCCAAGGTATTCGACCGAGTTTGTCATGACGAATTGTTGACTAAGATACGCTCCTGTTGTATGTCTGAAGAGTTTTGTTTATGACTCTCATGTTTCCTCAGAGAGCATTCTTTACGAATTGTAGTTGCCGGTTTCCTTATTATACCTTTATTATCAACGCCAATGTGCTCCATGGCTATAATGTCTCCTACACTTTTTCTCCTTTAAATTAACGATCTGCTGGAAAGAAGCAAAAATTCAGTCTATAGCTTTGCTGATGACAGTACGCTGATTTCTGCATTAACTTTAAACTCTCGAATATCTCTACGAAATATCTCCAGACAACAGGAAATTGTTTAACTTAACAAAGACTTGGAAGAAATTCCGTCTTCAGTTACTGTCAGTAACTAAGCGGAATTTCTGCTTTTTCTTCTTCTTCTTTCTTATATGGTGTTTCATATAAATATGCATACTGCCTGTTTTTTCCCCATTAGGCTTCTTCCGATGTGGACACCCAGCATTCCTTTCACCTTTTCGGAGGTCTGCCCCTAGTTCTTCTACCGGAGGGTTTATTGAGTTCGGTCCTTTCTTCCAGTCTGTTGTCGTCCATCCGATCTACGTGTTTATTCCCTTGTTTTCTTCTAGTTCTGGTCCATTTGAATATTTTTTGGATCTTACTTACTTCTCGTAGTTCTTTGTTACGGGTTCTGTCGTGGGTAGTTTTTCCTTGTATGTCCCTAATCACCTTCATGTCTGTTGTCCTCATCATTTGTGCTGTTTTATATGTGTCAACTCTTGTTTCTACAGCATATGTGAGGATCGGTCTCACTGTTGTCTTGTATATTCTTCTTTTAATTTCCATTGTGAGGTATTTATTCTTCCATACAACATCCGTCAAACAACCTCCTATTAGTGATGCCTTCATAGACCGTTGTTTTACTTCTCTGTTTAAGTCTCCGTAGCTTGTTACCATTATTCCCAGGTATTTAAAATTATTAACTTGTTCATTAATACTTCCTTGGATCTCCAGCTTGCACCTTAATAATTCTTTTGAAGCTACCATACATTTTGTCTTGGTTGTGTTGATAATCATGTTTAGTTTTCTCGCTTTCAAATTAAAGGTATGAAAGATCTTTTGAAGTGTATGTTGCCCATTTTGTATCCTCTAGTTTTTGAAAGATTCGCCACTATTCTGTCCATAACTAGGTTGAAGATATAGGGACTAAGTGAATCGCCTTGGCAGCATTGGTATAACAACGAAAGACGAAACGAAAAGAATCGCATTTTTAGAAATTACCAAAAGTGTTCTTCGTATTTGCTGAACCATCCCAAGATGCGTTTCGCCGTATCACCGCTCATCAGCTGGGCTAGGTTTAGCAAATACGAGAACACATTTTTAGAAAGGACTAGTTAGTTACCTGGATAAAGTCCAGGTAACTAACGGAAAACTATAACAAATAGATGCTTATACTGCACTCTGTCGGCGACTTATTAAGTCTATTTAAGCAGAGCGGCACAGCACGGCTGGCACTTATTGCAGAAACGCACCTTTCTCGAGCTTACTGCTCGAAGGCATAGATGGCAGCATTGGTATAACAACTAAAGACGAAACGAAAAGAATTGCATTTTTAAAAGTTACCAAAAGTGTTCTTCGTATTTGCTGAACCATCCCAAGACACGTTTCGCCGTATCACCGCTCATCAGCTGGGCTAGGTTCAGCAAACACGAGAACACATTTTTAGTCGTTTTATCCAGGTAACTAACGGAAAACTATAACAAATAAATGCTTATACTGCACTCTGTCGGCGACTTACTAAGTCTATTCAAGCAGAGCGGCACAGCACGGCTGGCACTTATTGCAGAAACGCCCCTTTCTCGAGCTTACTGCTCGAAGGCATAGATGGGAGCATTGGTATAACAACTAAAGACGAAACGAAAAGAATCGCATTTTTAGAAGTTACCAAAAGTGTTCTTCGTATTTGCTGAACCATCCCAAGACGCATTTCGCCGTATCACGGCTCATCAACTGGGCTAGGTTCAGCAAATACGAAAACACATTTTTACTCCTTTATCCAGGTAACTAACGGAAAACTATAACAAATAGATGCTTATACTGCGATTCTTTTCGTTTCATCTTTAGTTGTTATACCAATGCTGCCATCTATGCCTTCGAGCAGTAAGCTCGAGAAAGAAGAGTTTCTGCAATAAGTGCCAGCAGTGCTGTGCCGCTCTGCTTGAATAGACTTAGTAAGTAGCCGACAGAATACAGTATAAGCATCTATTTGTTATAGTTTTCCGTTGAATCGCCTTGTCTTATTTCGGCGTTTATTTTTACTTCCTTGCTCAGTAGATGTCCCACTTTTATGTTTGTTCTACATTCTGTGTTAATGTTATGTATGGTTTTTATTAGCTTCTGGTTTGTCTGCTTTTCCTGTAATAATTTTATAATAGGTCTTTCGGTTAATAATGTCGATTTTGCTAAGAGATGGCGTTACTCATACACTTGTTAGTATAGACTAGTGACATCATCTATGGCATTTTGGAATGTAAACATACGCCATCAAAAGCCAGTTCGTTATTAATTGTCATTGTGTGAAAAACATAGTTCTTCATAGCTTTGAATATGTCGTGTTTTGTATCAAGAAGACGTTTTGCAAGGAAGTTTAATAACCTTCTTTCATTTGAAGAAAACGGCTGCTGAAAGTTATCGATTGTTGGTTGAAGCTTATGGCAAACCCAAAAAAGTTGGGTAAACCCAAACCAGCCTTCAACATCACAACCGGTGCGCAATATACAGGAAAAGAAAGCTTTGCTGCGTATTTGTGGAATAGTAGAGGAGCTGTGTATTACGAACTGCTGAAACCTGGTGAAACGATTTCTGGCGATCGATATCGACAACATTTGATAGAGTTGAACCGAGCATTGAAGAAAAAATGATTAGGACACGCCCAAAGACACGATAAAGTCATTTTTCAACATAACAATGCTCGGCCTCATGTTACAAAATGTGTTAAAAACTATTTGGAAACATCAAATGGGATGTTCTACTCTACCTGTCTTATTCGACGGACTTAGCCCCTTCAGACTACCACTTATTTCGATCGATGCAGCACGGACTTTCAGAACAACATTTACATTCTTACGAAGAAGTGAAAATTTGGCTTAATGAATAGTTGGCCTCAAAAGATGAAAAGTTCTTTTGGTGCGGAATCCATTCTTTGACAGAAAGTTGGGAAAAAGTCATAGCTAACGATGGCCAATACTTTGATTATTAAGGTAATTCATTTTGCGTTGGAAATAAACGCTTAAATGTTGCGAAAAAATCGACATTACTAACCGAAACACCTATTAATATTTGTTAATTGCACTCTATCGAAGACTTGAGTCATGTCGTCAAAACACATATATGCAGGTTTGTTAAATTCTTTAGCTTTTTCCATTATCAGCCACTTCATAAATATGGCATCTATGGTCGATCGATTTTTACGGAATCCCTGTTGTTCCTCTCTTATTTGAATATCCTTGCTCATTTCTTCCAGTACGATTTTTGTTAATATTTTCAAGGTAGTAAGCGGAACTTAATGTTGGAAAAGCCTAGGCAGCAGTTTTCTCTAAAAAAGTTAACCTTGCTAAACCCAACAAAGTTATGTCGGGAAACTCCATTCCTCTAGCACCGTTATTGAACTTGCTGGGCTTTAACTTGGAAGCAAATATCTGTTGGCATGAACATGTTGCATGCGTAGTAAAGAGAGGTTTATTTATTTTTATTTATTTAAATAATATACAAGAAACCCCATTATTTTACAATAAAATTTTTAAAATTATACAATACAGGTAAAAGATGAAATGAACAGGACAACAACAAAAAAGTCACAGTAAGTTCTCGATAAAATCACAATAAGGCAATCACAACCGATCTAAGAATTTACTGAGTGAGCCCACAAAAGGATCAATATCTGGATGAGAATTTAAATAAGTTAGAATGCGCGAGATTTGAGAGTGCCTATTATAATTTGTATGGGAGTAAGGTATATGAAAGAGCTCATGTTTTCTAAGAGTCCTAGAGGGAATCTTCAGGCTGATGCTGTTAATAAGTGAGGGGCAATCCATTTAACAATTTGTATATAAAACTTAGATCCCTCTGATCTCTCCTGGACTCCAAAGGTTCTCAAAAAGTTGGGAATAGTATCCCTCACTAGAAAGTTGTACCACAATAAATATAAATATAAAAGACGCTCGAAAAAATTTTTTGGTCCTGCTTTTTATCACGCATGCGTTCATTATCACACCAAAAACATGGCTGTCAGTATGGTCGTGGGTTGCGTATACATCTGGAGAGAGAATATTTTTGTAACGTGAGCCGAAATTAAGTATTACTAATTTTTCAATAGGTAAATGACTCTTTTGACGACATAATTGAAAATAATTATAAAAAAGATGTCAAGAGGAAGCTTTTGTTGTACGGTTAGTGCTTGTAAAAATATACAGTAAGCCTAAAAAGTCTCCATACACCGCCTGCTTTCTATACTATTTTTCTGTTATGTTTACATAATTAATTGTAACTATGAGAAAACATGTTTAAATTAATTTTTAATTTTTAATATTTAAAACTTAACCAACGAGGATTAGTATTAAAAACAACTACGGAACATTTTATTTAGGAGTTATATCATTGTTATAAAAATCTAAACAAAATTAGTGTCAAAAAAGTCTCCATACACTCAAGAATTGCATTGAAAAAACACGTTATAATCAGCCGCATTTTATCAAGCTATCTATTGCTCGCTAAACTGAAAACAAATGAATAATCTTCGGCCATATTTTCTAATCTATCACTTGTCGCTAGTAATTTTGCAGTAGGTTTTCAAAGTAGTATTAAAATGAGCGAGAGAAATTGTGAAATTCCATTTCAAGTTCGAAAGATCATAATTGATTTGTGGATAGATGGAAAATCGTACAGAAATATAGGAAAAATTGTTAAAAAGTCGTATGCTGCTGTTCAGTACATTGTAAACCAGTATAAACAACGGGTTAATATAAAATTCGACCACGCACCGGTCGTCCCAGGAAACTGACTCTACGTGAAGAGGCCCGTATTGTTAGACACATAATTATAGATCCCAAGAAAAGTACATCAAAATTAAAAGAAGAAGTACGGGAACTATTTTCAAAAAAATGTTTGTTTACAAACAGTGAGAAATTGTTTACACAGGGCAGGCTATAAGGGGTGTGCAGCCAGGAAGAAGCCGTTAATTTCGGAAGCTAATCGCAAAAAGCGGTTAGCTTTTGTTAGAGAATACGTTACTAAACCTCGTGAATTTTGGGAATCCGTAATCTTTAGTGATGAAACTAAAATTAACCTTTTTGGATCTGATGGCAGAACTAAAATTTGGAGAAAGAAGAATACCACATTCGATATTAAAAACATTTGTTACACAGTGAGACAAGGAGGTGGCAGTGTTCTGCTCTACGGATGCATGTCCGCTAGAGGTGTTGGAAATTTATATTTTGTTAATAGTACCATGGATCAGCATGTTTATCTGAACTTTGTCAGAGACAATTTAAGAGAAAGTGTCAAGAAATTATCACTCGAAAAAAGATACATTTTCCAACAGGACAATGATCCGAATCATACCGCAAACTGGGTGCGAGAATAGATTATCCATAATGTGCGACAGCAGCTTCATACACCTCCGCAATGACCCGATGTTAACCTCATCGAGCATTTATGGGAGGAACTTAAACGACGCGTTCGCAAACATAATATTTCAAATAGAGAGGAATTAAAAAACAAAACATTGAACGAATGGGACAACATGCCAGCAGACGTTACTAGAAAGCTGGTTGCAAACATGACAAAAAGGTTACAGAAGATTATCAAGGCCAACGGTGGTCCCACTAAATATTAGTTTAAACGAAGTTGTTATTTTTCGTTAAACTCCGCCAAACTATTATTGGTAATTGTTAAATGTATGGAGACTTTTTTGACATTAATTTTGTTTACATTTTCTAACTTTAAAATAAAATGTTCCGTAGTTGTCTTTAATACCAATCCTCGTTGGTTAAGTTTCAAACATTAATTTAAACATGTTTTCTTATAGTTCCAATTAATTTGTTAAACATAACAGAAAAATAGTATAGAAAGCAGGTGATGTATGGAGACTTTTTGAACTGACTATATGTGGTATCTCCAAAGGAGTTAGTTTTTTTTTTTTGATTTACCAAAGATCCTAAGAGGTAATCAATCAACATCTTCTAAAATTCAATCAGCATCTTCTAAAATTCAATTAGCATCTTCTGAAATTCAATCAGCATCTTCTAAAATCAATCAGCATCTTCTAAAATATCTTGAAGGATTCAACATTATTAGCGATCACAAATATGGCTTTCGTAAAACTAGATCAACAGGAGATCTTCTGACTTATGTAACACACGTTTGGAACAACGCAATTGAACACTTTGGAGAATCTCGAGCGGTTGCTCTTGACATATCCCAGGCATTCGACCGTGTTTGGCACGATGGGCTGTTGGCTAAGCTACGCTCTTATAGTATGTCTGAAAAGTTCTGTTTGTGGCTCTCATGTTTCCTCAGAGAGCGTTCTAACACCTTCACTATCAACGCAGGTGTACCTCCAGGCTCCATACTGTCTCCTACTCTCTTTCTCATTTACATTAACGATATGCTGTAAAAGACCGAGAATCCAATCTATCTTTGCAGATAACAGTACGCTTATCTCTTCATTCACTTTGAACGTTTCGGACATCGGCTACTCAAACGAGTATCTGCAGACAGCAGGAAGTCATTCAACTAAACAAATACCTGGAAGAAATTCTATCTTGGGGTGCCAGTAACCAAGTGAAATTTAACGCTTCAAAAACCCAGGCAGTAGTTTTTTCTAAAAAAGTTAACGTTGCTAAACCCGACATAGTTATGTCGGGGCACTCCATTCCTCTGACATCGTCACTCAATTTGTTGGACGTTAATTTGGGAGCAAATATGTCCTGGCATGAACATGTTGCAGGCATAGCAAGGAGAGCTTCTCAAAAGTTGGAAATATTATTTCGAACCAGAAAGCTTTACATTCCACAACAACTGTTAATTCTTTACAAAGCTCAAATTCGACCAACTATGGAATACTGCTCCCATGTTTGGGGCTACGCTCCCAAACATTCACTGCATTTGTTGGATTCTATCCAGAGAAGAGCTGTTCGTCTGATTGGAGATCCGGAACTGACCGGCGGCCTTGATTCTCTGGAACATCGAAGAACGGTTGACGACTTGAACCTATTCTACAAGTATTTTTATGGCAAGTGTTCAAAGGATGTGGCCCGCTTAATTCCTCCCAGAGCGGTGCATGTTAGAAGTAAACATAGAGCTAATACTTCACATCCGTATGAAGTTCAGCTTGTTACTCCTCATACAACGCTTTTCAAACAGTCTTTTATATGGAGAACATCATCCCTTTGGAATAACTTGCCCAGGACTGTGTTTCCCCACTAGTACAATTTACAGCAATTCAAGAACAACGTAAATCGCTTTCTCCTCACACGTGTCGCTCTTGTAGCGCTTTAGAGACTTCCCTGCAGCACGTGTGCTAGACCCATAAAAAAAAATTATTCATAATTCTTTATTTCCATTATGCAATGTATTATATAACGATTATGATATTTGTGTGTTCATATTATAGATACGTTTTGTTTGTAGAACGGTTGATGTTTTATTACTGTTAAGTATTGGTTTATGTTATTCCACTTGTTTTTGAATTTAGGACAGAATGTTTGCTAAAGTTAAGTTAAAATTCACTAACCAAACTTTCAAAACTCAGTCTTGGCATTCAAAAGTAGTAATTCTCCAACATGAGTTTGAATAATGCATAATGAATAGATTTAATTTTTTATATCAGTAGTATATAGGCACGAAAAGTCATTAGCTGTATGAAAATTATTATGTTAGATTTAACTAATGATAAAATGGAGCAAAAAGTGTGCTTACCTCATTTTTCAGTTCAGAAGAATGACGATCTAATCTTAAAATGATAATTATAATTATTTTCGATCTCTCCAGATTACTAGGATTTGCTGAAATATAAGGAGCATAATTGTGGACATTATATGGGTGAAGCTGAAGGTGTGCAGAGTTATATTGTCAAAATGAACATTTTTCCCCCCGGGCAATATCTCTAATATAAATTCAACAATGGGATATTTAAATGAATAACGTGCAGAAAGCATTGGAGCCAAATGTATTTTTCCTTGTATTTTTTGTCTTTTTTCCTGTTTTTTGTATATCTGTTTTAATAAGAATTTGATAAAAAAATGGTTCTAATAAAAAAAAATTCTCGTTTTTTTTCTTCCTTTCAATCAGCAACATTCATTTTTATTCTACAATATAGGATTTTTTTGAAAGAAGAAATCTGAATATTTCAAAAACTCACGGGCATCATACCCGCCATATGGCGGCAAGTCATGTGATCCTAATAAACTCGAACCCCTTAAGATCAAAGGTGCCGAGTCTGACTATTGCTACTCTGTTTTATGTTTACTGTGGTTTTTTGGGGCTCTGTACCAAATCATACGCTGCTCTTACTGGATTTTATTCAGATTCATATGTTTGGAGACCAGAACCAGCAATCTTAATAATAATAATAATAATAATAATAGCTTTATTACCCAACAGTTTCCCATTAATAGGGTTAATATTTAGACATTTACATATTCAATGACAGTCTGTAGTAATTGCTTCTTAGTATAACAGTATATGTCACAAACATCACAAATATAATTAAAATTAGTACACATTACATGAATAGGTGAATTCAATAACAAATTAGTATTAGGTCTGTTACATCTAAAAAACATATTTGATAGTGAGTGTATCCGTAGCACATTGATGTTAATACGAGACAGTATATCCTTGCAATCAATCATACTATATAATGCAATACTCTATATAGGAATAATATTGAGGCACAAACTCTCCTGATTCCCAGGCTAAGAATATTTGTCTGTTCACACAAATAATCGCTGCTGATTCCCCGTTCAGGATACATTCCATTAATCTTAAACAACAGAAATTTCAGAAATCTCCTTTGCACTTTTTCAAGTGATACTCTTTGCATCAAAAACAACTCCCAAATCCTTAGCTGTGCTACACCTACTTAAATTATGGTCTTGAATTCTATATTGAAACTCTATTGACGCTATCCTCCTAGTATATGTTAGAACTTTGCATTTTTTAACATTTAGATGTAGTTTGTTGTCACAACACCAAGAATGTACGAAATTCAACTGGCTCTGTAAATAGGAACAATCCTCAGTTTTTTCTATTAGCATAAACATTTTTAGATCATCAGCATAAGTTAGTCTTTTACATTTTAAATCCTCGCAAAGGTCATTTACGAGCAAGGATTCCAAATTTGAACCTTGTGGAACGCCTGAGGTAGCCGCAAATCTTTCTGATTTGAATCCGTTGTCGGCTACAAATTGAGTTCGATTAAACAAGTAAGAACTTATAAAAGCCCTCGCACCTCAGTGAAACCAAAGAAAGACAACTTATTGATGAGAACATCATGGTCGATCCTATCAAAGGCCTTCGAGAAATCTGTATAAATAACATCGACCTGGCCACCATCATCTAATATTTCCGAAATGGACTGTGTCATAACAGTTAGATTTGTTACCGTAGATCTCTTACTAACAAATCCGTGCTGATAAGGAGAAATTTGATTTTTAATTTGGCTATAGATACGTGTATATAAAACTGACTCAAAGACCTTTGAGAAGTTACAAAGTACAGCGACACCCCTGTAATTTTCAACATTTCCCCTGTCTCCATTCTTAAAAATAGGACATAATCTACCTTCTTTCCATCGTTTCGGATAAACACCCTGTTTAATTGATAAATTAAAAATATACTTTAAAGATCTTACAAGGACAGTCGCACAGTCCCTAATGAAAAACGAGGGAATATTATCAGGGCCAGAGGTCATTTAATTTTTTAATTTTTTGTAGCCTTCAATATTTTATCCTCAGTAATGGGCGAGAATTCCACAATTGTCAACGACGTACTAAGCGAATGACAAGTCGCTGGTGGTTCCGACAGTGTGAAGACACTCTTGAAAGAATCTGCATTAACAATGCCCGACGGAGACTTCAGAATGTCATTTCTATACATCATCACACTGGGAATCCTAGAAGAATTACTTTTGGAATGAACATAACTCTAAAAGGATTGACGATATGACGCTTTAATTTGCTGCTTAGAAATTGATCTTAACCGTCTAAATTCTAGATAATAATCATTGTGATTACCATATCTCTTGAACTTTTTTGCATGCCTTGCTTTCTTTTTTATATTTTTAATAATATCAGCAGAAAACCATGGAGGATACTGTTGAGCAAAACTTTTGTATGCCGGAACATGTTCATTAAACAAATGAAAAACATTATCATACAATTTCTCTAGTGCAAGATCAACATCACAACAACCCTCAAGAGACGTCCAGTCAATTGCTGATAGGGCTTTGTATAATTCAGGAAAATTTGCTTTTCTAAAGTTATAAATCTTAGCCGGGGAATTAGAGGAGAATTTTTTTGTCTTATATTTATTTTTGGAATGGATAACATAAGCGCCGGATGATGTGTATCCTCCGGCACCATTGGGGTATCATCTCTCCTGACAATACACTCTGATCCAGAGATTATCAAATCAAGTAGTCTATTATTCGAGTTAGTTATGCTGTTCCATTGCTTGCACTGACTAAGTTCAAGAAAGTTGTTGATAACCAAAGTCTTGCGATCAGAAACGTTGCCGTCAACAAAATATGGAGCATTAAAATCACCCATTATGAATACATTGTCTCGACTCAAATAATCAATCTGTTCAGTAAATTCGAAAAAAATGATCATATACATCAATACTTAATCTATCAGGTATATATAATACTATCAACAAATCAATATCCGAAAATTCAATTCGAACATCGAAAAACAATTGGCTGCTTACGCCTGTTTTATAAGTACTTTTACTGAAAATTTTCAGTGGACGTAGCCCGCTTAATTCCTTCCAGAGTGATGCATGCTAGGTCACACTAATAGAGCATATCCTTTATGAGATTTGGCCTAACACTCCTTGTCCCATCCTTTTCAAAAATTCGTTTATATGGAGACCCGCATTGCTTTGAAATGATTTACCTAGGACTATATTTCCCATAGACTAGAACTTGCAGCTATTCAAGATCAACGTGAATCGCTTTTTTCGCACACTCGTCGCTCCTGTAGCACCTTAAGGAATTCCCTCCAGAGCTTGTGGTGTACCGGCAACAAAAAATTAACGTTGTCAACCCAAATATTTACCCAAAAAAAAAACATAATAAATAGAAATGACTGTTCCTAGCTAATTATTGAAACCTCCATGTAGTTATAAAAACAATCCTTAACCCGCAATGATCAATTTTAAGATGTTGTTCGGAAGACAAATTTCGAATTCCACACAGAGATTCCCGCAAACCGTTTTAGAAAACGAATTGAGATTCGCTTGTCAACAGGTCTTAGGCTTAATTTTATACCCCATGTGTCACATAATTTATTACTTTCTTTATATTCACGCGCCTCTAGGTAAAATTTGTTATTCAGAATTTGTATTATATTAGGTAAGGAGATTATTTTCAGACAGTGAAGAAACACAAAGTATTTTTTTAAATTTTCCACAACGTTTCAGCTGACATTTCAGTTAAGGTTGAAAAATGACGTGTCAATCTGGTAAGTCTTTTACGCTTACCTTTTTATTTTTTTCGTTATTCATAAAAGAATTACCCTGCAATATTGTATTTCCCCTTGCTCCAGCGATTCCAGGTCAAGATAACCTAGTTTTCAATTTACCTAGGTTCGGCTGTCTGAAATGCGTGACTTTGGAATCTTTCGCTCAATGACACTGCAGAACAGTTATCACTACTATACTAAATACACTCCTGGACAAAATTAACGCAACAGACTGAAAATTAATTTATCTTTTTCTTATGTCAGTTTTAAAGTTTATCAAGTATTTGAATAGTAGGCTATGCATATTTTGTTTCGTTCTTCATGACCGAAATCAAAACAATTCGTTTAGATTTACAGTTTTAAAGAATTTTTTAGAAGATAAACAATTTTTTGTAATAATGCGATATAGATTTTCTTTAAAAGTAAGCTTATAAATTGTTCCCTTTTTCAAAGTAATACGTTTTTGTGGTAGACTGTTTTATTTTTGACCCCAAAGAATTAGAAAAATGAATCGAAGAAGGAATTTAACTGAACACGAGGTAGTGCTAGCCTCAGTTTTATTAGACGAGGGATATTGTCAGAGTTATGTTGCAAATTTGTTAGGCAAACATCGTTCCACAATAAGTCGTATGGTAAGACGCTTGAATGAAGTACTTATTCTAGAAGGCTAAGGCAAGGGCAAAAACGATGCACTAGCGACCTAGATGAACGTTTTATAAGACAATATGCTTTAAGAAACAGGACTGTCACTAGTTCTATAATAAGAAACGAACTCGAAGCTGTTCGCAATGTCACAATTTCTTCTAAAACAGTTAGAAGACGGTTAAATGATGCTGGATTAAACAGTAGAAGACCAGCCACTGCGCCCTTACTTACTAGAGAGAACAGAGTTGCCAGGTTACGTTTTGCTCGAAATCACGAAAACTGGTCTGTGGATGATTGGAAACAAGTTTTCTTCACAGATCAAACTAGGGTTAGTCTAAAACATCCAGTTGGTCGTGAGCGAGTATGGCGAAGACCAGGAGACAGGTTTGCTCCTTGCAATATCTCTGCAAGGATTCCATTCGGCGGTGGCTCTGTTATGTTCTGGGGTGGCATCTGCTTTGATGCTCGCATAGAGTTAGTTCCTGTCCGTACGAGATCCATGAATGCGGACTACTATCTTGAGAATATTGTAATAGAACATGTGATGCCTTTCGGTCATTTTGTGAGGCCCAATTTCCTGTTTATGCAAGACAACGCTCGACCTCACGTGGCTAGGGAGGTACTCGATTATCTTAATCAAGTTAATATACCGATTATGCAATGGCCACCAAAAAGCCCGGATCTGAATCCGATAGAACATGTATGGGATCACCTTAAAAAAAATGTGAAACGTCATATACCTGCACCTAGAAAGCTGAGGGAACTTGAAAATGCAGTTATCACAGAATGGGAACAAATTCCTCAAGATTTTATCCAAAATTCAATTAGAAGCATGCCTAGGCGCATAAACGCTGTCATCCGAAGTAGAGGAGGCAACACACGCTACTAGTGTCCCAGTTACACCATTAATTTTGCTACTAGTATCCCAGTTTATTTTTTTCATTATTACATAATTTCATCGATTTTGTTATTAGGTCTTAAGAATAATTTTAATTCGAATCTCAGAGAGAAATTTGGTAGCTAATTCACTTTTAAAGTATCCGAATAAGTTTTTTTCTAAATTTTAGTGTAACCAATGTTCATAAAAAATTATTAAAATTAATTCATTATAGAGATTTGTATGATTTAATATATTGTTGCGTTAATTTTGTCCAGGAGTGTATTTCATTTTTGCATTCGATGTGCGTTTCGCCAATCATATTAAGCATCATCAGTCAATAATCGCGCCTGATGACTGAGTGAAGCATGGAAACTTTGGCTGGTTTACCTTCTAGTATACGGTCTTCGTTGTGGTCTTGGCTGTTGACAGTCGACGCAGTGACTGCCCTGCTCGAGGCAACGTTTTGAAATTTTATAAGCGCAACGTCTGGTGGCAGTGGAATGGAGGGAGATATAAACTTACGCCGACAATGACAATGCACCATTAGAATGATATAATTTCGAGGTAATAATTGATAAATATGACAAGCTGATTTTGCGAGGTTCGAAGTGAAAAATCTATCCCAAAAGTTATCGTGGCACAAGCCTTCGGAATTCTATGTAAATGATCCCCATTAAAATCCTGCCAGAAGACGTAGCGAAGGCAACAATTAGTGAGGAGCAACAGAGTTTCAGAAGAAATAGATCCATAATATGTTTGTTCTTAGGCAGATCACCGAAAGAGCAATCGATTTCAACAAAACCACTTTCATGTGCTTCATAGACCTTTGCCTGCCTTTGATAAGGTGAAGTTAGATGCCGTAGTGACATTACTAAAAGAAAAACAGCTGCTATCTAACGTAGTAAATGGGATCAAAGTGCTAAACTCAGTGAAAAACACTTTTGTAAAAATCGACGACAAGCTATCGAGAAAGGTACCTGTATCTACTTAAATAAGACAGAGATATAGTCAGCCCAATTCTGCTAAAGAGGCAAAAACAGCTGAAACCAATCATAGGATAGGAAATCTGCGTTGACGATACTGCTCTCATTGTGAAGAATGACAATAGCTTACAAAGATTCCTCTATAATTTAGAGAGGGCTGCAACTTGGTTATCTTTGTCCAAAAACTAAGCCTATGACCATCTCAAGAGAGCCAAGACGATGTCAACTGGTTGCGTATGGTAAGACCATAGACCAAGCGATGAGCTTGGTGCTACAATCACTAGCAACAGAGAGCTAAAGGAAGAAGTTAGCCAACCAGCATGTAAGGAATCTATTTTATTAAGGTTGCTAGGGCACATGACTGGGAGAAAAGGGAACATTTGCCTTGAGAGTAAGGCCAGAATCTAAGAAACTATGCTATGAAACCAGAGCGGAAAGCCTACACGAAACGTCTTCTGCGAATAACGGAAATGTGGACCTTCGATATCCGACTACATATTTCGAGACCTGGTAAGGAATGATGACATTCGCAGTATCTGCGAAGTCCAGAATATCGTCAGATGTAGCAGAATGTGGAAATGAAATTGGCAGGACCACATCGAAGGAGTGAATGTTGCTCAACATTAAAAAGAATTGTTTATATTTGTGCACAGTATTCAGTTCTAATTTAAAAAGAAGAGGCGAATGACGAAGCTTTTCCAAGTTTCGTGCAACAGAGAATTCAAAAAGATTGCAATCCGTAAGCCACGTACCATATTACAACAAGAATCGACATAGATACTATTTGAAATAAATAAATATGTCTTGATTACGATACGATTTACAAAGAGGCCTAAAAAAATCAAAAGAATTGTTTGATTTCTTGCTTTTTTTCTGACTGGATTGGTTATTCATACATACGATATACACACATCCTAGAAGGAGGTGAAAAGAAATTTTCGTCTGTTCAACCAGTAACTCCAAAAAAAATTTTTTTTTAATGATTTGTGTACAGTATTTAGATGTAACTCTAGAATAAAAAGATTTTTTGAATTAGGTAGAAAAATGTTTAGAAATATGTCAGGATAAGTAATGTTTAGGCGAACATGCTTAACTTCGACACTTTCACGTCTAGCGGTCAGCGTTTAAAATCATACATAAAGAAAGCCAATGAGAGAGGAGAAAATTCAAAGAAGCTTCTTTCAATAACAACATTGCCTATTAGCAAACTAAGTATGACCATCTATAACGTTTGGCAATACTCTGTTCTAAAAGACAAGAACCTTTGCCAGGATGGTAGTAAGCTGTAGCGTCAGTTTCTTTTTCAGGTCGGAACGGGCAATCTCTATTAGTGTTGTATCAGCTATTTTATAATAATTGTTTCATTAGATGCTTAGTGGAAGTGGTGAGAGTAACAGTGTGTTTTGGCGAATGCCAGAAAACTTAGTTTCAAACCGTTAGTTGCTATTAACTCTTGTATTAAACTAGGTAATCGAAAATGATCAAATGATTTAAAAAGCATACGGTGCTGAGTGCTTCTTCATTTTATAGTAATGGGTGATTTCAAAGTGAAATGCTTGAGAACCCGAAACTGTCTGTGACATTGATGACAGATGAATTGAAGTTCCTCCGCTATTGTCATAAAAATTTAGCAGCTTAGACCCCTTAATATGCTCAAGAAATAACCGGTCAAGTGAAAGTTGAACTTGCACAATTAGTGTTCCGTACGTTGATTGCTTTTAAAATAAAAAATGTTGTTACAGTGGATGATCAGTGACTTCACAAAACGCACCCCAAATGAGTTTTCAACAAAGTTTATTTCCAATCTTTACTGGAAACTGATGACCTTGAAAATTTTGTTTTTTATATAAATCAGATAAATTATTAAAGGTAATACACTCGTGATAATTTTCGTTCAATCTACACCCCGTGGAGAATATTCCAGAATTTTCGAGATAAGGGGGAACAGCGATTTTTCGCGATTTTTTAAAAATAATACAAACGAAAGTGTGCGCAAGTATTACATTATATATATATTTTTTACTCACAAAAACACACCCCAAATGAGTTTTCAACAAAGTTTGTTTCCAACCTTTACTGAAATCTGATGACCTTGAAATTTTTGTTTCTTTTATATACCATACAAATTATTAAAGGTAATGCACTCGTGATAATTTTCGTTCAATCTACACCCCATGGAGAATATTCCAGAATTTATTCGAAATTTTTTGATAAGTACTTTTCGAGATAAGGCCCGGGACAGCGATTTTTCGCGATTTTTTAAAAATAATACAAACGAAAGTGTGCGCAAGTATTACATTATATATATATTTTTTACTCGTGTTTCCACAAGCTTTCATTTGACACCACACTCGATGACCTAGAATTTAACTTTCAAAACTACACGGCTCTGATGAGACCATCAATTCCTATATTATTACCAAATTTCAACTTTCTATAACAAATAGTTTCGGAGAAAATCGGGTGTGACAAACGGAGACAGACAGACATCATCATAGAAGTCATCTTATAAGTGTTCCGAACGGAACACTAAAAATGCTAAATGAATTTTCTGAAGAAAAAAGACTCTTTAACTCAGGAGCGGCAAATCATGGATGCCCCTTTTCCCTGTCCCCATATCCACCACTGTGCTAACGACTCAAACTTTCTTAAACCTTAAATCGAACATTACTGATGATGGAATGTAGTTTGTTTGAACTTAGTGAAACAATTTTTGCGTAAAAATCAAAATGTGTGTTAGTTCACTCATTGTATTCGCCTAATTTAGCATCGCGTGATTTTCTTCTTTTCCTTCAAGCTAATTTTTTGATGAAACAAACACGATACAGCACCATATAATATGTTTAAGCGATATTGACCATAATACTTAGTAACATTCTAAAAACCAATATAAAAAATGGTTTAGTGAATAAATTGCCAGTATCAAACTCTGTATCGAAGCTGACGACTGAAATAAATAATTTGAGCAATTATAATCGATCTGTGCTTTATTTCATGTTCCAAGTTTACTTGCGTTCTGGACAAAGGGTACAGAAACAATAAGAAGATTAAGATCAATCGACCGTAAAAGAGACGACGGCTTAACGCACCATCGTATCCGTCCAGGATACACTCGTAGTATGAAACTTACCGTTTAATATCCACTAAAAGACGATTAAACATATATGCAGGTCGAAATGTTACGAATAAAGTAAAATAAAAGACTGTGAAATGCCGAGAAAAAAACCTATTCATGCTGAAGACATTGTCTAAAATCTCCTGAGGAAAGCAGCAGCTTACCTGAGACAAGATATATTGTACTTGCTTTAGCTGCATAGCATTAAACTTTATCCATCAGACTGCTGGTAATTTTCACGTATAATAAATATCACTGCAGGAAGAAAATAGGGCAACTCAATTTATCTCCGAACATATGGGGCATGAAATTAACTCTAATACCTGTTGACAGGTAAATCCTGGATTTCTCAAATATTTTGCGTCAGCCATTGTACAAAATAGCTGCATTGTTTTTGTGTATCAGTGGAAACATCGGGTATAGGCTTCCTTTTCTCATTTCAGTATGAGAAAAGGATACCATGCTTCAAACAATAACACTGATAAATAAAAGAATATTTCGAATTTCATCTTAAATAAAATTTGAAGTTGACTTGTGCGTGGGTGAAAGAATTTTCACTAACAGGTGTAAACAGAATGAACGAAGGAATAAATTTCGAATTTGAGTCAGTGGGTAGAAATATATATAATATAAAATATATATTTATATATATTATAGATATATATATATATATATATATATATATATATATATATATATATATATATATATATATATATATATGTTTTAAAAAAAAAAGTACGTAAATCGGATAAGTGGTTCTCCAGTGATAAGCACACTAACGGACAGAAAGACAGACAGAGAGACTTTGCATTTTATATATATTATAGATATATATATATATATATATATATATATATATATATATATATATATATATATATATATATATATATATATATATACATATATATATATATATATATATATATATATATATATATATTTATATATATTATAGATATATATATATATATATATATATATATATATATATATATATATATATATATAATATATATAAAATGCAACGTCTCTCTGTCTGTCTTTCTGTCCGTTAGTGTGCTTATCACTGGAGAACCACTTATCCGATTTACGTACTTTTTTTTTAAAACATACATATGTTCTCTGGCCAGATTATAGGCTATATTTTATTACGATAGGTAGCATAAGGAATGAGCAGTGACGTAAAATAGTGAATGAAGTCAGAAAAAAGTTTGCCGCTAATGCGTTCCATTGCAAGCACATAAACCATTAAATATGGAACAATATTATGTAGCAGAGAATATCTATAATCTATAATCTATAATATATATAAAACATGCTAATCCATTAAATATGGAACAATATCATGTAGCAAAGAATATCTATAATATATATAAAATGTAACGTCTCTTTGTCTGTCTGTCTGTCCGTTAGTGCGTTTATCACTGGAGAACCACTTATCCGATTTTCGTGCTTTTTTTTTAAACATACGTATGTTCTCTGGCCAGGTTATATGATATATTTTATTACTTTAGGTGACATAAGGAATAAGCAGTGACGATAGTAGTGAGTCAAGTCGGAGAAAAGTTTGCTGCTAGCGCGTTCTCTTGCAATACACTGCCTAAAGCATTAAATATGGAACAATATCATGTAGCAAAGAATATAATATATATAAAATGCAACGTCTCTCTGTCTGTCTGTCTGTCCGTTAGTGCGCTTATCACTCGAGAACCACTTATCCGATTTACGTGTGTTTTTTTTTAAATCATACATTTGTTCTCTGGCCAGGTTATCTATAATCTCCTATCTAGAATATATATAAAATGCAACATCTCTCTGTCTGTCTGTCTGCATGTCTGTTCGTTAGTGAGCTTATCACTTGAGAACCACTTATCCGATTTACATGTTTTTATAAATTTATACATATGTTCTATATAATTCAATATAAGCCTAGATAATGGGAGATAAGATGAGATAATGGGAGATAAGGAGAAATAATGGGAGATAAGTCGAGATAAGCCTCGATAATGGGAGATAAGGTGAGATAATTGGAGATAAGTATAAATAATGGGAGATGAGCAAAGATAAGTCTAGATAATGGGAGTTATGGCGAGATAATGGGAGATAAGGAGAAATATTGCGAGATAAGTCGAGACAAGCCTAGATAAGTCGAGATAAGCCTAGATAATGGGAGATAAGATGAAATACTGGGAGCAAAGGAGAAATGATGGGAGATAAGGAGAAATAATGGGAGATGAGCGGAGATAAGGCTAGATAATGGAAATTATGTAAGGATAATGGGAGATAAGGAGAAATATTGGGAGATAAGGGGAAATAATGGGAGATATTTTATTACGTTGGGTAACATAAGGAATAAGCAGTGACGATAGTAGTGAATCAAGTCCACGCGAGCGGAGCCGCGGGCCCGGCTAGTATATATATATATATATATATATATATATATATATATATATATATATATATATATATATACATATATACAGTGTGTCCCAAAAAGTTTTATACAAATGGAGAATAAGTTTATCTTACATATTACAAAAAAAGTTATTCTTGATAAAAAGATTTGCATCCATAATCAAGCATCAAAAGTATACAAGGAAAATAAAAAATAATGATTTATAATGAAGAGTAAAGTGTGTTTAAATTTAAATACAAAGCAAAATATTAATTGAAAATGTTAATCGGGACTAAAAAATTATGCTCACGTTTAGATTTGTGGCCTTCCTAGTTAAAAATTTTAAAAAACTCCAGTAAACACGTCAGTAATTATTGGATTATTTATTGGATAAAAGAAAACGAAATCACTACAAATTTTAGGCTGAAAATAAATTAACATATCTTTGGAAATACCTAACAACTGCCAATAAACTTCAAAGCTAACGTCAATCTGTATTTGCAATTATTAGAAGTGCCAGTAAAATTGAGTGTTAAATATAAAATTGAAATTGTTATCATAGTTGGAGATAATTATAAAATATTTAGAGAAGCAGCAGAAATCTGATAAAACTGTACACTTCACAACTGTAGGATATCTAATAAATAAACTGAAGATTTATGGAAGTGTTGATTGATTGGTCCGTTACTTTGTGGCAGTACATTTTTACAATAAAACTACTTAATTACTTTGTTAACTGTCACTAAATATATTTGTAAAGATTTTACAATTGAGTTATCGCGATTTCGTAGTACAACTATATTGTCAAACGCTTAACTAAGACTGAAACAGATTTTTGGTATTTTATGTTTTTATGATGAACAGATGTGGGTCTATTATATGTTAAAACAGTTGAAATAAAACAGAATTTGCTACGTCTAATTGACTATTCAGTAAATTTATATTATGGTCCTTTGAATGTCTGTAAATTTCTATGGATCTTAAGAAGTTGAGTTTTGACCCTTTAGGTGCCATATGGAGTATTTGTAAGCAATTGATGTTGGGAAAAGTATGGTCTGTTTCTAATAAATGTTTAGCAAAGTGTGATTTTTCATTTTTTAACCTATAAGAGGCATCGTGTTCTGCGAATCTTGTTTTCAAATTCCGTCCCGTTTGGCCTACGTAACAGCTATTGCACTCTTGACAATTAAGTTTATAAACTCCTGATTTATTGTATTCATTAGTTTTATCTTTGGCATTAAAAAATATATTGGATAATTTTTGAGCGGGTTTTAAAGCTATTCTTGTTTTTTTCGGTCGTGAGAACTTAGGATATTTTTATCCGAGATTGGACCAAAATATGTCAGAGGTATGAATGTTTTCTTTTCTCGGTATTCTTTTACGGGGTAGATTAAGCTGAAAATGATTTGTTTTCGTTTACGGCCTATTAAGGTATTAATTATTTTAGGTTGGAAGCCGTTATTGAGTGCTATATTTTTTATTGTGTCCAGTTCTTTTTTAAATTATTTTTACTAAGAGGGATATTGACGGCTCTATGAAGCTAGAAGGGCGTTATTTATTATCTCCATCCCAAATAACGCCCTTCTAGCTTCATTCGATGTAACAAATAAGTTCTCCAATATCCCAAATAAAAATTGTTTAGAAATTACAAAAACTATGTTACAAAAAAACAACGACAATATAATAATACAAGATATATTGAAACTGTTCGAATTTTGTATAACCGGAAATTATTTTCAGTTCACTAATCAATTCTTCAAACATGCCATGGGGTCTCCACTTAATCCTTTGCTAGCCGAAATTTTTATGTCAGAATTGGAAAACAGTTTTCTAAAAACTCAACTCGCGAAAAATATTCTCTTTTGGTTTAGATATGTGGACGACATCTTAGTATGTTTCCTTGGAAATGATATTGAACTAAATTCCACTTTAAATCACCTAAATAATTTACACCCCAACATAAAATTCACACTTGAAAAGGAAACAGATAATAAAATAAATTTCTTAGATGTTACAATTTTGAGAAAAAGAAATAGACTAGAATTCGATATCTTCCGCAAACCAACCTTTTCCGATATCACCATCCCAGCTGACTTAATACACCCTAACTCCCATAAACTGGCAGCCTATAGATCTATGATCCATAGAGCCTTCAATATCCCTCTTAGTAAAAATAATTTAAAATAACCGGTCAAGTGCAAGTTGAACTTGTACAATTAGTGTTCCGTACGTTGATTGTTTTTAAAATAAAAAATTTTATTAGGGTGGTATAAAAAAATCAGTGACTTCACAAAACACACCCCAAATGAGTTTTCAACAAAGTTTGTTTCCAATCTTTACTGAAAACTGGTGACCTTGAAATTTTGTTTTCTTTTCTATAAAAGATAAATTATTAAAGGTAATGATAATTTCCGTTCAATCTATACCCCGTGGAGAATATTCCAGAGTTTTTTCAAAATTTTTTGGTCAGTACTTTTCGAGATAAGATAGGGGACAGCGATTTTTCACGATCTTTTAAAAGTAATACGAAGAAAAGTGTGCGCAAGTATTACATTATATATATATTTTTTATTCGTGTTTTCACAAGCTTTCATTTGACACCACACTCGATGACCTAGTAAAAAATTTTTTTTTTCACTTCCGATTTCACCCCTCAAAACGAATCCCTTAAGTCAAAATTTATGTTACGGTAATATAAAATGATCAGTGACTTCATAAAATACACCCCAAATAAGTTTCAACAAAGTTTATTTCCAATCTTTACTGAAAATTGATGACCTTGAAATTTCTGTTTTTTTTTATATACCAGATAAATTATTACAGGTAATGCACTCGTGATAATTTTCGTTCAGTCTACACCCCGTGGAGAATATTCCAGAATTTTTTCAAAATTTTTTGATAAGTACTTTCCGAGATAAGGCGAGTGGACAGCGATTTTTCGCGATTTTTTTAAAAATAATACAAAGAAAAGTGCGCGCAAGTATTACATTATATATATTTTTTACTCGTGTTTTCACAAGCTTTCATTTGACACCACACTCGATTACCTAGTAAAAAATTTTTTTTTTCACTTCCGATTTCACACCCCCCAAAACTAACCCCTTAACTCAAAATTTAACTTTCAAAACTACATGGCTCTGATGAGGCCATCAATTCCTATATTACTACCAAATTTCAACTTTCTATGACAAATAGTTTCGGAGAAAATCGGGTGTGACAGACGGACAGACAGACGGACAGACACCGAAGTGATCTTATAAGTGTTCCGTACGGAACACTAAAAAGAACTGGATACAATCAAACATATAGCACTCAATAACGGTTTCCAACCTAAAATAATTAATACCTTAATAAGCCGTAACCAAAACAAATCACTTTCAGCTTAATCTACCCCGTAAAAGAATACCGAGAAAAGAAAACATTCATACCTCTGACATATTTTGGTCCCATCTCGGATAAACTATCCCAAGTTCTCACGACCGAAAAAACAAGAATAGCTTTAAAACCCGCTCAAAAATTATCCAATATATTTTTTAATGCCAAAGATAAAACTAATAAATACAATAAATCAGGAGTTTATAAACTTAATAGTCAAGAGTGCAATAGCTGTTTCGTAGGCCAAACGGGACGGAATTTCAAAACAAGATTTGCAGAACACAATGCCTCTTATAGGTTAAAAAATGAAAAATCACACTTTGCTAAACATTTCTTAGAAACAGACCATACTTTTTCCAACATCAATTGTTTACAAATACTCGATATGGCACTTAAAGGGTCAAAACTCAACTTCTTAGAATCCATAGAAATTTACAGACATTCAAAGGACCATAAATATAAATTTACTGAATAGTCAATTAGACGTAGCAAATTCGGGGGGGGGGGGGGGGGGGGGGGGGGGGGGGGGGGGGGGGGGGGGGGGGGGGGGGGGGGGGGGGGGGGGGGGGGGGGGGGGGGGGGGGGGGGGGGGGGGGGGGGGGGGGGGGGGGGGGGGGGGGGGGGGGGGGGGGGGGGGGGGGGGGGGGGGGGGGGGGGGGGGGGGGGGGGGGGGGGGGGGGGGGTCTGTTTTATTTCAACTGTTTTAACATATAATAGACCGACATCTGTTCATCATAAGAACATAAAATACCAAAAATCTGTTTCAGTCTTAGTTAAGCGTTTAACAATGTAGTTGTACTACGAAATCGCGATAACGCAATTGTAAAATCTTTACAAATATATTTAGTGACAGTTAACAAAGTAATAAAATAATTTGTTGTGAAAAAAATATTCTTATAAAGGTAGGTGTCTAATTTTGCTACTAAGGTAATATCATAATTATAATTTGACGTATTGAAGACAAAATATGAGTTTGTTTACCTGTGCCATATTTGGAACAGTTTTATATAAAGACATGATAATTTATAATAATTACATCTTTTTCTTAGATGGACCCCAGTAAGTTTTATGGCACCAGAAATTTCCGAATTCCAAATGGTGACGTTAGTGACAATGAAAATTTATCCTCGGACGATGAACATCAAAGAAATGACTTGTTGGGTCCTAGAAAGTCCGTTCTCCTATATGAGTCAGACAGTGAAAACGAAAGAATCGTTTCGACAAACGAAGATGTTATTATTGACGAAACCGATATAGAAGATGATGATGATGACACGCCATTGTCCGCATTAGGGCAAACTTTTATAGATCATCAGAATGTGTTACCATCGACATCGACTAATAAACCGACCAAAGAGAAGCCGAAAAAAAAGCAGAAGCAAACCATTGATTGGGAGAATAAATTTCTAGCTGTCTCTGAGGAATTTGTAAAATTTCAAGGTTGTACAATTCTTCCTGATTTCATAAAAGAATTAGAAGATCCTATCCATTTCTTCAATTTCATTTTTACTGAAGAACTTTTCGTTTACATAACTGAACAGTCAAATTTGTACGGGGTTCAAAGTAGACCTGAAAAGCCACCCAATATATCCAAGGAAGAAATTCGTGTTTTTTGTGGCATTTGTATATATATATGTCGATTATTCAGTTACCATCGACCAGGTCTTATTGGAATAATTCGTTGGAAATTCCCAATATCTCCAGTGCTATGACATCCAACAGATTTGAAGAAATCAAACGATTTCTGCATTTCAACGACAACACACTGCAGGTTTCTCAGGGTCAACCTGACTATGATAAACTTTTTAAAATACGTCCCTTTCTGAACAAGATTCGTGACAGATTTCTACTTGTTCCTAAAGAAGAACATATGGCCGTCGATGTACAAATCATCCCAACGAAAGCACGCTCAACTCTAAAACAATATAATCCCAAAAAGCCCCATAAATGGGGATATAAAGTTTTCGTTCTAAGCGGCGTGTCTGGTTTTTCTTACGACTTTGATTTTTACTGTGGAACTACGGTGCTTGAGAATAATCAGCCTGATCTAGGAGCCAGTAGCAACGTTGTAGTAAAACTTTCAGAATCTATTCCGAAAAATCTAAACTACAAACTCTTTTTTGATAACTGGTTTACAAGCATTCCCCTGCTAACATATCTCACCAAAAATGGCATTTTACCATTGGGTACAGTAAGAGCTAATCGTGTACCATGCTTGCAGTTTCCTAAGGAATCGGAAATGAAAAAAAAAAGGTAGAGGTACATTTCTGGAAAAAGTGGCAACTGTCGATGGTGTGCAAATATCTGCAGTGTCCTGGTATGATAATAAAGTTGTGAATACCGTATCAACCTATGTTGGCAGTCAGCCTACATCAGAAGCAACGAGGTTCTGCAAAAAATCAAATACCCATATAAAAATCCCCCGTCCCCAAAGCGTTGCTGTATATAATGCTTATATGGGAGGAGTAGATCTCCTAGATAGCATGCTAGGATACTATAGAATCCAAATTAGATCAAAAAAGTGGTATATGAGGGTATTTTTCCATTTTCTTGATATGACTTGCGCTAACAGTTGGATACTGTGGAGACGAAGTTTGCAAAATGATAACTTATATTTGTCGCAGAATTCAAGCTTGCTCTTGCAGAAGTATTAACGAAATCTGGCGTGAGTCAGAAAAAAAGGGGAAGGCCAAGCACCTGCCTACAGCCTCAGCTAGATTTGAAACAAAGAAAGTATTCCTTTTCACAAATACCAGCCCAGGAAGTTAGAACTGATAACTTGAGTCACTGGCCAGAAGTAAATGAAGATCGCCAAAGATGTAAATATCCTGAGCGCAAGGGAAAATCTCATGTGTCTTGTAACAAGTGTGTGGTATTTTTATGCCTAAATAAAGACCGAAACTGTTTTTATAAATTCCATACTGAATAAACTTTGTATGACACGTTTAAACATTTTTACCGAAATTTATTCTCTAGTTTAATTTTTTTTCCGTTTTCCCAATTTGTGCCAAATTTGGCACATGTCAAAAGGTGATTCATATCTTGATAAAAAACCAATTTTTTTTTAACATTTATTTCGTGTATTTAAAAATATTATCTAACATATATATTTTTTTTGCAAAAATAAAAAAAGTCATGCAGTAAGGGGTTAATGTGTTTAACAGTAAGATTTCCTTTTTTTTCTATATATTATTTTTGATATTACCTAAGATGGGATCATACATCCCTTTAATGGCATGTCCTATCTACAACTTTTGTAGCTGAAAAGATGAATAAATTGTCTATTGTCTATGATATCTTACATCATTGCCAGAGTGATTTTTGAGCCTTACCAAGTTACTATACAATGTGAAGAAACGTGTGAAGGAACGCATTTGTGAATTTGACAATGGAATTAAAAAATGGAAACAAACATCCTACTATCTTAGAAACTGTTGCTCGGAGCAACATTTACCACGAGAGCTTTTTAGACGGGAGAAGGAGGAGTATACGAATATTTAATTAAAAATGTCATGTCAGAGTGATATAAAAAAGTTACGACAATTTAAAAGTACACACAGTGCAATAAGTGGCGCCCCCTACAATCAACAACAAAACTGTGAGCTGATTTCAATTTCTCATCTCAGAAAACCCCTTAGCACCGAATCGTGTACAAATAGTACAATTATTAAGAAAGATACTTAAGAAAAACTAAAATAAAAGTATAACTTTGACACCCTGTAACTCAAAAATTACGAATTTTTGGACAAAGGTAAGTTGTAACCCAACTTGGTCATGTTTTCATCCCAGAAATCCACAGTAACTCTATGTACACGGAATACCGGGACATCCTGTATATATGAAATCCTTTATGTTTTAACAATAACAAATGTCAAATTTTACAACAATGGTAATGTCACATCTCAATAGCGCCATCTAGTGGTCGTTTGTAAAACTTAAAAGCCGGCCCTCGTAACTACCAAGTCATCAAAATTGAATAAAACCGATATAAGCTCATACGGAAACCTCTATTTAAACAATAGGAGGATTGCTAATGTATTATTATGAAATTGCAATTTTTCCTATTAATAATGTGTCAATACATATTATAACTAATACTCAGAAATTATTGTAAATGATCCACTAGCACGAATAAAAAGCTTTAAAAAAAATTTCGATTTTTCAATTAAACATATTTAATTCTTTGTTGTTTTAAATAATTTCTATAGAAATTATTTTAATTGATAAAGGATAAATATATCATTTAACAAACCATTCCTTAACATAGCCTTGACTTGTAATGATCCTATTTAGCGGATACGTGTTATTTAGGAGATGGTCGTCGAAACTAAGCCAGTATTTGTATAAGCTAACTGTTAGATATATGTAAGTTATGTGGTTTCCAAAAAAGGTTCTTAATTTAATATGTATTTATTTAATATTGCTCAAATGTTGTAATATTTATGTATGTCTATATATTTTTCCGAACCGACAACTTTCTCGAATGTATCGCTAATTTAAATGAAACTTATTGCGGTCCCGGTCTGCAGTACCGGTCGGCGGTCCCGGCCTGCGGTCTTGGCCTGCGGTCCCGGTCTGCGGTCCGGGCCTGCAGTTCCGGTCTGCAGTCCCGGTCTGCGGTCCGGCCTGCGGTCCCGGTCTGCGGTCCCGGCCTGCGGTCCCGGTCTGCGGTCCCGGCCTGCGGTCCGGGCCTGCGGCCCGGGCCTGCGGTTCCGGCCTGCAATCCCGGCCTGCGGTCCCGTCATGCGGTCCTGGTCTGCGGTCCTGGTCTGCGGTCCGGGCCTGCGGTCCCGGTCTGCGGTCCGGGTCTGCGGTCCGGGCCTGCAGTTCCGGTCTGCCGTCCCGGTCTGCGGTCCCGGTCTGCGGTCCCGGTCTGCAGTCCTAGCCTGCAGTCTGGGCTTGCGGTCCGGGCCTGCGGTCCGGGCCTGCGGTCCCGGCCTGCGGTCCCGGCCTGCGGTCCCGGCCTGCGGTCCCGGCCTGCGGTCCCGGTCTGCGGTCCCGGCCTGCGGTCCCGGTCTGCGGTCCCGGCCTGCGGTCCGGGTCTGCGGTCCCGGTCTGCGGTCCCGGCTTGCGATCCCGGCCTGGGGTCGCGGGCTGCGGTCCCGGCCTGCGGTCCCGGCCTGCGGTCCCGGTCTGCGGTCCCGGACTGCGGTCCCGGTCTGCGGTCCGGGCCTGCGGTTCCGGTCTGCGGTGCCGGCCTGCGGTCCCGGCCTGCGGTCCCGGTCTGCGGTCCCAGTATGCGGTCCCGGCCTGCGGTCCGGGCCTGCGGTCCGGGCCTGCGATCTCGGCCTGCGGTCCCGGGTGGCGGTCCCGGCCTGCGGTCCCGGCCTGCGGTCCCGGTCTGCGGTCCCGGTCTGCAGTCCTAGCCTGCAGTCTGGGCCTGCGGTCCGGGCCTGCGGTCCCGGCCTGCGTCCCGGCCTGCGGTCCCAGCCTGCGGTCCCGGCCTGCGGTCCCGGCCTGCGATCCCGGCCTGCGATCCCGGCCTGCGGTCCCGGCCTACGGTCCCGGCCTGCGGTCCCAGCCTGCGGTCCCAGCCTGCGGTCCCGGCCTGCGGTCTCGGCCTGCGGTCCCCGTCTGCGGTCCCGGTCTGCGGTCCCGGTCTGCGGTCCCGGCCTGCGGTCCCGGTCTGCGGTCCCAGCCTGCGGTCCGGGTCTGCGGTCCCGGTATGCGGTCCCGGCTTGCGATCCCGGCCTGGGGTCGCAGGCTGCGGTCCCGGCCTGCGGTCCCGGCCTGCGGTCCCGGCCTGCGGTCCCAGCCTGCGGTTCCAGCCTGCAGTTCCAGACTGCGGTCCCGGCCTGCGGTCCCGGCCTGCGGTCCCAGTCGGCAGTCCCAGTCGGCGGTCTCGGTCGCGGTCGGCAGTCCCGGTGGGCCGTCGGCAGTCGCAGTCGGCAGTCTCAGTCGGCAGTCGCGGTCCGCAATGCAGTCCGGTCCAGCCTGCAGTCCAGTCCGGTCTGCAGTCCGGTCTGCGGTGCGGTGTGCGGTGCGGTGTAGTGCGGTGCAGTGCAGTGCAGTACTCAGGTAATCAGCGATGGCTTTGAGGTAGAACCATTTCCATGATAAAGTAGAGTACGGTACGGTACGGTACGGTGCAGTACGGTACGGTACGGCACGGAACAGCACGGAACAGCACGGACCGGTACGGTACGGTAAAGTACAGTATAATTCTATAATTCTATTTTTAAGATTATTCAGGGATGCAAAACACCCTTAGAAAAAAATGGAACAAAAACACAAGTGATGTTTCAGATTTTTTTATTGAATGATCCTAACCTAGACGGTGTTACGAACAGATTCTACTTACAAAGACAATATTAACACCTAAATATTAAATTCTAATTTTATTTATATATGTATATTTAATTACTCTATATCGAGTTTCATTACACAAGGGGCATTCAAAATGCTCTCGACTGAAATGTACAATATATAGATCAAGCTGTCCAGTGAAGGAACTTAAAAAAAAATATGTTTATAAATGATGAACTACAAAATTAAAGAATTGTTATAAGGAAGTAATAATTTCGTAACTTAATATAGTGTTAAAAAATATATATAATTCTGGGATTATTCTTGTAGGCCTCAAATTTTTTAATTTTTAATTTTAATACAAATAAATTAAAATTCAAATATTTTGTCAAAATTGCGATATTGCACCGTATTGCGAGCAATGTCTACATATAAAACATCTTTACATTCGTTATTAGTGGCTTTCATGACATTCTGAAAGTTAAAAAATTAACATATTTATATATGGTCCATCAAATACCAGCAAATTTAATGACATAACAATAGTATCCCTCAGGGGCTAGGGGAATCCCAGGATTCTCCTAGTACGGGCATTGACCATCCTGAGGTACCTGAGTCATGTTGTGCTGTCTTGTGTTGTCCAGATTATATGTAACAAAAACGCAATCTTAAGGTGTTTACCGTGCCGAGAAGATGAATGGCTCAGCGTTTATGAGTCGCAAACGGTTCCCCCGGATACCGGGCGCCCTCCGGGAGTAAGTAGCCTTGCTGTGGCATCCAGGTTCTGCCACAGTCGACCATTCTTTCCTAGGATACTCGTGGGAACAATATGTCACAAAATAATAATTATACTAGTGATAATGGCAGGGTGCTGAGGAGGCGGACCCCTGTCGTACAAACAGCTACAGCACCACCACAACAACAACAACGACAAACGATCCAACCAACCGCCTCAGCTAAAACTACTCCCGATAGTTTTACCAGATCCGACATTGTAGGTGATGGAAATTGCCTTTTCCGTGCAGTTAGCTTACACTTATATGGCCACCAAAACCATCATGAAAGACTCCGAGAGGCTGCTCTAAGATATATACAACAAAACTGGTCGGAACTCAACACATTTTCATTAATTGGGGACGACGATATGAAAGACTTCAATAACTACTATAACTATATGAGGAAAAATGGCACCTATGGAACGAGCCTAGAGATACTTGCCCTCTCGGAAACTCAGAATAGCAACTTTCATATCTTCTCAAAACAACGAAGAACAACAGATACAAAAATAACTTTTAGGGACAAGCCAACAATAATAAGCACAAGAAAACACACCGAAACTATTTACCTTCTACTAACAGGCAACCCAATGTCGGGACACTTTGAGCTTCTGACACCACAAAACACTAAAAACATCCCAAACAACAGTAGACCAATAAAAGAAGCATCGGGCGAGCGACGTAACGGTCGAGGACGTCGCGGGAAATGGCAGCTCGACCAAAACGATGACGACCGGGCAACTGACAATGGACCTGCCAAAAGTGTTGTGCCGGCGAGTAAGCCGACACCCATCAAGGCGGGAAAATCAAGGCAACGCATGAGTTATACTACAGGAACAAACGAACACACCATGCGTTGCTTTGATAAAAGCACAAGTTCTGACAAAGAAACCACTGAGAAGGGAATCACTTGCCGCCTAGACCCACCACCATCAATCCCAAACGCAACCGACAAAGTATTTAATCAAAATCTCTCGCAACGACAAAGAAATCCCAACAGCACAAAACCAAAATTCAAACGGCAAATAAGAATAGAAAACCAAATCAACAACATCAGGAGATATCTAGGACACCTTACCCAGTTTATCAACGGGAACGTGTCCAAACGAGTCACGCAGAGTATAAACAAGATCAAGTCCGGGTCTCCCAACAGAACACTGCCAGAAATCCTGGATACTCTGAAACAAAAATTATCCGTATATGCCGCAAGACTTCGTAGATACAAAGAACCAAACGAGAGGAAAGATACCAACAACCTCTTCCGAAAAAGCCAAACACAGTTCTACCGGAAAACTATGCACAGCAAACAGACAGCAGTGACCGAACCACCAAACAAACAAGAACTCACAGATCATTGGAAAAGTATCTGGTCAGAACCCAAACTACCCAATAATAACACCCCCTGGATCAAAGCCAAAGAAGGCAAAGATAAACATGTGACAGAACGGGAAAATTCCACATTAACTACTGTGGGACCAAAGAGCATGATGAGGCGCCTGGATGCAAGAAGTTCCGAAGGTAGAATGGCCCCCCGTTCGGATCTCCGGGTAGGGGCTGGTTCGGAAGCGTCGACTTGCAGACATCATAATTTTAAGATAGATTTTTGCAACATACGAGGTATAAACTCGAACATAAATTCAGTGCATCAACACCTGCAATCAGATAAACCTCATGTACTCGCTCTATGTGAAACCAAGGTCAGTCCATCGACCAGCACGGTCAACTATCTTTATCCTGGGTACGACTTCTATTCCCGATTTAGGCGTAACTTTGGAATCTGTCTTTTTGTCAGAAGCGACCTCTCTTGTCAACGAGAAGAAGGTCTGGAGCCCCCAAACTTTGATGTTATGTGGTTAAAAATAACGACTCAACAAACCACAAGGTTCATCTGTATCCTGTATCGACCACCAAGTGATACCAATTTTCGAACACTTTTCGCTTCTCTTGCAGACACCATCGATCATTTACAAAGTAACTATCCAAGTGCCGAAATTGCCATCCTGGGCGACTTTAATGTCCACAATATCAACTGGCTCAAATATTCAAATACTACCGACGAACAAGGTCGTGAAGCTGAATCATTCTCAATCAGTTATGGCTTAACTCAGCTTATTGACGAACCAACACGGATCCCTGATCGAGACGGGGAGTTCGCCAGTCTTCTTGATCTGTTTTTAACCACCAATCCGGAGATTTACACGGTCACCGTAAATCCGCCGTTAGGTTCTTCCGACCATAAACTGCTTTCGACATCGAGTATCCTGCCAATCAGTGCCAGAGAGGCGCCTAGGCCGCGCAAGATTTGGCACTACAAATCTGCTAAATGGGAAGATCTCATGGAATACTTTCGAACTTTCCCTTGGATGGACGTTTGTTTCCGATCCGATAACCCATCTGACTGCGCCAGGGAGGTCTCCGATGCTATTGTGGCTGGTATGGAAGCTTACATCCCTTTTTCGAAGAAATGCTCCTCCAACGGCAAGCCTTGGTTCGACCGAAAATGCAAAGAAGCTGTTGCTTCTAAACATATTGCCTACCGACAATGGCGTGAAAATCCTAACACCTTAAACCGAAACATCTTTGTTCATGCCCGGAACAGATGCAAGGGAATTATCGACGAAACCAAGGAGGCACACAATCAACGAATTAGAAACAAACTTCTCGCTTGTCCCAACAATTCCAGGTCCTTTTGGGCAGTCGCTAAGGCAGTTAGTCAAAATTTTACCAAATCCACCATACCACCACTCACACGGCCAGATAATTCCATTACAACCACACCTCTTGAGAGAGCGAACTTGTTGGCTGAACTCTTTGCTTCACATTCTACTGTCGATTTGCAAGAAAAAACACCACCTACTATTCCCATATTGCAGTCAAGGATGCCCGATGTTGTCTTCAGACAGCGCATCATAAAGCGTATTTTAATGAAGCTAGACACCAAGAAGGCTTCTGGCGCTGACGGAATACCTGCCATAGTTCTCAAAAACTGTGCAAGGGAACTAACACCAGTTTTCTGTAGACTTTTTAACCTATCCTACAGAAAGGGAATATTTCCGTCCTGCTGGAAATGTGCCACGGTTCAGCCGATACCTAAAAAAGGTAAGAAGACCTTGCCAAATAACTACCGACCAGTTGCACTGCTTTCAATAATATCGAAAGTCATGGAAAAGGTTATCAATGAGCATCTTCTAAAATATCTTGAACGATTCAATATTATTAGCGATCACCAATATGGTTTTCGTAAACATAGATCAACAGGAGATCTTCTGACTTATGTAACACATGTTTGGAACAACGCAATTGAACACTTTGGAGAATCTCGAGCGGTTGCTCTTGACATATCCAAGGCATTCGACCGTGTTTGGCACGATGGACTGTTGGCTAAGTTGCGCTCTTATGGTATGTCTGAAAGGTTCTGTTTGTGGCTCTCATGTTTCCTCAGAGAGCGTTCTTTACGAGTGGCGGTCGACGGATTTCTTTCTAACACCCTCACTATCAACGCCGGTGTACCCCAGGGCTCCATACTGTCTCCTACTCTCTTTCTCATTTACATTAACGATCTGCTGGAAAAGACCGGGAATCCAATCTATAGCTTTGCAGATGACAGTACGCTTGTCTCTTCATTCACCTTGAACGCTCGGACATCGGCTGCTCAGGCGAATATCCGCAGACAGCAGGAGGTCGTTCAACTTAACAAAGACCTGGAAGAAATTCTATCTTGGGGTGACAGTAACCAAGTGGAATTTAACGCTACAAAAACCCAAGCGGCAGTTTTTTCTAAAAAAGTTAACGTTGCTGAACCCGACATAGTTATGTCGGGGCACTCCATTCCCCTAACATCGTCGCTCAATTTGTTGGGCGTTAGTTTGGGAGCAAATATGTCTTGGCATGAACATGTTGCAGGCATAACAAGGAGAGCTTCTCAAAAGTTGGGAATATTATTTAGAACCAGAAAGCTTTACACCCCACAGCAACTGTTAATTCTTTACAAAGCCCAAATTCGACCAACTATGGAATACTGCTCCCACGTTTGGGGCTCCGCTCCCAAACATACACTGCATTTGTTGGATTCTGTTCAGAGAAGAGCGGTCCGTCTGATTGGGGATCCGGAATTGACCGGCGGCCTTGATTCGCTGGAACATCGAAGAACGGTTGGCGACTTGAGTCTGTTCTACAAGTATT
Organism: Pachyrhynchus sulphureomaculatus; assembly: GCA_019049505.1. Taxonomy (NCBI): domain Eukaryota; kingdom Metazoa; phylum Arthropoda; class Insecta; order Coleoptera; family Curculionidae; genus Pachyrhynchus; species Pachyrhynchus sulphureomaculatus. Next base: position 35,021,872 of record CM032455.1, read on the forward strand.
TTCATGGAAAGTGTTCGAAGGATGTAGCCCGCTTAATTCCTCCCAAAGCGGTGCATGTTAGAAATACACGTCTCGCTGGTGCTTCGCATCCGTATGAGGTTCAGCTTGTTACTCCGCGTACAACGCTTTTCAAGCAATCTTTTATATGGAGAACGTCATCTCTTTGGAATAATTTGCCCAGCGCTGTGTTTCCCACCGAGTACAATTTACAGCGATTCAAGAACAACGTGAATCGCTTTTTCCGCACTCGTGCCGCTCCTGGAGCGCTTTAGGGACTTCCCTGCACCACGTGTGCTAGACCAATAAAAAAAAAAAAAAAGTAATTAAGTAGTTTTATTGTATTTATGGAAGTGTTGAAAATAAATTTAAAAAGAAACATCGGGCATGGGTTTCAAATGAAGATAATCAAAATCAAGTAATGCTGTCGGTAGTAGAAAAGCCAAAAGATTCACTTCGGAAAAGATCAGTTTTATTGAATGTGAGTAAAACTACAGTTGCGAGCATTTTAAGGTCAAATAAATTTAAAGCATACAAACCCCATACCTTAAAAGCAGGAGATATTGAACGAAGATTTGAATTTTGTGCTTGGTTTCAAGGAGAGTTGGAAGATAACAGGCTTATGACAAGACAAATACTTTTCTCTGTTGAAGCGTTATTTACGTCTAACGGGACAGTAAGTTCTCAAAATTATCGCTAGTGGAGCGATGGAACTTCAATATCCAAACTTGAGATCAATACTCGTTTAAAAACAATGTATGGTGTGGAATTTTTAAAGATAGAATAGTTTTCTTTTTTCGAAATAATATGAGTGCTGAACGTTACCTAGAATTTTTAAATAATGAGTTCCCTGAGTTTCTTAATCGCCTACCAATAATTGAAAGACAACGTATATGGTACCAACATGATGGTACATCATGTCGCAGTACGAGAAACGTTCGAGATTATCTCCTCCATATTTTTAACAGTAGAGTAACAGGGGAACATGTGCAGTTTACTTGGCCACCAAGGTTTTCAGACATCACCCCTCTAGACTTTTTTTTATGGGGCAACTTAAAAGAAAAGGTTTCTCGACGAACAATCACCTGTTTAGAAAGGGAAGGTGGATATATTGAGGTACTTGTGCAATAAAGTTAGAATTAATCCATATATTTAATTGTTATGTACGTAGTAATTAAGTAATGTTGCAGTTTCAAAATAAAATGATATTACCACAAATTTATTATGGATATAATTGTTGCAAGGCACATAAAAAGGTTATTAAATATTTAACAAAAATATGATACAAACAAAATTAGTGCACTAGTTTTTGATTAATTTCGTTTTCCTTTATTCAATAAATAATATCTGACAATTACTGACGTGTGTACTGGAGTTTTTTTGAATCTTTAACTAGGAGGGCCATAAATCTAAAGATGAGCATAATTTTTTAGTTCGTATTAATATTTTCAATTAAGATTTTGCTCTGTATTTAAATTTAAACACACTTCATTATAAATCATTATTTTTTATTTTCCCTGTATACCATCAAATATTTTAAACTTTTGATTATGGATTTCCATGTGACGCAGAACTTTTTATCAAGAATAAATTTTCTTGTAATATGTAAGATAAACTTTTTCTCCATTTGTATAAAACTTTTTGGGGCTCACTATATATATATATATATATATATATATATATATATATATATATATATATATATATATATATATATATATATATATACATATATACATATATACATATTATTGTTCACCTCTCCACCTGAGTAAGGATTTTACTCTGGCCAGGCCAAATATACTTAAATAAATTAATAGATAGGGTTTGGAACCCGAGACCTTCTGCACCACAAACAAGTGCTACGTCACGTGCCGCCACACCGACACACACACACACACACACACACACACACACACACACACACACACACACACACACGGACATGTGTGTATATATATATATATATATATATATATATATATATATATATATATATATATATATATATATATATATATACATATACATATATTGAAAGAAAAGTAATTGTAATCAACTGTACTGTACCAAAAATTTGGATGTATTTCCCACTAACGAAGTATGTTGGATGTTATTACGCGGAACAGCATGTTTTGGATGGGAATACAGCTTTATCACAGAAAAGAAACAAAGATTTGTTAGGTGCCCTGATAGTTTAGGTTCAGAACCGATTTACAGCTCCAGTTAAGAAAATTCCAGCTCTACCTTCTAATCAGTGCCATTATAATTAATTAACAAGGCTGAATGTCTTAATATTCAATGATAGTCAGTATGCTACCATTTATAATTTGTTGCTTTATACTTCACTAAAAAAATTTTAAGGCAGTAACTTTTCTAAAGGACTATCTATGTATCTCCCAATCTGCTCCTGTTAAGTATCCTCTACTTACATCAGAATTAATAAAAGGAGTTCTTAAATGCAATACTTAGTGTTTAATTTCGATAAAGATACAATCTAGAACAGTACAGAACAGTACAGTACAGAAAGTACAGTCTAGCTATATGGAAACCATCATCCCTTTGGAATAATTTTCCCAGGACTGTGTTTCCCACCGAGTACAATTTACAATTCAAGAATAACGTGAATCGCTTTTTCCGCACACGTGTCGCTTCTGTAGCGCTTTAGGGACTTCCCTGCAGCACGTGTGCTAGACCTATAAAAAAAAAGAAGACAAGAACACATGATCTTCTGGTTTAAGAATTGTGAAAGTAAACAAAGGAAAATCCCTCCTCTTGCTAAAGAAAGCTAAGAAATCACCTACCAAGCTTTTTATATTTCTTAAAGTATTTCCATAGGTCTATTACTCCATCTATCTGCTTGTCTGCTGATACTATAAGTTTCAAATCAAATCAGAAATCGATATTAAATTTAGTACACTTAATACTTGAAGTAGGAAAAGAAGCTATAATTTTTGGACGTTATGGCTTTAGGGACAGGAATTGAAAGTCAATAAATTTTATATAGTTTCAATACATCTGTGAAAATTCTTTCTAGTTGACATAATAAACAAATATTAAGCATGACTATTTAAAGTCGAACTAATACAGAGTTACAGAGATGTCCTTTTTTAACGTTTTTAAGTCATGAAAGTTGGAAATTTTATTATTTTTTAATTATTTTAAATTTTAATAAGAATAATATATCAAAGAAAATGTCAGGTTTTAGTTATAAATATCTCTGACACCCTCACTCTGCTGAGCTTTTCTTTTATAATTAATACAGAGCCATACATAATTTAAAATATTTAGTTATACTACCTGGATAATGTTATTCGTTAATGTCAAATTCAGTATTATTTTAAAGCTGGAAGTACTGGGAAATCATATTACGATTTACTTTTTTTTTGTGTTACAGCAAGCCCTTAATCGACGACTAATTTCTAACCCAGAGAAAAGACAAATAAAAAGATAAAACTTTGGTTTTTCCAGCAAAACTCTTGAAACAAAAACTTCTGACACGACCAGAATTTCCCACGAATTTTTTTTTTTTTTTTAAACGCCTCGTTCTTATTTCCTTCGATTTTATTGCATGGAAACTAGACTTGAGTAATTGGAAAATACTTTTTGGGGTTTAGGTTAAGAGGATTGAAACCGCTGAAAATTTGTAGCGTGAGTCGAAGAACCGATTTTTTTTTCCTTTTAAATTAATTAGCAAATTTAATTTGGTACACAACGTATATAATTATTATAAAGGGGCTTTCAAATTGAGCGTTTTTTTTTTAATTTTTAAATAAAACACAGATGACGTTGATTTCAAAAAACTTTTTATTGGTAATTGAAGTATATAATTGGTGACATTTAAAAATGAAAAACAATATCCGCCAAATGTCCACCTCTTGCAGCTTCACAGATGTCCACTCTTTTGTCAAAATTTTGGATGACAAACCGCCAATTGTAAGTCGGACTTGCGCAATTAGTGTTCCGTATGGTGATTGCTTTTAAAATAAAATAAAATCCTTACCTCTGTTAATTAGGTCCCTGACATGTATATACCTTAAGATTCGGTATGTATTTTTACGTTTTTTCTTAGAAAATATTGTGTAATAGTTACAACATTTTAGCTACCTAATAGCCAATAAATCAATCTAGCTCAATGTAGAATCTAATAATAAAATGTAAAACAAATATTTCCTACCTAAATATTTGTTTAATTATAACAAATGTAATAAAATTCTTTTGTCTGGCTACAGGAGAGGCTCGCGAGCTGTAAAGTACCAAGAAGTATATTAACAAAACCTCCACCTTAGTGTCAAGCCCTATTGTTTTTTTATACCAAAAAAATTATGAAACGTAATGCACTCGTGATAATTTTCGCTCATTCTACACATTATAAAGACTATTCGCGAATTTGTTCAATGTTTTTTGATCAGTACTTTTCGAGATAGGGTAGGGGGACAACGATTTTTGGCCATTTTTTAAAACTAATACAAAAAAAATTGTATGCAAATACCACATCATATATATTTTTGAACACAAGCTTACATTTTTTTTTTAAATTTCCGATTTCATCACCCAAAACTAACCCTTTAAGTCAAAATTTTGCTGTCAATATTACACTTTTCTGATTAGACCATCATTTCCTATATTTGTGCTTCATTTCAACTGTCTATGTCAAACTCCACTATATCTCAGCAGGAATAAACATTAACGGAAGAAGAATTAAGAACATTAGATTCGCTGATGACACTATAATATTTGCAGACAATTCACAGGACCTACAAATGCTCATGGACAGAGTAACACACGTCAGTCGAGAATACGGAATAGATATAAACACAAAGAAGACTAAACACATGATCATAAGCAAAAACTCTGCACAACAAGGACAACAATTGATACTTGGGTACCACAGTAAATGAAGAATGGCACCACTCACTGGAGATTCGATGTAGAATAGAAAAAGCGAGAGCAGCCTATACAAAAATAGACAAAGTGTTCAGAAGTCATGATCTCAGTTTAAAAATCAAAATAAAACTTCGGAAATGCTATCTACGTCTTTCCTGTGCTTCCGTATGGGGCGGAGTCTTGGACTGTAACTACAGCATCATGTAAAAGGTTGGACGCCTTCGAGATATGACTCTACAGGCGCATGCTTAGAACATCTCGGACAGAGCACATTACCGACAAAAGAGTGTTAGAACTCTTGAACAAAGACCTGAAAATTTTTAATACAATTAAAAGAAGAAAACTCAAATATCTGGGCCACATCATAAGAAACACGGAAAGATAGGGTCTACTGCAACTGATACTGCAGTGCAAGGTGGGCGGAAGAAAAGGGCCAGACGTAGCTGAAAAATCTGTGAACATGATTCTCAACAACAACGGGGATATTCCGCCAATATTGGATAACGGGTGAGCACAAGAAGATGTCAAATAGTCTCGGAGAAAATCGGGTGTGACAGACGGACAGACTAGCAGCGAAATGATCTCATAAGTGTTCCGTAGGGAACACTATAAATTAAAAAAAATTCGAAATTATAATTACGCTGAAAGTGAGATAGGAAATACAAAAGGAATAAAATGTTAAAATAATGAAGAAATTGAAAATGAAATGAACATGACTAAATGAGTCGGAGATAGAGTAAAATTAAAAGGGCTCGAGCGTTTGTTCGTCTATTAAAGCTTTCAATAATATCGAAATTCATCGAAAAGGTTATCAATCCGCATCTTCTAAAATATCTTGAAGGATTCAACATTATTAGCGATCACCAATATGCCTTTCGTAAACATAGATCAATAGGAGATCTTCTCTACTTATGTAACACATGTTTGGAATAACGCAATTGAACACTGCGCGGTTGCTCTTGACATATCCAAGGCATTCGACCGTGTTTGGCACGATGGACGCTAGCTAAGCTACGCTCTTATGGTATGTCTGAAAAGTTCTGTTTGTGGCTGTCATGTTTCCTCAGAGAACGTTCTTTACGAGTAGCGGTCGACGGATTTCTTTCTAACATCTTCACTATCGAAGCCGGTGTGCCCTAAGGCTCCATACTGTCTCCTACTCTCTTTCTCATTTACATTAACGATCTGCTGAAAAAGACCGGGAATCCAATCTACAGCTTTACAGATGACAATACGCCTATCTCTTCATTCACTTGGAACGCTCGGATATCGGCTACTCAGGCGAATATCCGTAGAGAGCAACTTAACAAAGACCTGGAAGAAATTCTATCTTGGGGTGACAGTAACCAAGTGGAATTTAATGCTACAAAAACCCAGGCGGCAGTTTTTTCTAAAAAAGTTAACGTTGCTGAACCCGACGTAGTCATGTCATGGCACTCCATTCCCCTAGCATCGCCACTCAATTTGTTGGGCGTTAATTTGGGAGCAAATATGTCCTGGCATGAACATGTTGAAGGCATAGCAAGGCGAGCTTCTCAAAAGTTGGGAATATTATTTCGAACCAGAAAGCTTTACACTCCACATCAACTGTTAATTCTTTACAAGGATATAGCCCGCTTAATTCCTCCCAGAGCGGTGCATGTTAGAAATACACGTCGCGCTAATACTTCACATCTGTATGAGGTTCAACTTGTTACTCCGCGTACAGCGCTTTTCAAGCAGTCTTTTATATGGAGAACATCATCCCTTTGGAATAATTTGCCAAGGGCTGTGTTTCCCACCGAGTACAATTTACAGCGATTCAAGAACAACGTGAATCACTTTTTCCGCACACATGCCGCTCCTGGAGCGCTTTAGGCACTTTCTTGTAGCACGTGTGCTAGACCCATAAAAAAAATGAAGATGTTTAATTAAAAATAACAATCTCTATGTTTCAATTTTATTTTACGAGTTTGAAAAGTCCGTGCAAAGTCCGAGAGATGGCACCACCGGCGCGTATCGAGGTCATGTTTAGTTAGTAGCATCTCTTAAATGAACGCACACCAAGTTTCAGCCATATTGGTCTATTTCTTTGTGTTTGTCATTCGTGTGAATCAAGGAAGTCGAGTGATTTTCAAGAAATGGACGAAAAAGAATTTCGTGTGGTGATTAAACATTACTTTCAGCGTCGTTTCGTCACTGTGGATGAAACATGGATACATTACTATACTCCTGAGACCAAACAACAATCTAAACAATGGGTTACCAAGGGGGAATCTGCACCAAAAAAGGCGAAGACCGTTCCTTCGGCCGGAAAGGTTATGGCGACTGTCTTTTGGGATTCGCAAGGGATAATCCTCATCGACTATCTGGAAAATGGTAAAACTATTACAGGTGAATATTATTCATCGTTATTGGACCGTTTGAAAATCGAGCTGCAAGAAAAACGCCCGCGATTGGCCCACAAGAAAGTCCTTTTCCATCACGACAACGCACCAGCACACACCTCAGCAGTTGTGGTCTCAAAATTAATGGAAATAGGATTCCAACTCGTTTCACATCCCCCTATTCTCCAGACTTGGCTCCCTCGGACTACTATTTGTTCCCCAATTTGAAGAAATGGCTGGCGGGACAAAGATTTTATTCAAACGAGGAAGTGATTGCAGACACTAATGGATATTTTGCAGACTTGGACAAATCCTATTATTCGGAAGGGATCAACAAACTAGAACATCGTTGGACGAAGTGTATAAGCCTAGAAGGAGACTATGTCGAAAAATAAAAAAGGTTTACCCCAAACACATAAGTAGTTTTTATTTTTGCAAGGACTTTTCAAACCAGCCTCGTAAATATTAGACTGCACTTGCAATTTTCAATTGTAAAAAATTAGGCATTTTAATTTTCTATGCCACAGACTAAGTTAGTTCGCTCGAAGGCACCTACGAAGCGGCTAACTGAATAACTGCTACAAATCGTAGTAATTATTTTCAATCCAATAGAAAAGGAAAACCTTATTTTCAGTAAAACTTTCCCGAAAACTAAAGCCGTAAACGCAGCCAGAATTCCAAATGGGTTTCCGGTAAAAATATATTGTTTGTTTTCATTTTATTTCGTTTTATTTGTAAGGAAAGCCGAACATCATAATCATTTACTTTATGGGAAAAGTTTATAGTTTTTCGTATTTTTATTCATTGTATTTTTTATTTAATACTGATTGAATAGAATGATATTAGTCCTGTAGAACCAATATTAAAGACAATAAAATATAACCCGTTAAGTGCAAGTTGAACTTGCGCAATTAGTGTTCCGTACTTTTGTCCGTTGATTTTAAATTAAAAAATTTTATTACCGCGGTATAAAATGATCAGTGATTTCACAAAACACACCCCAAACGAGTTTTGGACAAAGTTTGGTTCCAATCTTTACTGAAAACTGATGACGCACGTTTGGGGCTCCGCTCCCATACATACACTGCATTTGTTGGATTCTGTTCAGAGAAGAGCGGTCCGTCTGATTGGGGATCCGGAATTGACCGGCGGCCTTGATTCGCTGGAACATCGAAGAACGGTTGGCGACTTGAGTCTGTTCTACAAGTATTTTCATGGAAAGTGTTCGAAGGATGTAGCCCGCTTAATTCCTCCCAAAGCGGTGCATGTTAGAAATACATGTCGCGCTGGTGCTTCGCATCCGTATGAGGTTCAGCTTGTTACTCCGCGTACAACGCTTTTCAAGCAATCTTTTATATGAACAACGTCATCCCTTTGGAATAATTTGCCCAGCGCTGTGTTTCCCACCGAGTACAATTTACAGCGATTCAAGAACAACGTGAATCGCTTTTTCCGCACTCGTGCCGCTCCTGGAGCGCTTTAGGGACTTCCCTGCAGCACGTGTGCTAGACCAATAAAAAAAAAAAAAAAAAAAAAAAAGACCTTCAATTTACTCCCTGTGGAGAATATTTCAGAATTTTTTCAAGATTTTTTTATCAGTACTTTTCGATATAAGGAGGGGACAGCGATTTTTCGCGATTTTTTAAAAATAATACAAAGAAAAGTGTGGGCAAGTATTACGATATATATATATATATATATATATATATATATATATATATATATATATATATATATATATATATATATATATATATATATATATATATATATATATATTTAAACTCGTGTTTTTACAAGTTTTCATTTGACACTTCACTCGATGACCTAGTAAATTATTTTTTTTCAATTCCGGTTTCACCCCCAAAACCAAACCCTTAAGTCAGAATATAACTTTCGAAACTACGTGGCTCTGATGAGGCCATCGATACCTATATTAGTACCAAATTTCAACTTTCTATGTCAAATAATTTCGGGGAAAATCGGGTGTGACAAACAGACAGAGAGACAGACGGACGGGCGGACGGACGGACGGACAGACAGACAGATACCGAAGTAATCTTTTAAGTGTTCCGTACGGAGCACTAAAAAGAAAAACATAAAAATCCCCTAAAATAATACGTGAGCACCAATAATTTTGAAAACATGCTAGAGTCGGACCGCTGAAGCTTTAATTTAATACACGTACATTACTTTCGAAGTTATTTTGTTTCTAGGTAGGGGAATATAGTGTAATTTAGTCAATACGTAGGTGCATTTATGTAATCTCGGTTTAAAACTTTGTAAAACTTGTATATTTCAAGTTATGATAATATCGAATATCACAGAAATGTCACCCTTTTCAAAAAATCCATATGATTTTTAGGAAGTACCAATCTTCAAACGCATTTCATCGACAATTAGTTTATAAGTTACAGTGGTTTTAGTGCCGCTACTTTTGATATTTTCAAAACAGTGGAAAAAATCGTGTGTTGATTAAACACTGTTTTTTGATGGGAAAAAATACCGTTCAGACAAAGCAACGGCCTGATAAGTGTTACGGGGACTCTGCCGCTGCTTTTTTCATCGGTTTTTACTTTGTTTATGAATTTCCAAGATTCGCTACATTTCCTTCCACCAATATATGTATCTATTTCTTTGCACTTGGTGTCTCACGTATTTCTTTTCTGTTCCGTAATCTTTTCGTTTTGTTTCATGTTTCTTTTCTTTCAATCGTATGTGGTCTTCTTCTTTCTTTGTGTTTAGCCATTTCTGATAAAGTTTTTTCTTTTCATTGACTAGTTCTTCTATTTCAAGATTCCACCAATATTTACTTTTCCGACGTTCTTCCATACTCAAAGCTTCCTTCGCAGCTCTCTTCATACTGTATACTTGTTTTCATATATTTTCATTGTGTGATTTTTAATTTCTTCAAGATAACTGTCCAGTCTTTTTTGGTATAAATATTTGGTACTGTCGTTTTGTAAACTGTCGATATTATATTTTTCCCGTGGGATGTTTTTTTTATGTATATTTTAGGCATTTTCCTTTTTCTGATGTTGATTTTCATGTTGAATTGGGAACCATATTCTCGCTTTAAGAAGATGACGGTCCGATATATTGCATATTCCCCTTGATACTCTAACAACTTCAGTCTTTAGTTTGGAATATTGTTTGGGTATTACATAGTCGATTATTGACTTTAAGTTTCTAGTGTTTTGTGACCATGCATATCGGTCGGTCTTTGTGTTCAAAGTACCCGTTTGCGATTTCAAGTTCGTGTTGCTCACATAAGTCTATAAGTCGTTCGCCATTACCTATTACAATATAATTTCTTTTTCTACCAGTTCTAGCATTCAAGTCACCCAATATTATTATCTTTCTGTTGTCTCCAATTTTTGATATCTCTTGATTAAGTTTTTCAAAAAATATATCTTTATCTGCGACGGTGGCATCAGTTGATATTGCATAGATTCGAAATATCGAAAGTTTGTGTTGTACAATATTCGTATTTGTTCTTATTATGTTTTCATCTATTGCCTCCCAGTCTGTTATTCTGTTCTTTGGTACTCCGCTATATATGTAGATAAATATAATTGCCGATTGTTTCACTACCATTTCCTTTCTTTTTTGTTTCCATAAGAGCGACTATATTAAACTGATATTTGTCTAATTCCTGGACAATCTCAGGTAGTTTTCCTCTACTTCCTTGTGTATTTAAAGTCCCCAAATTCATAATCCGTTTTCTGTGCGTTTGTCGTTTTCCGTTTGGTGCATCCCTGTTTCCGAGGCTAGCATTTGGTTTTTTTGTATTGTACATTTTTTCCACGATATGAGGAACAAGCTCATATCAAAATCCCCAACCTGGAGGGCCATAATTTTTTGTTGGAGTCCTCTTCTACTAGCCGAGTTGTCCCAGTTCATTTGCACGCCTGCTTCCAGTGGTCACGAGACATTTTAGTCCTCGAGGACGTGAGAGTAGGATTTATTGGCAGAGCTGAATTCGATCTCTCGAATTTGTGACCCATTCGTCATCAATCAGTGGGCATACAAAGTAGTACTAACGATAATATTATATAATATAAAGTAAATTATGGAAAGCAGCTATAAAATAAATATTTATTAGCTTTTTTAAATAAAAAGCTAAAAGATTTATCATTGGAAATTATTTTTGTTTTGTTGTCTTACCTGTCATTTTCCCCAATTTACTTTGATATTGTTCTAAATAATAATATAGCGCCCTACGCTGGCAACGCGACAAAAACTACCTTCCTAACACCTAAACCCATCATTCCGCCACGAGCTTATTAGAAATTCTTCTTTAACAAAAGCACCCGCGATCACAAGAATATCCCGACATAAATCCTACACCCAAAGTCATATTCCAGACCGAAATCGTGCATACCTAACAAGGTCTATTGTTAAAAGGAATCAAATATGCTTAGCCCGGATTTATAACGGGTGAACATCCGAAAGAATCCAGCTTTAGGAATTTTCGCATAATGAAAATATATATGTATGGGTATATTTATTTTATCCTTTATTAAAAATTTAATCGTTTAAGGATTTAGCTTTCATTAAATCTAAATTAAAATACCGATGCTTTTGGAATTTTGTAGATTTTATTAATTTTTTTTTACGTTACCGGGAACTGCATCACTGTCAATCAATTTTATTACCCTTCATCCTCTGACATTTTTACATTTCTTCACGTTTCAAAATGTATACTACGTGAGCGTCTTGATTCAAAAAAACCGGTCAATAGCCAAGTCGTCAGACGCAAATTTTGACGAAAAGCATTATCATTAAATGTTAACAGGCTGCATTTTGGCATACAGCTGGTTTTTTGGACGTAGAATACGATAAAAAAAATTTGCTGCTCTATAATGTACGCTAAGCCTACAAAATCAAAAAAAAAATCGATTTTCCGCAAATATCTTGAAAAATAAAAAAGTTATCGAAAAACTAAGAGCACCACCTGAAAGAACGGGAAATTTTACGAAAAAATAGTATATTTATAATTTTTTTTGTTTTATCTTAATTTAAAAAGATTATTTAAAATAAAATGGCTGATTTAACCCCTTTAGTTGCAGTGTGAATCATGCTTTCAACCTCTTTTCTGATTAAGTTAACGTTTCTGTATACCGCTAAATATTTTGAAATTCGCTACTAAGAGGTTTTAAAATGGCGGATCCAATATGACGGCCAGAGAGTAAGTAATTCATTTAATTTCTTCAAGTAATTTAGAATTTTTGTATTTTTAATAACTGTTTTCTTTGTACCTGGATGATTAAATGAAATATAAATACTTTATACTTAAAGCTTAGACTTTTATCTTTCGTTTCCCACCTTTAAATATATTTTTTTTATTTTAAGTTTAAATTGTATAATTATCTACCCGTACGCGCGGCTCTGCTCGCGTGAACTTGATTCACTATTATCGTCACTGCCTATTCCTTATGTTACCTAACGTAATAAAATATATCCTATAACCTGGCCATATGCATTTTATAAAAAAACACGTAAATCGGATAAGTGATTATTGAGTGCTAAGCGCACTAACGGACAGACAGAGAGACGTTGCGTTTTATATATATTATAGATTTTTTTTGATAAATATTATGTTAAGAATTAAAAAAAAAACACGTAAATCGGAGAAGTGGTTCTCCAATGATAAGCACGCCAACGGACAGACAGACAAACAGAGAGACGTTGCATTTTATATATGTATATTGTATTCTTTGTTACATGATAATGTTACATATTTATTGGGTTAGGCAACATATTGCAAGAGAGTGCGCTAGCGGCAAACTTTTGAGGAACACTTATATAAGATCACTTCGGTGTCTGTCTTTCTGTCTGTCCGTCTGTCACACCCGATTTTCTCCGAAACTATTTGTCATAGAAAGCTGAAATTTGGCAATAATATAGAAATTGATAGCCTCATCAGAGCCGTGTAGCTTTAAAAGTTAAATTTTGACTTAGGGAGTTAATTTTGGGAGATGAAATCGGAAGCGAAAAAAAAATTTTTACTAGGTCATCGAGTGTGATGTCAAATGAAAGCTTGTAAAAACACGAGTAACAAATATATATATGATGTAATAGTTTCGCACACTTTTCTTTGTATTATTTTTAAAAAATCGCGAAAAATCGCTGCTCCCCCTTATCTCGAAAGGTACTGATCAAAAAATTTTGAAAAAATTCTAGAATATTCTCCACGGGGTGTAGATTGAACGAAAATTATCACGAGTGCATTACCTTTAATAATTTATCTGGTATATAAAAAAAAAAACAAAAATTTCAAGGTTATCAGTTTTCAGTAAAGATTGGAAACAAACTTTGTTGAAAACTCATTTGGGGTGTGTTTTGTGAAGTCACTGATCATTTTATACCACTGTAACAATTTTTTTTTTATTTTTAAAGCAATCAACGTACGGAACACTAATTGTGCAAGTTCAACTTGCACTTGACCGGTTTTTTTTTTATTCTTATTACTCGTATCTATAATGGGCGTCTTAACAAAAAAACTGTTATTGATATTAAGTATATATGCCATTTGGTATTATTAAGAGGATATGCATACCACCATATTTATTTTTTAATTAAATTTGTGTATATGTGACTGATTCCCCTTATGTCAGTCCTGTCATTCACAGTGTTTTCATGTTTTTTTTTTATTTTGATCATCTCTTTGATTTGTAGTTTGGCATAACTCCGGTCTTTGCGGAGGATCTTGGTTTCATTAAATTTAAAGTCATGTTTTTATTCTGATTCGTGTTTACTAAAGGCAGTGGATCATTTTATACCTCCTTAACAATTTTTTTTTATTTTAACAGCAATCAACGTACGGAATATTTATTGTGCACTTGACCGGTTAATTCCGACCCGATTCACTATTATGGTCACTGCTTATTTCTTATATTTCCTAACGTAATAAAATGTATCCTATAACCTACCTCGCGTGAACAAAAAGCACATAAATCGGATAGTGTGTGATAGTGGTTCTCAAGTGATAGGCGCCAGCCAGTCAGAGAACAAATGTATGACTTAAAAACACGTAAATCGGATAAGTGTTTCTCGAGTGATAAGCGCACTAACGGATAAACAGACAGACAGAGGGACAATGCATTTTATATATCTTATAGAAGATTATAGATAACCTGGTCAGAAAACAAATGTATGAATTAAAAAAAAACAGGTAAATCGGATAAGTGGTTCTCGACTGATAAGCGCTCTAACGGACAAACAGACAGACAGACAGAGAGAAGTTGTATTTTATATATATTAAAGAAGATTATAGATAACCTGGCCAGAAAACAAATGTAAGAATTAAGGAAAAAAACATGTAAATAGGATAAGTGGTTCTCAAATCATAAGCGCACTAACGGACAGACAAACAGACAGAGAGACGTTGCATTTTATATGTATTATATTCTTTGCCACATGATATTGTTCCATATTTAATGGTTTAGGCAGTGTATTGCCAGAGAACGCGCTAGCGCAAACTTTTTTCTGACTTGATTCACTATTGTCGTCATTGCTTATTCCTTATGTTACCTAACGTAACGTAATTATAGCCTATATCCTGGCCAGAGAAGATATGTGTGTTTAAAAAAAAAAGCAAGTAAATCGGACAAATGGTTCTCAAGTGATAAGCGCACTAACAGACAGACAGACAGACAGAGACGTGGTATTTTTATATATATTATAGACATAGATAATAAGTAAAAAATACATTTCTGAGAACAAAATTACAGAAAAAGTTTTTAATGATTGTCTAATATCAAGTATACTTTCACTTGTAACTAAAAAAAATTGTCCGACTTTTTTTGACCATTTCGTACTGCTTTGAAGGTAAAATTATCGACGACGCTCTATCGCAGGCAAATTTTCAGATTTGGGTGGGTATTTTTAATAACTCTTATATTAAAACCCAAGGCATAATAATGACATATGCACAAGAATTTTTTTTTAATACTATAGTTTATTAAATATTTGTAATTTACCGTATGCCCTTCAAAATCATGCAAACAAAAATTCCATTTTAAGTTTTACAAATTATAAGGCAACAAATATAAAAAACTATTAATATCATCGGAAAGCTGGAAGTCGCCTCTTCAAAAAGCCATCTTTTAATTATTTTTTTACACTCTAAAAATAAGTAAAATCGATTAACCTTCGAGCAGTACGAGTATACTTTCAAATTAACCTGTTTGGTGCGCGTATACTTTCAAATTAACCTGTTTGGCGCACGTATACTTTCAAGCTAACCTATTTGGCGCGCTACATTTTTTGAATCACCTATCTGAATTTTTAATAAATTCTCACGCTAATAAAAAAATCTGGAAAAAAATCTACTTACGGAACACTTATGGGATTACTTCGCTGTTTATCGGACTGTCTGTCTGTCACACCCAATTTCTCCGAAACTATTTGACATAAAAAGTTGAAATTTATCACATTGATGGCTCAGAGACTTGCAGTTTTGACAGTTAAATTTTGACTTAAGGAGGTGTAATCGGAAGTAAAAAAAAAATTACTTATTTTAAATTATTCGGATAAGGAAAAATATACAGAGTATCCCATTTAAAAAATATATTTTTGCGTTAATAACTATTAAAATATTAGTTGTAAAAAAATGTAACTTACACTGTTGAAATCTACATGAAAAAGTGCTTTGAGAATGTTTTTACAGAAATCAATAATTTTCAATAGGAAAAGAATTACAAACATTTTTCTAAAACGCAGATTTTTGAAAAAAATCACCCTGTATATCTGAAACGGTACTAGATATCGATATGCGGTTTTCACCATTGAATTTATCATAAAAATTGAGCCTCAGACACCGACATTAGTTTTCGTCTATCTCCTTTAGATAAAGGAGTTTACCTTTAAAAGTGTCTAGTTTGGACCACCCTGTACATTATATACATCCCAGAGACAAAAAAGAATAGAGTATGCCATTCAATTCATTAGAACCTGCAGTGAGTGCGGAAAAGACAAGTAGAAAACACTGGACAGAATTCCAACGATGTTTTTCGTGAAAAATGCCCGCCTCTTGTGTTCATGCAGCGCCGCTAAAAACCTGAATAATCGCACATGGTCTGCTAGTAAAATTTATTGGAAATGCGTACCGGTGTTGCCACTTATATTTCTTAATTTTAATAGCAAGTTATATGTGGTTATAAATATCGTATTGAAGTACAAATATGGTTTTTATTCGCCTTTCCTTGAGTCTACTGTTAATGTTGGATCGCGTTTAGTAAACAGGCGAAGCATTAAAATTTATACAGGAGAACAGTCTGTACTCAGGACCCGATACGTAAGTACAAATTCAATTAGAATCGGATCTCTGCTCTAAAAGCAATGCCTCAGGAAGATGAAGTAAGCTCTTTATTATTATGTACATGAAACAGAGGGTGCTCTCATTTTAAAATTAAAAATAAATTTTAAAACATCACGGTAAAATTTCGCTTCGTTTCGCCAAGGGTAGAAATAAAATATTTAAAATAATAATTAACGACGATATCAAAATTTCCACGAAGATCTTTATTACTAAAGTCTTGTTGATTCTCGAAAATTAATTAAAATATGGAAATACAGCAATTTCGTCTGCCAACAAAGAACTTTACCCAATTTTACTGCAAATGACTTCTTGAATATCGGTCTAGTTTTTCTGTATATCGTCATACCTATTACGAATTTACAGTAGTCCTCGACGAATTTTGAGACATAACATAAATAACAGGAACAGAATGCAGGTACACATATATTACCTGTAGTAAGAATGAAACCTATAGTTTTTGAGCAATATCGCTTTAGAGCAGTGGTTCCCAACCTTTTAGATTTTTTAAAAATGTTCGCGACCCCCCTTTCCGATCCGCCATATTGGACCAATAAAACAAAAAATAAAGGGTTTGAAAAAATAAGTTTTAGGACTTAACAGTGATATTTTTTATAAAGTATTAATTATTATGTATTAATGATTAATGTGATGATGCATCTGCTTAAGTGTTATAATTCTTGATTGAGTTTTTGTCAGTGCCAAAGTCATGTCACCTTGAACACCCAGCTTTTTTCTGGCTTTGGCTTGATCTGCAGAAGAGTTGAAAATCCACTTTCGCAAAGGTGAGTAATAGAAAATGGCACTAATATTCGAAAAAAAAGCATGGAAACTTTAGGATGCGAATGACGCATAGCAAGCAAAGTTAAAGTTACGATTTTTCCTGAATCACGCGCTGAGGAGTCATTTCGTAGCTGCAAAAATTCATCCTGCACTCCATCGAGAATATCGGTAACATCCAAAGATACATGAAATGGATTTCGTACTAATGCAGCTTCTTGTTCAGAGAACTCCGAGACGTTGTATTTCAGATTCAAAGGCTTGAAGGAGGTTATTAATTTCCTCTCTTAGATTAAATACAAGTCCCCAATTTAATTTTGGTTTTTAAAATTATTAACTGACAACCCCCTAAATAAGCCAAGGCGTCCCCCTTGTGGCTCGCGACCCACCGGTTGGGAATCAACGCTTTAGAGATAGGGGGGTGGGGTGTCGATAAATTTCGCATGCTTATTTATGGAAATTTCTCCTGTTTTTTTGTTGAGATAATAAGCAAATTTTGAATATAATTATTTATAGCAACATTTATAAGGGGTTAAAGGGAATGAGGGAGATGTTGGGGGAGGTGCCTTGTTGTATATGTATATATATATATATATATATATATATATATATATATATATATATATATATATATATATATATATATATATATTTATATATATATATATATATATATATATATATATATATATATATATATATATATATATATATATATATATATATATATATATATATATATATATATATATATATATATATATATATATATATATATATATATATATATATATATATATATATATATATATATATATATATGACAAAATAGATGCTCATACTGCACTGTGTCGGTGACTTATTAAAGTTTATCCGAACAGAGCGGCCAGTTCACAACTGACGCTTAATTGCAGAAACGCATCTTCTCAAGCTTTTCCCGCTTGAAGGCATATATGGCGCATTGGCGAAGCAATCAAAGCAAATTGACATAGTGTAGTATTAGCATCTATTTTGTCATAGTTTTCCGTCAGTACCCGGATAAGGTCTGAATGGTGTTCTGTGTGTTTGCTGAACCTAGCCCAGCTGATGAGCCGTGATACGGCGAAACGCGTCTTGGGATGGTCTAGCAAATACAGAGAACACTTTTGGGAACTACCAAGTGCGAATTTTCAATTTGCTTTGGTTGCTTCGCCAATGCGCCATATATATATATATATATATATATATATATATATATATATATATATATATATATATATATATATATATATATATAATGTGTGTGTGTGTGTATCATTTTTAATTTGAACAGTGAAGGGATGATAATAAGATGGGGCTCGTTAATTATTTTTGTACTTTAGTAGTGTTAACTGAATTTCCCAAATCAAAATCCTTCTGCGTGTAAAAATTTAATCAAATAGCGATTAAGTATTTTAAAATTAACCAGTGACCTTTTTATGTGTAGCCTCTATAAAATAAAAGCTCGTTGAGACTTGGGTGCTAGCTTCATGTTTGTACAGATCAGGTATTCTGAAATTAGTCTTAGAAAAAAATATTTGGATTTTTATTTAGTAGGTAGCAATATACAAATAACAAAATGTTTATAAAAAAAAATAATAACCGGCCAAATGTAAGTCGGACATGCGTAATTAGTGTTCCATGCGTTGATTGCTTTTAAAATAAAAATGTTTGTTACGGAGGTATAAAATGATCAGTAACTTCAAAAAAGTCACCCCAAATGAGTTTTCAACAAAGTTTTTTTCCGATATTTATTGAAAACTGATGAATATTGAAATTTTTTTTTTTTTTTTTTATATACCAGATAAATTAATACTCGTGATAATTTTCATTCAATCGACACCCTATGGAGAATATTCCCGAATTTTTTTCAAAATTATTTGATCAGTTCTTTTCGAGATAAGGGGGGGGGCAGCGATATTTCGCAATTTTTAAAAAGCAATACAAAGAAAAGTATGCGCAAGTATTACATTATATATATTTTTGAACTCGTGTTTTTACAAGCTTTTATTTGATTCCTCACTCGACGACCTAGTAATTTTTTTTTCACTTCCGATTTCACCCCTCAAAACTAATCCCTTAAGTCAAAATTTTAGTTTTAAAACTATACGCTCTGATGAGGCCATCAGTTCCTACATTAGTGCCAAATTTCAACTTTCTATGTCAAATAGTTTCGGAGAAAATCGAGTGTGACAGACGGACAGACAGAAGAACCGACAGACACCGAAGTGATCTTAAAAGTGTTCCGTATGGAACACTAATAATCAATTTTACGGGCATACCATGAAATAATAATTGAATTTAATAAATTCTTGTTATTTTATACGTTTTAAATAAACAAAAAATAAAACAAAGGTTATAAAAGGTGTGTTGTTGATACCTGATCATATCAATTATTAGTTCGAGAACACAACAAAGGAAGTATGTTATCAGAAATATTTCTCACTTGGATTTGTCACAACAAAATTGTTTACAATTTCGGCATTACTCTATTTTTTATACTTTATGATTACTTTCTTTGGTTCTATTTTAACGAAACATGGTAAATTGTAAGATCAACAGCAATATTTAAGTCAAAATTACAACATAATTTGTTATGAATTCGTCACAGAGTGAAAACATAAAATTTTTAAATATGTTTCCCAGCAGCAGGATTGATTCAACTCTGATTTTCCCATAATCTTTTTACCATGGCTCCACCTACCTCCTTTTATGTAGGGTTAATTTTTTTTTAAATATTCCAAGACAAATTTTTGCAATGTTGTTAAAAGGACATGTACATTTTTATTTTCAATTTTGGTAAAATGTACTCAAAAATAGTAGTTAATTAAAAAATATGCCAGACAAGATAGTAGCCATTTTTTTGAGGTTCTTTCACCAGAACTCACCCCAATTTTTTTTTTCTAAAATCTCATTTTCCTATTTTGGCATCACTGCATTATTTTGTCTAAATTTTAAGACGATTTAATGCATGTTAGCTGTTAAGGGGGAACAACCTAGAAGACGTGAACACGCTCATCTTATCGCGCCTTATCGAGGGATGTTTTTTGAAATAATAGATTAGAAATCTTCTGTAGTATGACTAAATATTATTTTTTCAATATATGCGTATGATTTGTTATTATTTTAATTTATTATGAATTGTTCCTCAAATGTGAAACTTTAGAATTATTGAATACAATCGTGTATTTGGCAACACTTGGTAATTTCTATATCTTGGTAAATGTTTTCGTCTTCTTTGGTCCAATGCTAGTTATTGTTCTGATGTCTATGTTGGATTGACGGTAAAATCCAGCGTAGTTCTTTTTTGAATTTTTCAAAAATGTTCGGATTTGAAAAAAAGTGTTGAATGCTTAGCCCAGTCGCCAGGGATTTTGAGCTCTCATTAAATGTTAACAGGTTAAATTTTGGCACACAAGTACTTTTTTGGACGTAGAATACGATAAAAGTTTGCTAAAATTTGCCAAAAGCCAACAAAATTCAAAATAAAATAAAAAAATTCGGTTTTTTTGGTAATAACTCGAAAAATAAAAAGATATCGATAAATTAATAGAAGCTCGAAAAAGAGCCGAAAATTTTACAAAAAAATGGTACGAGTATATAGATTTTTTCCAAATTTTTTTTATTACCATAGGAATTTATTAAAAATTCGGATAGATGATTCAAGAAGTCTAAGTCTAGTCAGGTTAATTTGAAAGTATACGCGCGCCAAACAGGTTAATTTGAAAGTCTAGGGCTCGAAGGTTAATCGACATTATTTGTTTTTAGAGCGTAAAAAAAAAATAATAAAAATGGCTTTTTAAAGAGAAAACTTTCAGCTTTTCGATGATACTAATAGTTTTTATTGTTGTTGCTTTATAATAGTAAAACATAAAGCCAAATTTTTGTTTGCTTGATTTTGACGGGCAGTAAATTACAAATATTTAATAAAATGTAATATTGAAAAAAAAAATCCATTGTTATACCTTAAGTTTCAATATAAGAATAATTAAAAATACCAACATTGTCTATGTTATTTAAAAATTGAGTTTTTAAATATGAAAATTTGCCTGCCAGCAATTTTACGTTCAAAGCAGTACGAAATGATAAAAAATATAGAACATTTTTTTTAGTTCAGGTACAAAGAAAACACTTATTGGAAACATAAAAATTCTAGATTACTCGAAGAAATTAAATGAATTAGGTACTCTCTGCCCGTCATATTGGATTCGCCATTTTGAATTTTTCAAATCTGTCATCGGATTCTCAATCAGCACCCCAAGAAACCTCTTAATAGCCAATTTCAGAATATTTAACGGTATACAGAAACGTTAATGTAATCATAAATGAGATTGGAAGCATGATTCCCACTACAACTGAAAGAGCAAAACCAGCAATTTTATTTTAAATAATTTTTTTACATTACGATAAAACTGAAAAAAATAATCTATATACTGTTTTTTTTGTAAAATTTACCGTTCCTTCACTTGGTGCTATTAGTTTCTCGATATCTTTTTTATTTTTCGAATTTTTAGTGTTCCGTACGGAACACTTATAAGATCACTTCGGTGTCTGTCTGTCTGCCTGTCTGTCTGTCACACCCGATTTTCTCCGAAACTATTTGACATAGAAAGATAAAATTTGGTAATAATATAGGAATTGATGGCCTCATCAGAGCCATGTAGTTTTGAGAATTAAATTTTGACTTAAGGGGTTAGTTTTAGGGGGTGAAGTCGGAAATGAAAAAAATTTTTTTTTACTAGGTCATCGAATGTGGTGTCAAATGAAAGCTTTTGAAAACACGAGTAAAAAATATATATGTAATATTATACTTGTGCGCACTTTTCTTTGTATTATTTTTAAAAATTCGCGAAAAATCGCTGTCCCGGGCCTTATCTCGAAAAGTACTTATCAAAAAATTTCGAAAAAATTCTGGAATATTCTCCACGGGGTGTAGATTGAACGAAAATTATCACGAGTGCATTATCTTTAATAATTTATATGGTATATAAAAAAACAAAAATTTCAAGGTCATCAGATTTCAGTAAAGATTGGAAACAAACTTTGTTGAAAACTCATTTGGGGTGTGTTTTGTGAAGTCACTGATCATTTTATACCACCGTAACATAAATTTTGACTTAAGGGTTTCGTTTTAAGGGGTGATATCGGAAGTGAAAAAAAATTTTTTTTACTAGGTCATCGAATGTGGTGTCAAATGAAAGCTTGTGAAAACACGAGTACATATATATATATATATATATATATATATATATATATATATATATATATATATATATATATATATATATATATATATATATATATCTAATGTAATACTTGCGCACACTTTTCTTCGTATTACTTTTAAAAAATCGCTGTTCCCTACCTTATTTCGAAAAGTACTGATCAAAAAATTCTGAAAAAATTCTGGAATATTCTCCACGGGGTATAGATTGAAAGAAAATTATCACGAGTGCATTACCTTTAATAATTTATTTAGTATATAAAAAAAACAAATTTCAAGGTCACCAGTTTTCAGTGAAGATTGGAAACAAACTTTGTTGAAAACTCATTTGGGGAGTGTTTTGTGAAGTCACTGATCATTTTATACCACCCTAACAAAAATTTTTATTTTACAAACAATCAACGTACGGAACACTAATTGTGCAAGTTCAACTTGCACTTGACCGGTTTTTCATTTTATTTCCGATTTTGTAGGCATATCGTACACTGTAGAGCAGCAAATTTTTTAAATCGTATCTTACGTCCTTTTATGCCTTGTATGCCAAAATACAGCCTGTTAACAGTTAATGAGAGCTTTTCGTCAAAATCAGCCTCTGACGACTGGGCTAGTTTTTCTATACGATCTCACGAGTTACCCATTTCAAAATTTGAAACGATTTTCATAACACCCTGTATATGTACACAGCATTGTTCTGTAGATTTTTCAAAACGTTCTTAAGATATCTTCAAGATGTCATGTCAACAATGCCACATTTAACTGTGCTCAATCTCTCTAATACTGACTTTATAATAATAATCTTTTCTTCATTTATTCGGGGACAAAATTGCAAGAGTGTTCAAAGAAACGCCAACGATATTTTCTCGAAAAATTTTACTTGGAAAACTGGAATAAATTAACGGAATCTTTTAAATTTCCGTCGTTTTTGTGAAAAATAAAATGAAGAAAAAATCTCATTACAAATCGGAGAGTTTTAAGGATTTGAACGAGCTTAATGGAGTGATTAAATTTGGAAAAACGATTTGGAATTTCTGCTGAATTATTATTTTAGTTTTTAAGTGTAAATATTTTCCTCGTCTTTTTCACTAATTCGATGTAATTTGCATAAACGTTTCCGGTTTCCATCATTCATCCGACCAAATTATTACCTCTGTTCATTGGTCTTTGTCATTCGTAACTTAAAAATGGCTGAATTCTAATATACTGGGTATCACAGTCGGTCAAGTAAGTACTTGTAATCGGTAAAAGAAATACTTTTTTTTTGAGGTTATTGTTAGCAGTCCTGCAAACAATACTTTGTGGGTAGAGATTTATTTCTAATCTTATTTAGGGTTAATGGTACATTATTCGACATGAGTACTGAATACGCTCCACGCTTCGAGGAAGTGTTCCTAAGCAAGTGAATTAACAGCTGAATCATTCTCAATCAGCTGTGGCTTAACACAGCTTATTGACGAACGAACACGGATCCCTGATCGAGACGTAGAGTTCACCAGTCTTCTTGACCTGTTTTTAACCACCAATCCGGAGATTTACACGATCAGCGTAAATCCGCCGTTAGGTTCTTCCGACCATAAACTGCTTTCGACATCGAGTATCCTACCAATTAGTGACAGAGAGGCACCTAAACCGTGCAAGATTTGGCACTACAGATCTGCTAAATGGGAAGATCTCATGGAATATTTTAGAACTTTTCCTTGGTTAGACGTTTGTTTTCGTTCTGACGACACATCTGACTGCGCCAGGGAGGTTTCCGATGTTATTTTGGCTGGTATAGAAGCTTACATTCCTTTTTCGAAGAAACGTCCTTCCAACGGCAAGCCTTGGTTTGACCGAAAATGCAAAGAAGCTGTTGCTTCTAAACATCTTACTTACCGACAATGGCGCGTCAATCCTAACACCATAAACCGTAACACCTTTGTTCGTGCCCGGAACAGATGAAAAGAAATTATCAACGAACCAAGGAGGCACACAATCGGCGAATTAGAAACATACTTCTCGCTTGTCCCAACAATTCCAGGTCCTTTTGGTCAGTCGCTAAGGCAGTTAGCCAAAATTTCACCAAATCTACCAAACCACCACTCACACGGCCAGATAATTATATTGCAACGACACCTGTTGAAAAAGCGAACTTGTTGGCTGAACTCTTTGCTTCACATTCTACTGTCGATTTCCAGGAAAAAACACCACCTAATATTCCCATAGTGCAGTCAAGGATGCACGATGTTGTCTTCAGATAGCGTATCATAAAACGTATTTTAATGAAGCTAGACACCAAAAAAGCTTCTGCCGCTGACGGAATACCTGCCATAGTTCTCAAAAACTGTGCGAGGGAACTGACATCAGTTTTCTGTAGACTTTTCAACCTATCCCACAGAAAGGGAATATTTCCTTCCTGATGGAAGTATGCCACAGTTCAGCCGATACCTAAAAAAGGCAAGAAGACCTTGCCAAATAACTACCGACCAGTCGCACTGCTTTCAATAATATCGAAAGTCATAGAAAAGGCTATCAGTCAACATCTTCTAAAATATCTTGAAGAATTCAACATTATTTGTGATCACCAATATGGCTTTCGTAAAAATAGATCAACAGGAGATCTTCTGACTTATGTAACACATCTTTGAAACAACGCAATTGAACACTTTGGAAAATCTCGAGCGGTTGCTCTTGACATATCCAAGGTATTCGATCGTGTTTGGCACGATGGACTGTTGGCTAAGCTACGCTCTTATGGTATGTCTGAAAAGTTCTGTTTGTGACTCTCATGTTTCCTCAGTGAGCGTTCTTTATGTGTAGCGGTAAACGGATTTCTTTCTAACACCTTCACTATCAACGCCGGTGTGCCCCAAGGCTCCATACTATCTCCTACTCTCTCATTTATATTAACGATCTGCTGGAAAAGACCGGAAATCCAATTTACAGCTTTGCAGATGATAGTACGCTTGTCTCTTCATTCTCTTTGAACGCTCGGACATCGGCTGCTCAGGCGAGTGTCCGCAGACAGCAGGAAGTTGTTCAACTTAACAAAGACCTGGAAGAAATTCTATCTTAGGGTGACAGTAACCAAGTGGAATTTAACGCTACAAAAACCCAGGCGGCAGTTTTTTCTAAAAAAGTTAACGTTGCTGAACCTGACATAGTTATGGCGGGGCACTCCATTCCTCTAACATCGTCACTCAATTTGTTGGGCGTTAATTTGGGTGCAAATATGTCCAGGCATAGCAAGGAGAGCTTCTCAAAAGTTGGGAAAATTATTTCGAACCAGAAAGCTTTACACTCCACAACAACTGTTAATTTTTTACAAAGCTCAAATTCGACCAACTATGGAATACTGCTCCCATGTTTCGGGCTCCGCTCCCAAACATACACTATATTTGTTGGATTCTATTTAGAGAAGAGCTGTTTGTCTGATTGGAGACCCGGAACTGACCGGCGGCCTAGATTCGCTGGAACATCAGCTTGTTACTCCTCGTACAACGCTTTTCAAGCAGTCTTTTATATGGAGAATATCATCCCTTTGGAATACTTTGCCCAGGACTGTGTTTTCCACCGAGTACAATTTGCAGCGATTCAAGAGCAACGTGAATCACTTTTTCCGCACACGTGCCGCTCCTGTAGCGTTTTAGGGACCTCCCTGCAGCACGTGTGCTAGATCCATAAAAAAAAGTAGGTGAAATGATACTCTCACTTAAAAAATGCCGATGGTCCATCAGAACGTAATTTGAGAGCAAAAGTGTCGGACAAGGACGAAAAAATGATACCAGTACAAGAATTTTAAGTCGTTACCCGGAAAAAATAGAGACAAGCTGAATATTGCATAGGTTCTATTCGATGGCACTCCTTAGCAAGTGGGCGAAACGGTACTCTCCCTAAAGAAATGTTAATGGTCTATCAGAACGTAGTTTGAAAGGGGAAGTATCGGACAAGGACGAAAAAATGATTAACATGTTTTCCCGAAATTCTTAATTAACTTTGCGCCAAGAGACGGAAAAACTAAAGTAGAACTACTACTGAACATACATGAAATTATAGATAGATGGGAAGAATATATAGGGGAAATGTATACTGACACAACTAGACAACATAATACAAATAAGCCTAATACAATGCCTCTGCCCATAAATAAAGACGAAATATTAGCAGCAGCAAATCAGCTTAAAAACAAAAAGGCGGTACAGAAATCATTAAAATATTTTTTGAAAAACATATGGACATTATACACGACCTCTTCAACAGCGTATACAACACAGGTGATGTACCTCATGATTGGTTGACACCAATTTTTATACCATTGCCAAAAAAGAATAACCCTAGAAAGTGCGAGGAGTACCGGAATATAAGTCTAATGAACCATACCTTGAAACTCTTCCTTAAAATAATCCACCAAGTATATAAAAAACTAGATGAACGTACTGGACAAGCACACTTTGGCTTTAGGAACCGCGCTAATGCTTCACATCCGTATGTCTTCTATATGGAGAACATCATCCCTTTGGATTAATTTGCCCTGGGCTGTGTTTCCCACCGAGTACAATTTACAACGATTCAAGAACCACGCGAATCGCTTTTTCCGCACACATGCCGCTTTAAATATGTAGTACCGTTCCAATTTCTCCCCCACTTCTTTAACCTTTTACATCTTTAATTGTAGGTAATAGAGAATAATTAAAATATAAAAAACATTTCATATTTCTGAACTCCAAGAAGCCTATAACACGAAATATACAGAACACCTCTAAAAACCTTTATCTATAAATAATTAAAAAAAAGGAAAAAAAGAAACAGAATGATCAGAGTCCTTGATTCCAAGAAACCTGGAAAGGCTGTATAACAATGTATATGGAAAATAATGAAAAAATAACACCATTTTCAACTTTATCGACTTTACGAACTCCGAAAAGATCTTAAAGCAAATAAATAAAATTTATTGACTCCCATCCCTTCTTTCACCCCCCTTTTGGTTAAGTGATATTGCTTAAAAACTCTAGGTTCAATTTCCCTTTAGCAAGGGAAAAATTGTATTTAATCAAATTATGTTGTAGATTTAATTGTTACCGTTAATATAAAATATATTTCGCCCAAGGAAATTAGTTATCGAAAAAAAATTGGAAAAAAATGGTTGTTATGTCCCTAATAACCCTTGATCCAATAAGAAAATTAGTTTAGGTTAGTAAGTAAGAAGTTTTATAAGACATACATAATTTAATAAGTTCCCTCCGGTGCATCTGGCACATTCTTTTCCCGTTATCACGTTTTTGGTGTACACTTCTTTTAAAGCAAACAAAAGTAAACTTTCAAAATTTAATTAAAAAATTTCCCATACCGGAAAACTTTTAAACCAACCAAACTTTCAACAAATTAATTTCTGTTGTTTTAGTTCTGCGCTGAGGCTCTTGTGGGTTTTATTTGCACTACAGAGATTTAGAGAAAAATCCAGAACGAGTGTTTTGCACGAACTATTTTGACTAGTGCGCACTTACAACGGTTTTTCTAAAAAAAAAAAATGAACAAATATTTATACGAGGATGGATTGATAAGTCTGCGAAATAGCAGGAAATTTTGTTAAGAGGCATGACTGTTGACTGGCGTGATTCTTGTAACTGTACAGGGTGAGTCAACGATATATTAAAATTCATTATCTCATTTGTTTCCGAAATGACGAAAAAATGTTAAATACAATAGTTTTAGGTAATGTTAAGGTGCACAGTTTAAAATTATTTTTGATTAAACAGTGTACTTTAAAAAGGTGTGGTCGATATAACATATGTTTTTTTAAATGGAACATCTTATTTTCTAATTTATTTTCAAATTCTGCGTAAAATTTTATAAATTTTTTATTAATAATGTTACATACCTGAACCTAGCAGTTTTTCTATTTTTTCAATTTTTTTTAAAAAATACTAGCTTTCAATTTTGTAAAAAATTGCCAGTAGCGCCATTGTTTCTGAAGGTGGAATACTCATAATTGGTACGAGCGTTCTACAGAGATGAAATAAAAAGATATTTGTAAAGAAATTTGAGTTAGATGCTACAGGGTGTTCAAAATAAATTTATGCATTTCGACTATTCTGAAATTTTTTAAATGGCCCGCCTTGTATATTATTATTTTTTCTGATAGATTTTACAAAACCCGCCAACTTTTATTAAGTATGTCATATACCTATTTCTAATAGTTTTCGATTTATTGTAAATTTTTCAATTTACACCTTTGTTTTTAATATACTTACGCTATTGTGAAAATATAAACAAATAGTTAATAATAATTTTAATATAGTTTAACTTATCTAATTATTAATTACACTGGTCAACACAAGTCTTGTTTCCTTTATTTTTTTTTCTATTATTGGGTATTTCTATGGCCCTGACTATGAAAAAAATACTGGGAGATTGCTAACAGCTTTACCTTTTGAAATATACAGTTTTATTATTTTGCCAAAAAAATACAAAAAAAAAAAATAATATATTATGTTAACAAAATTTCTATTGAACACTAGCAAATGATCTTTTATAAGATTTCCTTGAATGAACAACTTTAGGTAGATCTCGTTGCAAACTCCAGCAGTAGTCTGCCATCACATGTGAGTCCCACCGCCCCTGATAACGCTCTTCCATTGTCCGAAGATCCTGATGAAATCTTTCACCCTGCTCCTCACTAAAATCACCCAGATTTTGTGGAAATTGGTCTAAATGCGAGTGTAGGAAGTGGATTTTTATGCTCATGTTGCACCCTAGCTCTTGCAAGTTCGATAGCATGCACTCAACAAGCTCGACATGGTCGTCAGATTTCTTTTTGCCTAGGAAGCTACTCATAACCAAAACAAATGAATTCCAAGCTTTGGATTCGACTTCAGTCATTGATTTGACAAAATTAGGATCTTTCACGAGTTGCCTAATCTGTGGCCCATCAAAAATACCAGCTTTCAATTTTTCTGAACTTAATCCTGGAAACTTGCGTGGAAGAAAATTAAAACATTCGCCACTTTTGTCAAGTGCCTTCACAAACTGTTTCATTATGCCGAGTTTAATATGAAGTGGTGGAAATATGATGCGGTCTCGGCTAAGTAAAGGCACGTGTATAACATTTTTTGTACCAACTTTTAGCTCTTCCCGCACTGGCCAAACTTTTTGTGACCAATGGTGCTGTTTGTCACGACTATCCCAGAGACACATGAAACAAGGGAACTTTGTGTACCCCCTTTGTTGACCTAAAAGAAAGTTAACCATTTTCAGATCAACACGAATGACCCATTTATGGTCTTGATACTTAATTTTTTCCATAACCTTAAAAACATTTACGTATTCTTCTTTTAAAGTCGTCGAATGTGCAATAGGTATAGATCCGTACTTGTTACCGTTATGAAGCAAAACACACTTTAAACTTCTTTTGCTGCTGTCTATGAAAAGACGTCAATCACTAGGTTGGTACTGTTTTAATCCCATCTGCTGCAAAATACCACCAACATCCTTACAAAAAACTAAATCCGTCTCTTGAGAAAAATACGGTAACAGATTTTTTTCTCGGGTACGATAAAATGTAATGTTGGTTTCCGGAATAAGCACATTTTTTTCTTTTAAACGAGATGCTAAAATTTCAGAAGCTTCTTTTGGTAAGTTCAGATCTCTTACTAAGTCATTTAGTTCTTTCTGATTAAATGGTTGAGGTTCTGAAAGGCTACATTTGTAGTCTGAATCAGAGTCTTCACTTGATGTATTTCGTTCGGGTTCACAGCGATTTGGATCATCAGAAGATTTAGATGTGCTGGGTTGTACCTCTTGTGATTTTAATTGAGGTCGTTGAGCAAAAGATAAGTTAGGATATGACCACTTACTTCGATTTCCAGGGTTAATTCCGTTTAATTTCACAACGCAGAAGAAGCAATCGTCATGATGGTTTCGAGGTTCTCGCCAAATCATGGGTGTTACGAACATTATTGCATCTCTTTTTCCACTGGACCATAACCGTAGAGATACCACACATTTCTGGCATACAATATGAGGAACCCATGGCTTGTCCTAATTACACAATTTTATTTTAAAGTATTGATGATACGCAGTTTTCACAAAATCCGATATAGGTTTTCGATATTTTGCAAATATATATTCACCACAAATATAGCAAAAACAATCGGGATTAAGCAGATAACATCTTCTTAACGAAGCCATATCTAAAACAACAACAAAATATATTTTAGTGTTCAATAAAAAACGAAAATCTAAGTAAAAATAGTAATGAGGGTAGTTAGCTCAACTCAAAAACAAAACCTTTAGCCATATTTAAAAAATGCGCGTCGATTCGAGATAGAAACAAAAAAAAAATCACAGGAAACAAGCAATTTTCTTTTTTTTGTTGACCAGTGTTATTATGACGTTATAAATGTTCAGAAATATGCCCGTCTACTTGAATACACACGTTTAGTCGTTTTACTATATATTCCTTCACTTTCCTTAGCACAAAGGGCGTTATTGTCCTGCACGCTTCTCGTATCCTATTTTCCATATCTACTGGTGTTGTAGGGGGATTCACATAAAACGAACTTTAATGTAGCCCCACAAAAAGAAATCTAAGGATGTTAAGTCACATGTTCGAGGGGGCCACTGAATGAATCCATCCCTACCGATCCATTTTTGTGGGTAACGATCGTTTAAAAATTCCCGAACTTCCCGGTGGTAATGAGTAGGAGCTCCGTCTCGTTGAATCCACGTTTGTTCCCTTTCAAAGTTATCAACGTCTTCAAGCAGCTGGGGTAATTCGTTTTGCAAAAAATTTAGATATCTAGGCCCGTTAAGCGGTTCGCGGAAAAAATATGGACCAATAATTCGAAAATTTAATATTCCACACCATACATTAAGCGACCAGTGGTTTTGCTTTTGAACATCCCGGACCCAAAATGGATTAACTGTTGAATAATAATGCATGTTATGGCTGTTAACTGCTCCATAACTGCGAAAAGTTCTATCTTGCACGCTTAAAAAACTCACGCTATAGTTTTTCCTAAAAAGTTAACTTAATTCCTGCCAAATTAGTGTATGTTAGGAATACACTTCGCGCTAATAGTTTACATCAGTATAAGGTTCAACTTATGACACCTTGTACAACCCTTTTCAAGCAGTCTTCTATATGGAAAACATCATCCTTTTAAAATGATTTGCTGTGTTTCCCACTGAGTACAACTTTGCAATAATCTACGATTCAAGACCAACGTGAATCGCTTTTTCTGCACACGCATCGCTCCTATAGTGCTTTAGGAATTTCCCTGCAGTACGTGCGCTGCGCCCATAAAAAAATAAAACTGGAGAGCGACTTGAAGAATTGACTCACTTTTGTACTTCGCCGGCTTACATTGTAATACGGACAAGGTATATCCAAAATAGATGACGATAAAATTCTGTTAGACGTCTTATTTAGTTTATTTGTCTCCTTGACAATTTTAGGCAACCTACTAAAATATTTTATCTTTAGATTAGATTCACTGTACCCGTGGGTCTAAGATTGCTTCTTCGAGAAACTAGTACGAGGGTCATTCAATATATATAGAGACAAATAGCTCTAGATCAAGAACAGTTTATAGAATTGCTACAAAATTTGAACTACTTTTCGACATAATCCCCCTCAGCGTTAATATAATTGCCCCATCTTCCTGCTAGCTTCTTGATTCCTAGAGCAAAGAATTCTTTCGGTTGACGTCGAAGCCACTCTTGCACTTTCTCCTTCACTTCTTCATTGTCGGTGAAACTCTTTCGACGTAGGACATCTTTGAGAGGCCCGAACAGGGAAAAATCAC
Organism: Pachyrhynchus sulphureomaculatus; assembly: GCA_019049505.1. Classification (NCBI taxonomy): domain Eukaryota; kingdom Metazoa; phylum Arthropoda; class Insecta; order Coleoptera; family Curculionidae; genus Pachyrhynchus; species Pachyrhynchus sulphureomaculatus. The sequence continues at coordinate 35,054,248 of CM032455.1, forward strand.
ACGGAGCCAGGTCTGGGCTGTATGCGGGATGAGGCAAGATCTCCCAACCCAGGTCTTGAAGCTTTTCTTGGGTGAGTATGAGGGCGGGCATTGTCGTGTTGAAGAATGATTCCTTTTCGCAAAAGTCCACGGCGCTTGCTCTTGATAGTTAGCATAATTTTATCTTCCAGCAACTCGCAATTCGTCTGTTATCACAAATAAGTCCATCAATCCTTGATTGCAACGAGAAACCGGAAACTTCGACTTGACGTCCACTCGTCACAGACTCTTGTTCGGCCACTTTTAAACCAATCTATCCATTTGTAAACGTTCGCACGGTTCATGTAACTTTGTCCATACTGTAATAACATTCTAGAATGTATTTTACTTGACTTAACACCTTCTGCTACAAAACATCTGATGATAGAACGCTGCTTTTCTAAAATGCAGTTTTCCAATGGACTCGCCATGATAAACTGGGTATTTTGAGGTTATGTTTACATTACATGATCGAACAGCTGATTAAAACTCATCAGAGGGTTGCCAACTTGCACTCCTAGAAGTATGAAGCGGTTTCGTTGAATCGGTTTAAGCCATAGATATATTAGAATAGAGGAGGTAAGTTCTCGCGAAAAGCATGGCGCTCATAGAAGGAGGATGGAATACTATGAGTCATTCAGTCTCCCTTACTCGCTGCACGCCGCGTGCGGGAATCTTATACGTATTTTGTCCGGAGCCAACGAACAAAGAATAGCAAGAGAGACAGAATGACTCATATTACACAGGGCAACAAAAAAATATTTTTATTTTGGTGCCTGGGATTTTAGAGCTGATTTTAACTATATTTGGGACGCTAAATCTATACATGCAATCCGTTTTTCTCTATCAGGTCTACTTTTTTAGATACATCAACTTATCTACCAATGTGGTTTTTATTCAGTATATTCATTTATGAGAGTTCTAAAATTATTATATATTCATTAATGTAGGTACAATGGTTTTATTGTCAGTCTGTAATTGAGTAACTTCCAGGTAAATCTATAAATAGTGGAACCATTGCCTATCAGGTACCTGAACTGACCCTTTTAATCACCTAACTCGGGTAAGTCTCGTCAGTTTGTGCGTTCTTACTAATGAGAGTAGATCGAATTCGGTGTGTTATTTTATGTTAAGAAAAGAGTGTTTTTGTGTTATTGAACAGAATTACAATAAGTTCAGGTTCCAGTTCAAGAAGAAGTTGTGTAAATCAACCTGATGTGTTTTGCTATATATGCGGAGAATACATGTTTCAACAAAACAGACAAACTATTACTGACTTTGTAAAGCGAGCGTATCTTGGATACTTTGGAGTTAAGCTTGGTGATCAGGACAAAACGTGGGCCCCGCATCTCGTATGTAAAACTTGTACAGAGCATTTACGGCAGTGGACTACCGGGAAAAGAAAATGTCTAAAATTCGGCGTACCAATGGTTTGGAGAGAATCAAAAAACCGCTTCAATGATTGTTATTTCTGTTTAGTAAATACTAATGGAATCAATCGAAATAACCGCAGTAAGTGGACTTATCCCAATTTAGACTCGGCAATACGCCCTATCCCGCACTCAGATGAAATACCGATTCCAACATTTCATCAGCTACCACATATCTCTGATGACGAATATTTTCCCTCTGATCGCTTTTTTGATGCTAATAAAAGTTCTGATGCTAATGAAACTAACAGTGACTATGAGGGGACGTCATCAGTTCCTCAACGCTTCAATCAAAATGAATTAAATGATCTCACCAGGGATCTCAATTTATCGAAAAAAGCTTCTGAAGTACTGGCTTCTAGGTTGAACGACAAAAATTTACTGGAACAAGGAACCAAAATTACCTTTTACCGTACAAGAGAAAAAAATCTGTTACCATTCTTTTCTCAAGAAGACAATCTTGTATTTTGTCACGAAATTAGGGGACTCATGAAAGAAATGGGACTTTCTGAATATATTCCAGATGATTGGCGCCTATTTATTGACAGTTCAAAGCGAAGTTTAAAATGTGTCCTTCTACATAATGGGAATAAATATGGTTCAATACCACTAGCTCACTCAACGAAACTGAAAGAAGAATATAATACCATAGCTTTGATCTTGCAGAAGATAAAGTATTACGAACATCAATGGATGATTTGTGTAGACTTAAAAATGGTAAACTTTCTTCTTGGGCAGCAAAGTGGTTACACGAAATATCCGTGTTTCTTGTGCCTCTGGGATAGTAGGGACAAAACACACCACTGGGTTAGAAAAGATTGGCCTTAGAGAGAAAACATGGACGTTGGGGAAAAGAATGTCATTAACGACGCTTTGGTTGAAGAGAGAAAAAATCATACTTCCTCCGTTACATATAAAGTTGGGCTTAATGAAGCAATTTGAAAAGGCTCTTGATAAGAATGGGTCTTGTTTTGCATATATAGGGGTAAAAATGCATCAGTTGAGCACAGAAAAACTCAAAGCAGGGATATTTGACGGCCCACAAATAAGACAATTAATTAAGGATCCTGCCTTCATAAATTCAATGAATCAAGTTGAACGAGAAGCTTGGACATCATTTGTTACAGTTGTAGAAAATTTTCTAGGCAAACATAAAGCTCAAAACTATGTTGAAATGGTTAACAAGATGCTTAATAGTTTCAAATCCTTAGGGTGCAATATGAGTATTAAAATACACTATTTACACAGCCACTTAGACCGTTTTCCAGAAAATTTAGGAGACATGAGTGAGGAACAAGGTGAAAGATTTCACCAAGATATTAAAGTTATGGAGGACCGCTACCAAGGAAGATGGGACATGCACATGATGGCAGATTACTGCTGGAGTTTAAAAAGGGACTGTTTAAAAAAACATTCAAGAATGTCGCGGAAAAGAAGCTTTCCAAGTGTTGAGTGACTATTTCATTTCTTCAATGTTTTTTTTTTGTTTGTAAGTACGACATAATATTGTATTTTGTATAACTAAAATAAAAATTTCGTATCTACTTTTGTTTACTACACTTACGGATTTGAGTTACAATAATGTAACTTATATTTCTCTAAAATTGTATATCTTAAAAATTTGAGCTCCTAGGTACAAATGAGTACGTTATTTGAATTCAGGACATCAAATTGATATAGAATCAGCTCAAAAAACCTCGACACCAAAACAGCTGTTCCCCTGTGTTATTTATTTCTCTTTTTAACGACGCCACGCTTTCGCTTACAGCAGGCTCTATACTTCACTTCGTCTATTCTAATATCTCTATGGTTTAAGTTGAAACCATTTGTCTCTTTACTTATTGAATAACCCTCGTAAAACATCCTTGACGGCTCCTAGTTTTTTTGTTTATGCCAACTTAATAAAATAATATTTATTTATGTTAAATTAAACACCCATTAAATCAACATGCGGTCCGAATTTCAACAAGCAACAGTTACTGTTCGAAATCAAACACCAAACTACTTTTACAGCAAAACTTATTCACCAATGGAAAACTTCATTACGTCTTGGCACCGGCTCAAATACGTCCTTTTGCCGAGCATCGAGAATAATGGCCATTGCTTGGATAAACTTTATAAAGTTGATAAACTGGGCGCATATGTGCCTTATTGGGAATTTCGGCGTATTCCTGTGAATATTGAGAGTTAACTTTGGACCTGAGCCGGAAGTCAAAATCGATATGTGTTATTTGTTTTAGTTAGAGAAGGAAGTTTATGTATTATATACATTTGAGGGCGATTTTAGATTATAATATTTGATGATGAATTTATAACTGTTAATGTAAAACCTAGATAAGCAGAGTTTGTATAGTGTATACGATATACACGATCTGTGGAAAAATAAGTCGAACTTTTCGAAAACATAAAAAAAATGGTTTTTGCCAAATATTGTACAATCGTGAACGTATAAAACCTATATTTCGAGTACATTCTATTGTAAGGTGTATGCAGTTCGGCAACATTGTAACATATTAAAGGCAACTCCTTACTACTCGTATTAAACTTGTTAGGGCGATCAAGTGTGGAAGGAATTTAAAATTTTTATTGTCTTGTAGCGAATACAGATTCTTTTTACTTTCCTTGCTAAAGAAAGGTATTGTACAGGCTGATCATTTTTAGACGCCCGGCTTTGATTTATGGCAAATTGTTGGATATTTATCATTTTTTTAAATTTAGAATGGTATAGCGCGTGTCACTGAATATACTGACGTATTTGACATTTGGTAATGAAAACGACGCTGGGAGCCGCCACGCCAAACAACTTTTTTTCCATCGACATACCTTTTGTAAAAGAGCATTGGAAAACCCTAGTTTTTTTCAACATTTTTTTCTTAAACTGTTTTCTTCTAATTTGTTTTACAGAAAAGTTATGCAGCAAAAATGGTTTAAAATATTATTTTTTGGTCATCGCGGTTAACATGGGTATGCTACATTTGGTGGTTTTCAAACAATTTATCTAATAGACGGCTGTCATATTTTAATCTGACAGCTCTTGTTTGCACATTTATTCAGTTCAATAGTGTTAAACTAAGTAAACAGCTTAATAGCTTCTGGTTGAAGTAGTTTCCCACGCTGAAAAAGTAGATTATTTATGGAGGACCAAGAAGGAATTCTCGGAAAGCCGTTAGACAGTATCAACAACGTTACCTCGACAGGTATATCCTAGATTACAATCTGTTTTGTCTCTTAGAACAAAATTTGAGGAGAAATATGGATGCATTTTCTGAGCAGAAAGCTATTTCTAAACGAAATAGATGAAAAAGTAGCCGAAATTATGCAATATTTTTAAAAATTTCAATTCAATCAGGCAAACATGCAGGGAATTGAATGTATCTACTGGGACTATTAAAAAATCTCTTAAAGCTAACAAATACTCTGACTATAAAATACATAATCTTCAGTTATTAACACAATTTGATTCGGAACGACGACTGAGATTTGTAGCAGAAATGATAATTAAATGTAACGAAGAACGTTATTTTCTGATGAAAGTCATTTCATTAGCAACGGCAAACTGAACCGAAAAAATTATCATTTCTATGATGACGAGAAGTCATACAACGTTTATCAAATTCAAAATCAAGGCTATTATGGCGTTATTGTATGGTGTGGGATAATTGGGAGACATTCGGTTGGATCATACTTTTTTGAGGGAACACTAACTGGAAATAGATACCTTAGTTTTTTGGTTAGTAATCTACCAGGTTTATCAGAAAATGTTCCTCTTATTTTAGGGAGGCATATGTGGTATCAACACGATGGAGCCCCACCTCATTCAACTGCTGCTGTTAGAGAGTATTTGAATGAACGGTTCAACGAAGATGGATAGGGGTCCGCAGCCCAGTTATTCAATGGGCACCTAAGTCACCAGACCTCACGTCCTTAGATTTTTTCTTGTGCAGGAGTTAAGGGCAAAAGTATCAGATGCATGTAATAGTATATCTGGAGGAATTATTTACAAAGCTATTCATCAAGCGTTAATGAAAAGAATGGAAAAATACATGACAGAAGAAGGAAGACATATAGCAAAGGACCACGCACACTTTAGATGGAAATTGGGTTTCGATGAAATGGCTCCAAATTTTGCACAGAGGTAGATCTTGTCCCCCTGAGCAGAAGTCTCAATGAACACTACTCCCGAAAATGCTTCCTATTCCCGCTATTCACTCAAGCAACGCCAACTGAGCCCACGCGAATCCAATTGATCGTTACGGACAATCGAAAAAAAAACTATGTTTCGATGCTCAAAATAGGATAATAATCTTACCTAGTAGGTAAAATTGGATGCTCTTTCAGATTACGCTATTAGTCTTGTGCTACAAGTCCTACAAAGCTCGAAAAACTGAGTCGTAAGAGGATGGAATATTAAAATTCTAGTATAATTAATATCTTATACATTCATTTGGACATTAAGGGTATTATTTCGGCCTTACCGGTCCTACAAATGGTTGTAAACAGGATTGTGAAGGGATTAAATTATAAAATTCATATATAAGCATTTTTTAATCAGCCATGTAGCCATGGGGTTTTCGGCTTCCCGAATTTGATTTTTCAGGTATTAGAGCGTTTTCACCTCTCCGAAGAGGTTGTAATGGAGTAAAATGGAGTTTGGCAATGAGGTTTTCGGATACATTATATTTGACTTTTTAAGTATTGTTATCGTTCCGAAGGAGTGGAATCATATATTATATATCATATCATATAATACTATATCATGCCATATATTATATTATATTGTATTATAATATATTATATTATATTTTATTATGTTATATTATATTATATTATTTTATATTATATTATATCTAAGGTGCAACCATAAAGTAATGAGATTGATTTTTTGAGCGAAACGTGGCAACCCTGCAGTATTTATAGACACTCCATCTTTGACCTTGATCTTCACGCCAATAATAGTCCAACCGGCACATCCGTGCATCCTCTCGATCTTGAGTAGGGGTGTAATAAGTAAACACGTTCCTTCTGTTTTCAATTTTTAAAATATTTTTAAATATTGAGAAATAAGATCTGTACTAAAAATGCCTAGAATCTCCTGTTATATATGCAATTTAGCATTACAACATGCTCAAATGGTCAGAATTTATGATGTTAAGCGGGAAATAGCTGTTTTGCCTGACGAACAATTCGGTTTCCAACCTCTTCATGGCACCACTCACCACACCACTATACTCGCCCAAGCCATTTCTAACAGCTTCAACAAACACCAGAAAGTTGGAGCTGTGTTTCTCGATGTATCAAAGGCCTTCGACCGAGTCTGGGACGAAGGCCTCGTTCTGAAACTGATTCGACACGGCTATCCCCCTGTCATAACAAAACTCATTCAGTCCTTCGTCTCTGGCAGAACCTTTCGAGTCAGAGTCGAAACGGCCATTTCCGAAGTCAAGGCCATCAGAGCCGGAGTCCCACAAGACTCCGTCCTCTCCCCCCACCTCTTTAACATTTTCACAGCCGACATTCCCAAATCGGATCAGACCAACCTCCTCCTTTATGCTGATGACACCGCCATTATCATCCACTCCAGAAGTAGCCGCCTCATCACCAGCAGACTTCAGCGCCACCTCGACACCCTGGATTCCTGGTTTGACCGCTTGAGGATCAAACTCAACCCCGCCAAAACTCAAGCCATCGTCTTCTCCAAGGGCAGCGGCACTTCTCATGGACATCTTCAACTCCAAGGCTCCCGTATCTAATGGGCCAAGACCATTAAATACCTGGGCGTCCATTTCGACCGACAACTCGTCTGGAAGGACCAGGTCTGCACTGCAACCAAGAAGGCGAAGCAACTACTGGGGAAACTCTACCCCATCCTGAACCGCTCCAGTAAGTTGCTCCCCCGGACTAAGCTACTAGTTTACAACTCCGTCGTGAAGGCAGGCCTCACATACGCCTGCTCCACCTGGTGCCAGCTCTCCAAAACAAGGAGAGCTCAGCTTCAAGCAGTGCAGAACAAGGCCCTGATTATGATCACGGGAGCCCCGTGGTTCATAAGGAACCGTCAAATTCACAGGGACCTCGGTGTGCCTATCGTAAAGGCACACATGAGGCAAACTCAACAGAAGTTCCTCGATAAGGCATCCCAGCACCCCAACTCGTGCATCAGGGACGCCTTCCGACTCCCACCTCAAGCTAGCCGCCAGTTCCCTAGACCGTCGGACTCACTGCTGCTCTCGGACGAAGACGATGACCCCCCTCGCCCGCCGTGACAAGAAGAATGTCATCCTAGGTTAAGTCTAAATTAGTCCTAGTTTAAGTATTGTTACATCCTAGCTTAAGTTAGCGTAAGTCTTAGTCTAAGCTAGTTTTAGTCTTAGTTCTAAGTCCTAGCTTTAAGAAACATCATGTATATATCAAACACATTTCCTAGTTAGCATAGGATTCCTATTGACAGAACTTAGGTTAAGATAGAATAGGTTTACATTTAGTTATAGAAATTATTTTATATACTTTCAAAAATTATAAGAAAGAGGCCTAGCCTAACTTAGAAGTGATAGCTATTTTTCGGCGAAGTTCGATTGGTAACGAACCTTAAGATATTGTACAAGATACAAAATTTGCAATAACTGTAATATATCCATTATTCAAGAATTACACATGTTACAAGTGGATCCGACTTGTTTAAAACTCCTAATATTTCATCCCTTTACGACCCCTTTTTTCATCACCTTCGGAGGGATAAAATACCTGAAAAATCAAATTTGGTTTACCCGAAAATTCCATGGATACATGTCTGATTAAAAACTGCCTATATATGAATTTTATAATTTAACCCTTTCTCAACCCTTAGTACAACCTTTTGGAGGGCCGGGAAAGCCTAAATAATACCCTTAATGCCTAAAAAATTGAACTGGGCTTACCTGAAAACTCCATGGCCCCCTGTTTGCCTACCTGTGCCTTACATATGAATGTATAAGATCTTATACATGAATTTTAATATTTCATCTCCTTGCGACTCCGTTTTTTGAGGTTTGTAGGAGTTATAGCAACAAACTGATAGTGTACCTTTTAGATAAGATTATTATCCTATTCTGAGCATCGGAACATAGTTTTTTTTTTCAATTGTCAGTAAACGATCGATTGGATTCGCTTAGGCTCGCTGGGGTTGATTCGGTGAATAGCGGGGGTAGGAAGCATTTTCGCGAGTTGGACCCATTGAGACTCAGGAGCACAAGATCTACATCTGTGCAAAATTTGGAATTATTTCATCGAAACCCAATTTCCTTTTAAAGTGTGCGTGGTCGTCTCTTTTGATTTTTTTTTGTTTTTAAACAATTAATTTTATAAATATGTAATAAGTTGTGTAATGAAAAAGTTATAAGCTTCTTGTTATTTTAATAAAAATAATGTATTCTTGTTTTTTATTGTTCAAAGATATTTTATTAAAGGATAAACCTCAACAGCATAGTAACTACTATTATTATAATTACTGTCAGATTAAAATATGAGAGCCACCTACTAGATAAAGTGTTTGAAAATCGCCAAACGTGGCATACGATCCATAGCAACTGCGATGACCAAAAAATAATTTTGAGGGTTTTTGCTACTTTGCTTTTTTGTAAAATAAATTAGAAAAAAACAGTTTAAGAAAAAAATGTTGAAAACAATTAAGGCTTTCCAATGCCTTTTTGCAGAAGGTATGCAGCGTCGTTTTCATTACCAAATGTCAAATACGTCAGTATACTCCGTGACAAAAAATAAACATCCTACAATTTTCCATAAATCGGGGCCTGGCGTCTAAAAATAATCATTCTGTACTCATGAAAAATTCACACTACGGACTTTAGCTTTTCGTCACGTTTTGGGGTTCCTAGATGACAAAAAAGATAGTCTCTTATTTCCATCGGTCTATTGGTCTGTCAGCACGATAAGTATTAAACAAAATGAGATGAATTTCAAACTGGGTATATAGCATATAAAATGTTTGTGTTTAAATAATATGTGTTATTTTTTCTTTATTACGAGAAAAAAAAATATATAAAGTAGGGTTATTAGGTGTTTTCTCAATAGATAATAAGATTAAAAAAGTCTAATGCCTTTAGATGACGTAACGATACTCTGCAGATAGAAAAAATCTATTAAATTTCAACTACTAATCGTCGAAACTACTGCAAAATCTGCTGTTATTCTTTTTCTCTTCTCTTACTAAAGGGAAGCATTTTATGGGTGAAGAGTTTTACATTTCTTAAAGTTTCAGGGATTAAAGAAATATTTATGTCGGTCTCTCCGTTGGCACAATAACTCTCGATTGAAATAAGTTATCGATTTCAAATTATGAACACAAATAATACTTGCAGTAGCAATAATACTTGCACAATTGACAAAATGTGCCTCAATAGGCACATTTTGTCAATTGTTCAGAAAAGTTATAAAAATCTCGGGTTCATCACGAGATACTGTAGGGACTTTTCCTGCTCTAGATTTAAACTGTTGTATTGCTCAATTGTGAGATCGGGGCTTAAGTATGCCGCTGTGGTATGGTCTCCTCATTACAATGTATATATAGACTAGCCGGGGCCGCGGCTCCGCTCGCGCGGACTTGATTCACTACTATCGTTACTGCTTATTCCTTATGTTACCCAACGTAATAAAATGTCTCCCATTATTTCTCCTTATCTTCCAATATTTCTCCTTATTTTCCATTATCTCTACATAATTTCCATTATCTAGGCTTATCTCTGCTCATCTCCCATTATTTCTCCTTATTTCCCATTATCTCACCATAACTCCCATTATCTAGACTTATCTCCCATTATCTCTCCTTATCTCCCATTATTTATACTTATCTCCCATTATCGAGGCTTATCTCGACTTATCTCCCCATTATTTATCCTTATCTCCCATTATCCCACCTTATCTTCCATTATCTAGGCTTATATCGAATTATATAGAACATATGTATAAATTTATAAAAACACGTAAATCGGATAAGTGGTTCTCGAGTGACAAGCGCAGTAACGGACAGACAGACAGACAGAGAGACGTTGCATTTTATATATATTGTATTCTTTGCTACATGATATTGTTCCATATTTAATGCTTTAGGGAGTGTATTGCAAGAGACCGCGCTAGCAGCAAACTTTTCTCCGACTTGATTCACTATTATCGTCACTACTTATTCCTTATGTCACCTAATAAAATATGTCCTATAACCTGGCCAGAGAACATACGTATGTTTAAAAAAAAAGCACGTAAATCGGATAAATGGTTCTCCAGTGATAAGCACACTAACGGACTGACAGACAGACGGACAAAGAGACATTGCATATTATATATATATTATAGATATTCTCTGCTACATAATATTGTTCCATATTTAATGGTTTGGACTGTGTATTGCAAGAGAACGCGCTAGCGGGTTCATTTACTATTATTGTCACTGCTCATTCCTTATGCTACCTATCGTAATAAAATATAGCCTATAACCTGGCCGGAGAACATATGTATGTTTAAAAAAAAAAAAGTACGAAAATCGGATAAGTGGTTCTCCAGTGATAAGCGCACTAACGGACAGACAGACAGACAAAGATACGTTGCATTTTATATATATTATAGATGTTATAAAATATATACCTATAACCTGGTCAGAGAACATATGTATGAATTTAAAAAATCACGTAAATCGAATAAGAGGTTCTCGAGGGATAAGCGCATTAACGGACAGACAGACAGACAGACAAACATTGCATTTTATATATATTATAGATATAGATTATTATTATTATTATATACCCTGGCCAAAGAATATATGTATGAATTTAAAAAAAGACAGCTAAAACGGATAAGTGGTTCCCGCGTGATAAACGCACTAATGGACAGACAGACAAACAGACAGAGAGACATTGCGTTTTTATATATATTATAGATTATACATTACAGATATTCTTTGCTACATAATATTGTTCCATATTTAATGGTTTAGGCTGTGTATTGCAAAGGCACACGCTAGCGGCAAACTTATTTCCGACATCATTCACTATTTTACGTCACTGCTCATTCCTTATGCTACCTATCGTAATAAAATATAGCCTATAACCTGGCCAGAGAACATATGTATGTTTTTAAAAAAAAAGTACGTAAATGGGATAAGTGGTTCTTCAGTGATAGGCGCACCAACGGCCAGACAGACAGACAGACAGAGAGACGTTGCATTTTATATATATTATAGAAGCGATCGAGGCGGTGCAGCTCCGGTTTCTGCGGACTTGTGGTTTTAAATTGGCCATAGCCCCAGATGGTTTTTTTTTTTTTTTTTTTTTATTGGTCTAGCACACGTGCTGCAGGGAAGTCCCTAAAGCGCTCCAGGAGCAGCACGAGTGCGGAAGCGCATATAGACCACCACAACCTTAGAGGCATTTTGGGTATTTCGACCCCGGAGACTAGAAGACTCCATTGTGACCTGCTTCTGGCTTTTAAGTTAATAAATGGGCTAGTTGATTGTCCCTGTCTCTTGGACAAGTTAACATTTAATGTTTCTCGTCGCACTAGAGGTAGAGACCTGTTTGGTATTCCCTTTCGTGCGACTAATTATGGCTATTAGGGACCCATGTCCAGAATAGTGAGGCACATCAATCAGTTCGATCTCAGGATTCATGGCTCTATTAATAGTTTTAAATTGATTGTTAAAAAGTTGTGATATTTGTTTGCTGTGAAACAAGTTTTAATGATCTTGTGATGTTGGATTCTGTGTATGTTTATGATTTTTGTTATGTTTAGTTGTTTTAATTATGTTTATAATTGTGTAAATTGGCGCAACGCCGTTAATAAATAAATAAATAAAAAGAAATCGAGCCTTTATTTCATGTCTGATATTGGTTTGGGGAAAGGGAGTTAATAAATATTTGGATATTCTCAATATTAAAGAATTATAATAATAATTTTCCATATTTTTTAATTAAATAATTAGCAAACTTTAGGCAAAATTATTTATAATCAAACAAATAAGGGATATATGTTTGAAGGAACATATCAGAGAGCAGGCTTTTTATATATTGCCTTTTGAGTCTTTTTCATGGGCTGATGAATCTAAAAATTGTGTTAGTTTTTCACTGATTTTTTTCATAAGTTGTGGTACAAAATGTTTAACAACCTCCATTCCCATATGGAATGTAGTGGCCTCTGATACGTCCCGCGTAAGTTGCTACAAGTTCGCCCTATCCTAAGCTTCATCTATAAGGTCATGTACTGATCTTCCTGACAATGATTTTAGCTGGTCTATCCACCTTGTCGGGGATCGACCGGGTTGTCTCTTGCCCTCCACTTTAACTTGGATGACCAGCTTTTCTAGATTTTCTGAGCCTGTTCTCATAACGTGTCCAAAATATTTGAGGATTCTAAGTTGGATGATACTGGATAGTCTTCGTTTGATGCTTAAGTCTCTTAAAATAAACATATTCGTTCTGCGTTGAACTCCTGCGATATTAAGCATTTTTCTCCAGCAAAACATTTCCGTTGCTTCGGTCTTTTTCCTCTCCTTTTATCACAACCTCCAAAATTCGCTCACGTACATCGGTATTGGGAAAATTAGTTAATTCATCAGTCTCACTTTAACTTATTGGGAGATTTTGTTGTCTTTCCAAAGTACGTTCAGCTTTCGAAGTGCTACCTTCGTCATTTCACATCGTCTTGTTATTTCCGCTTCGGTGGAGCCATTGTTCGTAATCGTGGATCCCAAATATATATACTCATCCACCACTTGAAAACGATCTAGTTGTTGTACATTTAGTCTGTTGTTATTCTTTCGGCTGATAATCATTATTTTTGTTTTCGTTGTATTCAGTTCAAGGCCGAAATTCTTACTTTCCTCTTCAAGTTTACGAATGAGGTCCAGAACTTCCTTATCGCTACTACCCAGGAGGACAGTATCGTCAGCGAATCGAAGATTTATTTTCTGTCTGTTGATGGAAATTCCATAGTCAGCGTCTTCTTGCACTCTCCTTATGATGCGTTCTCCATAGATATTAAAGACTTGTGGAGATAATATGTAATCCTGTTTTTCACCTCGTTTGAGTTGACACTCTCTTGATAATGTATATTTTAGTCTTACTGCATATACACTACCGTCAGAAAGTATTTGACCACCTAGAAATTTAAATATAACTGCCAAAATTTAATACCTAATTAAACCCTTTTATTACATTAGGTAAATTATGTTTTTTTAACAAGTGTCCGCTATAAAATTTTTTAGAAAAGCCTTTTTGGTGAAATCACAAGTTAAAAACCAATTAGAACAAATTTACAAGTTTTGCATGATAATCGTTTTGAGACGATTTCTAAAAATTCCAGTTGAAGTAAAAACTCATTTGAAGTTTCTAGAGATTATGGAAATTTCTAGTGACATTTTATGATAAAAACTATGCTATAAATATCATTGCCCTTTTGGAAATTAACCATTCGCACACAGTACTTGGTCATTGATACAGGCGCAATTGTTTTGTGAAAATGTCAAAAACGAAAGAAGTTTCCGTAGGAAATCGAGCTCTGATAATTGCGAGACATCAAAATGGTCACTTAAGTTGACAAATCGCGAGTGATACGCGGATGCCAAGGAGAACGGTGGACTACATCGTAAAAAAAATTTATGTGGGACATGGAATTCTCAACTAAAAACGTTCAGAAAGGCCTCAAAAAACAACTCCCGCTGAAGACAGAGCTATAACAATGTCCAGCAGACGTAATCGCCGTCTATCCACACCAGAAATCACGGCTCAAGTAAACCTGGAGCGTCCCATCCCCATCAGCGTAACAACCGTGAAGAACAGGTTAGCAGAAGGTGGACTACACGGGAGAGTTGCAGTGAGGAAACCACTTCTTAGGCAAGCGAATAAACGTAAAGATTAGAATGGGCCCGAAAACAGGAAAATTGGACATCAGAACAATGGAATTCCATCCTTTTGAGCGACGAATCTAAATTCGAAATTTTAGGTTCAAATTAACAAATTTTCGTGCGGCGTCAGCTGGAGAGAGGAAGTTGGACGCCTACAGTAAAACATGGTGGAGGTTCAGTAATGACAACCACCCTAAACATTCTGCTAAACAAATTAGAGAACTTTTGGACCAATGGAAATCCGATGACGTCCTGAAAGTGAAGACTTGGCCTCCACAATCACCCGACTTGAACCCCATCGAATTGCTGCGGGACCATTTGGACAAGTGTGTTGGAAAACTCAATCTAACATCAGAAAATCACTTGTGGGAGCTTTTACAAGCAGAATGGGTTAAAATAACCGGAGAAATCCTGAAGAAACTACTGGACAGAATCCCGAAACTCTGTAAAGCGGTAATTAAAAACAAAGGAGGTCACATAGATGAGAAAAATCCAGGAAAGTCATGAATATTTTTCTAATTTTCTAGACTGTAAATAATGTGAAGATAAATAATAATTCACTAAATTTTAAAAAAATATATATTATCTGGGTTTTTGTTGTCTTGGGACTGAAATAACTAGGTGACCAAATACTTTCTGAAGGTAGTGTAAGTTAATTATGAGGGTGATCAGGTGATGTGGTTTGTTCGGCCATTATAAGAAGGTTTTTGAATCAATGTGTTAGATCACTGGCTGCGTTCACCTGTCGGGCAGTTTATTACTTCTTTGTTTTCTCCAAGCTTCATTTACAGATGAACGTGATACGATATCATTGAAAGTGTGTAAGCAGTGGTGCTCACGATCTCCATCGCAACCTCAAAAATCGATATAAAATTTGTTTTATAAAATTAATAGTGTGTAAAGTAAATTCCAAGATTTTGCCTTTTTGCTTTTTCTGGGGCAATAATCGACCCTATTAAGGTTTTGTGCATGGTTGCCAGGTATTACGATAAACTTATTTTTATTTTACCTGCTTTGTATACCGCCCTCACTTGTACCTGCAATTATATTGAATCTATTTTTATCTATATATTTACTACCTGGCAACCCGGTTTGGAGCTCTTTAAGTATTTGATAATATAGGCCTAATGACCACAGGTCCCCATTAAGATTCGAAAGATACTTTTTATTATTTTCAGTTTTACTTAAAATGTAACGGTTCTATTTCAATAATGTGGCGTTCGTGGGAAAATCGCAATAGTGGCTATCGCAAGGGAAAACATTTATCACTTGACGCTAAACAAATAGTCAAAAATGTTTACGACATTTTGGTAAAAAGAAATTTGAATAAACAAAGTGCTTTGCAAGAAACCAGTGAACTAACAAAAACCCCAATTTCTACGGTTAAGGGTATTGTAGGAAAACCATCACTCAGGAACAGGAAAAAACCGAAAGATTTTCAAATGCATCACGTAAACGATTGTGAAAAAGACGCCATCAGGAGAAAAATATATTCTATGTATGAAGAGCAGTTGGTGCCGACACTAGACAAAATAAAATTAAGACTGGTGCAGGACGGGACCAATATATATTGTGGCCGATCAACCCTTTACAGAATTCTCTTAAGAATGGGATTCACATTCCGAAAAATCAACAAAAGGCAAGTAGTGATGAAGTCACAAAGATTACGAATCTTGCGACATACTTATTCACAAGAAATTAAAAAGTATCGATCAGACCAATCATTTACCTTGACGAAACATGGTTCGATACCCATGACACTGTGCAAAAAGGGTGGGTTGACAGCAGTACAAAATGACAGACCAACGTACCTTCAAATAAAGGTAAACGAATAACCATTTTGCATGCTGGATCTGAAAAGGACTGTGTTTCAAATTGTCTACTATTATCTGCAGAAAAACATAAAAGATTCTAGTTTAGACTATCACGAAGACGCAACCGCAGAACTTTTTGTAAATTGGTTTCAAAATTCCTTTTTGCCAAATGTTCCCGAACAGAGTGTTATAGTTATGGACAATGCAAGTTACCATAGTCGCCTACTAAATAAGGTTCCTAGTGCAGCCAACACCAAATCGGAAATACAGGAATATATGTTGGAAAATTACATTTATTTTTACTTTAGTTATAAAAAAGTGATCTTTTGAAAGTTTTGAAAGACTATAAATTGAAAAATAAATTTGTTTGTCATAGTATGGCTGAGAAAATGGGACACACTGTTTTGCGGCCTCCTCAGTATTATTGTGTGTTTAATCCAATTGAATATATGTAGTATTAAAGTAAATCAAAAATAAGAGCACAAAATGTTTCTCCTACTTTAAGCGTGTCAGTGGTTGAATTAGTAAAAAAAGTTATAAATGATATACCTTGTGAAAGCTGGAAGAATTCCATTCAGCACGTTGCTAAATTTGAAGATTCATATATTTATGTAGATAATCTAAAACCACTGATAATTACTTCAGCTGATGACAGTGACAGAAACCGAATTAGGATTAAGTTAAAATATATTTTTATTTATACAGTATGTCCCCTCTTGTAAACCCCATTCATTCAAACTCTATATTTTTACTTCTTATCCACTTCTTTTTACATGCATCTATAAATAAATATCTCCAAAAACACTTATAATTTTATTTATTTGAATGAATGAATAAAATTCTTAAGTCCATCACTGCAACCTATCATAAACAAAAGGTCAGAATTTTTATATTGCCCATTTGAAACGGCAAAAATCAGAATCTTATATTTTGGGACAGGATATACTATATATTATATGGGAAATGAACGAGAATGTACTAATTGATTTTTACTTTTTACTTTACATTTACATTAACCATCTGCTTGAAATGACCGGAAATCCAATCTACAGCTTTGCAGATGACAGTACTTTTATCTCTTCATTCACTTTGAACCCTCGAACATCGACTACTCAGACAAATATCCGCAGACAGCAGAAAGTCATTTAATTTAACAAAGAACTGGAAGAAATTCTATTGAGATGATAGTAACCAAGTGGAATTTAACGCTACATAAACCCAGACGGCAGTTTGTTCTAAAAGAGTTAGCGGTGCTGAATCCGACATAGTTATGTCGGGGCACTCCATTCCTCTAGCATCGTCACTCAATTTGTTGGGCGTTAATTTGGGACCAATATGTCTTGGCATAAACATGTTGCAAGCATAGTAACGAGAGCTACTCAAAAGCTGGGAATATTATTTCGAACTAGAAAGCTTTACACTCCACAACAACTGTTAATTCTGTACAAAGCACAAATTCGAATGGAATACTGCTCCCATGTTTGGAGTTCTGCCAAACTGGATTTGTTGGATTCTATTCAGAGAAGAGCTGTTCGTCTAATTGGAGACCCGCAACTGGCCGGCTGTCTTGATTCGTTGGAACGTCGAAAAAACGGTTGGCGACTTGAGTCTATTCTACAAGTATTTTTATGGGAAGTATCCGATGATGTAGCCCGCTTAATTCCTCCCATAGCGGTGCATGCTAGAAATACACGTCGCGCCAGTACTTCACATCCGTATGAGGTTTAGCTTCTTACTCCTCGTACAATTCTTTCCAAACAATCTTTTATATAGAGAATTTCATCCCCTTGGAATAATTTGTCCAGGACTGTGTTTCCGACCGAGTAAAATTTACCAGCGTGAATCGCTTTTTCCACATACGTATTGCTCCTGTAGCGCTTTAGGAATTTCCATGCAGCACGTGTACTAGGCCCAGAGAAAAAAGGAATTGAATTATACCAAATACTACATCGAAGATCAACTAAACTGTATACTGTATACAATTATAATGGCTTCTCTTTCTTTTATTTTATTAAAAATTCTGTATATTTTTGGACAACTTTCACTTACCATGCAGAAAAAAAGAACAAAAGTAAACGGAACTCCCCTAAATCTTTTAGGTGGGCGATAATGCCGTTGAGGGCCACCTGTTCTAACCCGGTTGAATTGTTAAGATTTTCTGGAATTTGTTTACTGTGATGTATTTGCAAATCAGATAAAGTTGACAGCTTTCATTTGAAATTTAACGTCGAAAATATTCGTTTTCTTTTTCGATCCGTGTAGTTTTTAATTTTGTTTAATATGACATTAATGTTCTGTATTCTAGCATTTGAAAAATTGCTCAATATGGACGTCAGAATAGACCAATAACACAAGGGAACAGCTGTTTTGGTGTCGAGGTTTTTTGAGCTGATTCTATATCAATTTGATGTCCTGAATTCAAATAACGTGTTCATTTGTACCTAGGAGCTCAAATTTTTAGGATATATTTATATAGAGAAATATAAGTTACATTATTGTAACTCAAATCCGTAAGTGTAGTAAACAAAAGTAGATACGAAATTTTTATTTTAGTTATACAAAATACAATATTATGTCGTACTTACAAACAAAAAAAAACATTGAAGAAATGAAATAGTCACTCAACACTTGGAAAGCTTCTTTTCCGCGACATTCTTGAATGTTTTTTTAAACAGTCCCTTTTTAAACCCCAGCAGTAATCTGCCATCATGTGCATGTCCCATCTTCCTTGGTAGCGGTCCTCCATAACTTTAATATCTTGGTGAAATCTTTCACCTTGTTCCTCACTCATGTCTCCTAAATTTTCTGGAAAACGGTCTAAGTGGCTGTGTAAATAGTGTATTTTAATACTTATATTGCACCCTTAGGATTTGAAACTATTAAGCATCTTGTTAACCATTTCAACATAGTTTTGAGCTTTCTGTTTGCCTAGAAAATTTTCTACAACTGCAACAAATGATGTCCAAGCTTCTCGTTCAACTTGATTCATTGAATTTATGAAGGCAGGATCCTTAATTAATTGTCTTATTTGTGGGCCGTCAAATATCCCTGCTTTGAGTTTTTCTGTGCTCAACTGATGCATTTTTACCCCTATATATGCAAAACAAGACCCATTCTTATCAAGAGCCTTTACAAATTGCTTCATTAAGCCCAACTTTATATGTAACGGAGGAAGTATGACTTTTTCTCTTTCAACCAAAGCGTCGTTAATGACATTCTTTTCCCCAACATCCATGTTTTCTCTCTGAGGACAATCTTTTCTAACCCAGTGGTGTGTTTTGTCCCTACTATCCCAGAGGCACAAGAAACGCGGATATTTCGTGTAACCACTTTGCTGCCCAAGAAGAAAGTTTACCATTTTTAAGTCTACACAAATCATCCATTGATGTTCGTAATACTTTATCTTCTGCAAGACCAAAGCTATGGTATTATATTCTTCTTTCAGTTTCGTTGAGTGAGCTAGTGGTATTGAACCATATTTATTCCCATTATGTAGAAGGACACATTTTAAACTTCGCTTTGAACTGTCAATAAATAGGCGCCAATCATCTGGAATATATTCAGAAAGTCCCATTTCTTTCATGAGTCCCCTAATTTCGTGACAAAATACAAGATTGTCTTCTTGAGAAAAGAATGGAGCAGATCTTTTTCTCTTGTACGGTAAAAGGTAATTTTGGTTCCTTGTTCCAGTAAATTTTTTGTCGTTCAACCTAGAAGCCAGTACTTCAGAAGCTTTTTTCGATAAATTGAGATCCCTGGTGAGATCATTTAATTCATTTTGATTGAAGCGTTGAGGAACTGATGACGTCCCCTCATAGTCACTGTTAGTTTCATTAGCATCAGAACTTTTATTAGCATCAGAAGAGCGATCAGAGGGAAAATATTCGTCATCAGAGATATGTGGTAGCTGATGAAATGTTGGAATCGGTATTTCATCAGAGTGCGGGATAGGGCGTATTGCCGAGTCTAAATTGGGATAAGTCCACTTACTGCGGTTATTTCGATTGATTTCATTAGTATTTACTAAACAGAAATAACAATCATTGAAGTGGTTTTTTGGTTCTCTCCAAACCATTGGTACGCCGAATTTTAGACATTTTCTTTTCCCGGTAGTCCACTGCCGTAAATGCTCTGTAAAAGTTTTACATACGAGATGCGGGGCCCACGTTTTGTCCTGATCACCAAGCTTAACTCCAAAGTATCCAAGATACGCTCGCTTTACAAAGTCAGTAATAGTTTGTCTGTTTTGTTGAAACATGTATTCTCCGCATATATAGCAAAACACATCAGGTTGATTTACACAACTTCTTCTTGAACTGGAACCTGAACTAATTTTAATTCTGTTCAATAACACAAAAACACTCTTTTCTTAACATAAAATAACACGCCGAATTCGATCTACTCTCATTAGTAAGAACGCACAAACTGACGAGACTTACCCGAGTTAGATGATTAAAAGGGTCAGTTCAGGCACCTGATAGGCAATGGTTCCACTATTTATAGATTTCCCTGGAATTTACTCAATTACAGACTGACAATAAAACCATTGTACCTACATTAATGAATATATAATAATTTTAGAACTCTCATAAATGAATATACTGAATAAAAACCACATTGGTAGATAAGTTGATGTATCTAAAAAAGTAGAGCTGATAGAGAAAAACTGATTGCATGTATAGATTTAGCGTCCCAAATATAGTTAAAATCAGCTCTAAAATCCCAGGCACCAAAACAAAAATATTTTTTTGTTGCCCTGTGTAATTTACCTATATTATCCTTAATCTGGGTAGAACGTACTTTATTTAGTTTTCTACGTGCTAACTTAAAGACCATATTGTTTGTGTTCCTTATTGCTAACTCAGCAGCGTCTTGGGTCGTAATACTTGATTTTTAGCCACGCTGAAGCTAAACAAATTACGACTTTTGATAGGAATACTCATTGCGATATCCTAGCCTGGCTTCTGTTTCTTTAAAAACCTTGTTTATATTGGCACTAACACGTCGTGATGTTGTTTAATAACAACAGTGTTTTGCTAGTAAAGCCATTAAGTATACAGGTAAAGCGTTTACGGTATTCGACGTCTACCCGTAATTTTAAGAGGTTGTTTTTTAGCGTAGTATCATAAACTTCCGTTAGATTCATAAATGCTATATAAATTTCAGCATTAACTCCAATTGTGTTTTCGCAAAGTTGTCATAATAAGATCAGATTGTCAGTAAGGCAGCGTCCTGACATAAAACCTTTTTGATCCTCCCCAATCACGTTACTGAAGTCTTTTTTTAATCTTTTTTCCAATCTCCCCCAAATAACATGTTAAGGAAGCCATTTATACTTAGCAAAGGATAATTATTAGAATTCTTTCTGTCACCTTCCTTGTATGAAATGCATATTAACACACCTTCGAGATAACTAGGTAATGAAGACATTTATTAAAACGACTCAGAGTTTTCTTAATCAAGTGATGTCTACCGTACTCAAATAAAGGAATGATGAAAAGTCATTACTAACTTAAATGTTTTCAATTTAAATATATTTTTATGGGCTTGGCATGGTTGCAAGAAAATCGCTATAGACAGGGAGACATCAGAAATCACTAAAGCGCGTAAAAATCGATTCACGTTTGACTACTGTATTAACAGGGTGTGCCAAGAATTTCAAACAATCATATTACTCAGTATATATCACCACTACACCAAACACTTTATTTTTGCACTCGACGCGCGTTTCGCTAACCATGTTAGCTTCATCAGGAGCGATGATTGTCTAAAGCGAAACTACAAATCTACCTTATTTATACTTAGCCTAACCCTTGAATTACTCAGGCGGAACTAATGGCATAGGCAAGGCCATCAGTTCCGGTCAAGTAACCAGTATAGGGGACTATAAGGAATAGGCCCTCTGTCTTTATTTAAACTACTTTTATATTTTATAATTTCCATACTTTCATATGCGTTCAATAATCTCCTATCAGATACATTTTTTATTAATCTTTGATTATCCAATATTACACTATGATCGATCAGCTTCAAGGGCATGTTCGGCAATGCTAGATTTTTCTGTTCTAATGTATTTTAAGTGTGCTAAATGTTCTTTAAATCGTGTTTTAATTAACCTTTCAGTTTGCCCAACATACTTTTTGTCACAATCATTACAACTAATTTCATAAATTCCACTTTTCTCACAATTAAGAATTTTATCTTTGGGATTTCCTAAGATATTCCTCAGATTGTCTGATGACTTACAGAGGTGAGACCTACCTTATTAAATACTTTATTGAGTCCCTTGCTATATTTCGGCTCATAAAGGTGGAATTCTGAATATTACACCTAAACTTATGTCTATTTATTAGCTTATTTACTAAGTCATCGTCATAACCATTAACTCTAGTTATATTTCTAATACGATTCCTTTCTTTATTAAAGTTTACTCTATTCAGAGGGAAAGTGACCAAACGATGAACTAAAAAATGTAATGAGGCTAATTTGTGTTGTTGGCAATGAAATGAATCATTAGGAATATATCTATCTGTTACTGTGTCCTTCCTTTAGATATCAAATTCTAATCTATTATTATTTTTAATAATTAGAATATCTAGAAAAGGCAATTTCCTTGGTGCTCAACTTCGTAAGTGAATTTAATGGAATCATACCGGCTATTTAATTTAAAAACAAATTCATCAATATTTGCTTTCTTTGTATCAAAAATCGCGAAAATATCATCCACATACCTATACCATACCCTTGGGAAATATTCCAATTCTTGACTGGCTTCGATTTCAAACTTACTCATGAATAAATTGGCTATGAAAGGTGATAAGCAATTACCCATAGCTGTTCCTTCTTTCTGAACATAAAATTGACTGTTATAATTTTGTTCCATACGAAGTTTAGATAATGTTAAGTCTTCACGAATAATTTCGTCTTCAAAGCAATTCTTCGAGATATTGTAAAGTTTGTGAAATTGGGTCACTTGGAAACAAAGAACTAACGTCAAAAGAAATTAAGACTTCACCTTCATTAAGAACTAGATTTTTTGTTTTATTAATGAATTCTCAGGAATTCTTCACTGCGAAAGTATTTAATGGTAAATTCTCAAGTTCTTATGGTACCCGTTTGGATATTAAATATGTGGGTGATCCGACCGATGAAACAATGGGTCGCATTGTTTTTCCATGTTTGTGAATTTTGGGTAAGCAATACAATTTTGGTATGGTCGGATTACTCACATTTAATTTAAATTTTAGCCAATCGGAGACAAGGTTCTTACATTTTTTTAAAGAATTTTTAACCTCTGATATCATCCTCGGTAATGAATTTCTTATTACCTTTTCATAAGGGCCCGATTCGATAAGATTATCTACGCGTTCAAAGTAATCTTTCTTATCCAATATAACAACCTTATTTCCTTTATCCGCTTTTAAGTAGAAGACATCTTTCTTTTTCAATCCTTTAACTACTTTTATGTTTTTTCGTAAATTAGAATTTGTGTTGTTAACCATGTTTTTCGATATTTGATTGCGACATGCTTCCCTAACAAATGATTTACTATTTTCTGGACGTATACTAATGGAACTTTCAATGTTAGCAACTATTTCTGATAAATTATCTCTAGGAGGGGGTACTGCAAAGTTAAGAACTTTGTTTAAGATGTGAATTTCATTTCAATCAACAATCATATGTTGTTTTTTTGGTGACATACAGGAGTATATAGTGTTTTAAACTACATACACGGTTCTTCAGACAAAATAGCTAAATTATTCTAAAGTTCTGCCATTCGCACAATTTTTAGAACTTTTATGTCACGAATATGTGTTGAAGCGATACATGTACAAGATATTAAAAAATATGCTAATGAGGTCATGAACAATAATAAACAAAATATATATGACTAGAGGCAGAGCTTCGAGAATAGACTAGTTATAAGGAATGCCCCTATTTCAAATAGAATGTCCGTATTCAAAATTATCTGTAAATTAGTACCAATTAAAAGGTCCTTTACAATATAGATTGAATCGACACAAAATTAGCCCCGTATTCAACAACGTGATTTCCTATTACGTATTATTACCTATTGTAACATAAATCATTATTCGGGTCCTTTTGTTGGATAGTATAGTAATGAATAATGAGATAATAAACATGGGCACCTGTACTTAATACAATATTAGGGAGTTGTTTACCTACAATATAAATACTGTACAAAAAACTGTGGAAATTACATCAAGTCATTACAAAAATATGTTGTATGAATGTTATATGAATCATCGCAGCCACCCCAAAGAAAAATACGACCAAAGAAGGTAAAGACATCAATAAATAAAAGAAAGGATCAAAAAAAAAAAAGAAAGACACCACCGATAACAAAAATAACACGTTATACCTAAACCTTCCCTACATGCCTGAAGTAAAAACTATCCACATTCAGCCGGCCCCCCAAAAAAAAACCTTTGATGCCTCGGCGGGCCGCGGATAAATAAAGAATTTTTTTGTGTTATAACAAAAGAAAGCCGAGCAAGGTGAACGGCTTTCGATCCCCCATAACAGTCTTACAAGCACGCAAATAAAATTTTAATGAATTGCGTGTGTTCAAATTTTTATTTATTGTAACAAAATATTGAAATATGGGATTTGTGTAATTAACATTTGGTGTAAGAAAGTAATTATTTTAAATGTACCAAGGAACCTATTCAAATGCGCACAACGCTCTAGTAACCTTACGTTCTAGTTCAAGCTGGATTTTTTTATTAAAAAAATTTTCTCAGCAGACTAAATTAAAAAATTACCCTAATTTTAATAACAATAGCCAGTAAACAACCAATCAATAGCCTTCACAAAAAAACACAAAAAATAATAGACATTAAAGGATAAGCATCCAGAAATGGCTGAAAGATTATCGGGTACATAATTACTGGTATATCAACTATGCAGAACACCAGCAAGCTACAAGGCCTTACAGTGGATGAATGTACTAAAAACACATTATATATATTTATATATATATATATATATATATATATATATATATATATATATATATATATATATATATATATATATAATATATATATATATATATATATATATATATATATATATATATACAATATATATATATATATATATATATATATATATATATATATATATATATATATATATATATATACATATATACATATATATATATATATATATATATATATATATATATATATATATATATATATATATATATTTATATATAGAGGAGAAGGGTAACCTTGACCGACTAGTTAAACAACCGTATTATGTTCTTGGGGTAAGCGGTCTTTGGAAAAGGTCTAAAAAGTTTTTGACACCTTTTTAGCTACGCCAAGCTTTCGAAAATATTTCATTTTTTTCACCAGGGCTACAATTATAGTAGATTATCAGTATTCTTGAGATTAAAAGCAAAGAACAACCCTATTTTATATGTAACATTAAAGTACTTACTGCTAAGCGGGTGTGTTCAAAAATTGTTCTTTATGGAGGTATTTTATTACACTTATTCATCAGAAAAAACATGAGAAAAACTCGACATAATCCTCTCTGGGAAATATAATATGCTTTTATTTCATTTTGTTAGTATGATACGAAGAATTGTGTGGATGTAAAGTGATTTTAATTTATAAAGGATTTTTTTGTTATATCTTCTTGTCATTTTGCTAAGGGCAGTGTGTTTCTATCTCTTAGTTAGGGTCTAGTTAATTTATATTTGAAAGTAGAATGACGTTGACATTTTATTTGATTGTTTCAAAATTGGAAAGTTAGTAAAAATCAGTGGGATTATTATTAAAGGGATATGTCAGATATGTTGTAAGAGTTTTCATTTTGACTGCCTATTTCTAATAGATTGGAGAAAATTAAACTATCTTCAATGTCAGTTTGTTTATTGATCGAGTTAGGTTGAAGGTGGATTTCCACCATCTCCCTAAAGATTCCCCTGCCGAGATTTCTCTCTTTACGTAGGATTTTGGTTTCGGCAAAATCAAATTCATGTGAAAATTGGCTACCATGCTAGGCAAGCGCACAAGAGTTTTTCTTTAATCTGCAATCACTTTTATGGGAAATGATTCTGTCTTTTAGGACCTTAGATGTTTGCTCCTCTCTCAATGCCCCTAATAACAAGTTGTCAACGTTCCTGTCTGAAATTTTAGCCAATGCTTATGTAAAAGAAAATGACTACTATGTAATGGATTAATTTCACTTCATTAATTTTATAAGGGGCATGAAGCTCCCTCCTGGCTTCGAACTAATAAGCTTGGATGCTGTCTCCTTATACAGTAATATCCATTTATAATTAATCATTAAAAGCATCAGAGAGTACTGGACTGATATTTGTAAATACACGAAATTAACACTCGTCAACTTTCTTTAAATTTTAAACTTTATTTTTCAGTCTACATATTGTAAATTCATTCAACTTTCCTATAAACAAATAATAGGTACTCCAATGGGAGCTACTCTCTCTCCTATTATATTACAATATGTGATGGACGACCTCCTAAAGGAATCCATCCCTAAACTCTCCTTGAACTTACCATTCATAAAAAAATTTACTGATGATATCATTACCTCGATACCTTACAATAAAATGGATGAGATTCTTAGAATCTTTAATGACTTTCATCCCAAACTACAGTTCACCATTGAAGAGGAAACAACCAACAGTGTCCCATTTTTAGACACACACTCTAGTCAGAAAAGAAGATAACTCCGTCATAGTAGATTGGTATACCAAACCAATCTACTCAGGAAGATATATTAACTTCCATTCCTCTCATATCACTAAAATCAAAATAAACGTAATATTGGGCTTGAAGTCAAGAATAGAGAGGATTTCTCATCCATCCCTCAGACTAAAAAATTTAAATAAACTACGAGACGCTCTGCGCACCAACTCCTATCCAATCCAATTAATAAATAAATTATTATTTAACTCAACCATACCCCCCGTACAACAAAACAACAATCTTACACCGGATATTAGTTCTTTCCTCTCTGAAAACCGAATCAAATGTTATTTTTCATTTCCTTACATAAAAGAAATTCCACCAAAACCAATTACCTAATTTAAAAATTGCTTTTAAACACAAAAAAAAACTATCAATAATATTTTCACCTGTCTAAAAGACAAAAATGAAATCACAAAAGTTTCAGAAGTAGTTTACAGCATCCCTTGCTCTCAATGTGAAAAAATCTATATAGGACAAACATCTAGGGTCCTAAAAGACAGAATCACTTCCCATAAAAGTGATTGCAGATTAAAGAAAAACTCTTGTGCGCTTGCCCAGCATAGTAGCCAATTTTCAAAATGAATTTGGTTTTGCCGAAACCAAAATCCTATGTAAAGAGAGAAATCTCGGCAGGAGAATCTATAGGGAGATGGTGGAAATTCACCTTGAACCTAACTCGATCAATAAAAAACCTGACATTAAAGATCTGAGTTTAATTTTCTTCAATCTATTAGAAATAGGCAGTCAAAATGAAAACTCCTACAACATATCTGACATATCTCTTTAATAATAATCCCACTGATTTTTACTAACTTTCCAATTTTAAAACAATCAAACAAAATGTTAACATCATTCCACTTTCAATATAAATTAACCACACCCTAACTAAGAGATAGAAACAAACTGCCCTTAGCAAAATGACAAGAAAATATAACAAAAAAAACCTTTATAAATTAAAATCACTTTACAACCACACAATTCTTCGTACCGTACTAACAAAATTAAGCAAAAGCACCAGAGAGGATTATGTCGAGTTTTTCTCATGTTTTTTTCTGATGAATAAGTGTAATAAAGTGCCTCAACAAAGGATAATTTTTGAACACACCGCTTAGCAGTAAGTACCTTAATGTTACATATAAAATAGGGTTATTCTTTACTTTTAATCTCAAGAATACTGATAATCTACTATAATTGTAGTCCTGATGTAGAAAATGAAATATTTTCGAAAGCTAAGCGTAGCCAAAAAGGTGTCAAAAAACTTTTTAGTTTTTTTCCAAAGACCGCTTACCCCAAGAACATAATACTGTTATATATATATATATATATATATATATATATATATATATTCATAGGTATTATTAATTTTGGTAATGCGTGCAAAATAGTTAGCGCAGGGTGTCATAGTAACATATAAAAAATATTGTCATTGTCGCTGACATTAACGAGCAAACATTGTTATTTTTTAGGGTTGTAGAAAATATCGTTTTTAGTTACTAACAAAACACGAGCTTCAACATTGTTTGATTGGTTGTCGATATGATCCACTTTATAAAACACACCGCCTGAACTGAACATTAAATTTTAACGCAATTTTTTGAAACACGAAAACTTTTTGAAGTTGGATAATAACTGCCGTCAAAATGGGAAGCAGAGAAAAAAAGTTCGAGCATTTTATGCCGTAATAGGGTTCGTAAACAGCTTTTTGAAATGTACTTTATGTTTAATTATAGTGCTCGGAAGGGTCAGAAAAAAATATTAAAAAAGTCTGAAGTATTCAAAAAGATGGCAAATCTGTGATTTGATTAAAAGGATTGGCTGGGACTTTTTTTGGACAGAATGTTCTAATTTACAAAATCTAGATTTTTTTATTAATACTACAACTTTTACATTATATCTTTATATGGTAATCTTATTAGAAAGCGACAGACATATAATAAAAAACAATCGGTAGATTAATTAAAAATGACTCCAACCATTTTAAGTAGATATTTTGGTAGATAGTTTTTGGAAGAATATGATGGATTTTTAGTAATGCTATACTTCCCTTTAGTAAGGGAAGTAACTAGAAGAAGACAACCAACTACTCCTCTAAGATGTGCTTATGCAGAAGACACAATCTACAGAAGTCCAGACACACACACACACACACCAACATATATTTGCCCAAAATTTCCCATCACTATCCATTATAATAACAAGCAGTAGTCAACATCTTGATCTTTTCTGCCTAACAAACAATACTAAAAAGTAAGAGAAGATAAACAGTACCACAAAAATACCCAATACATGCTAGAGGCCTGGAGTGTCCCGACATAACTAATTCGGGTTCAGCAAGGTTAACTTTTTTAGAAAAAATTGCCGCTGGGATTTTCGTAGCGTTAAATTCTACTTGGCTACTATCACACGAAGATAGAAGCTATGTCAATCAGATAGGTGACTTTTCCTTTTTTGTATTGAAAAGTAATATCGGGTCAATTGGCGGAGACTGTTTTATCAGTATGAATACTGATGTCCCAGTAGAGCTTGTAAGTATGTATGTTGGTGTGTATTTGTTATAGGGATCTGTGTTTTCTATGAGTTTTTTATGTTGTGGCCAGTGCTTGGTGAACTGCTTTTGCCGCTGAGTCATGTCTGACTGTGTATTCCGTTCCAGCTAATATTTTACATTCGCTTGTTATGTGTACGATCGTTTCTTTATGCTGGTGGCATTTCCTGCATCTGTCTTCTGTAACAGTTGAGTCTTTGATGATACGTTTTTGGTAGTTTCTGGTTAATATGACTTTATCCTCGATGGCAAGTAAGAAGCTTTATATTTCAGGGAATAGCTGCCCATCCTGTAACCAGGTGTATGATTGTTTATTCTGATCACGTTTTTATCTTTTTCTGTTGTAATTGGGTGTGACTGTGTGTGTCTGCTGGGTGGTCTGCCCGGGATAAGTCGAGAGGTGTGTATTTTTTGTCTGCTTTCACTGTTGCTGTGTGGAGCCTGGTTTGCTTGGTGTGAAGGAATTTCCTAAGTGCTTATATTTGTTTTGTATGTAGTGATCTTATATCTATGATTCCTCTTCCTCCTGTTTTCCTCTCGATGGTCTTTCTTTGCATGCGTTGGGATGTAATTTTCTGTATTTGCTGAATTGAGAACGTATAAGGATGTAAATGTTTTCTATGTCTGTGTGTGACCATTTGATGATACCAAATGTATATGTGAGTGTAGGTATAACGGACGTCTTGATGGCTTTAGTGAAATTTTTGGAATTGAATTTTGTTTGTATAAGTTTCGTAGGGCTGTTTTTGAAATCGTTTCTGAGCTCTGTTTTGATGTGAGTGTGGTTGAGTTTGGTGCCTTGATGGAAGCCTAGATATTTGTATGTTTCTTTATCAAGCATATTATCGAGTGTTTCATTGTTGATTGTTTCTGTCTCATGGTGGCCTTTTCATTGGCCTTTATTGATGCGGAGCAATTTACATTTACTCATACCAAATTCCATATTGATATCTAAGGTGAATGTTGCTGTGATTTTGAGGAGTACTTTCAGCTGTGTTTCTGTAGCAGCGTAGAGTTTTATGTCATCCATATATAGGAGGTGGCTTGTTTTTTGTTAGTTTACTTTTTGGTGTCTGATGTAGAAGCCATGGTCTGTTCTGTTTAGTGTATTTGAGAGTGGATTGAGACAGAGGCAAAACCATAGAGCGCTGAGCGAGTCTCCCTGAAATATACCCCGTCTGATGTACAGCTCTTCTGTTTGGATGCATTAGGTCTGTGTTTTTAGGTGGATTTTGGTTTTCCATGTTTTCATAATTTGCGCGACAAATTACCTGAGGTTTTGTTTGATTTATTTTTTTTTATGGGTCTAGCACACGTGCTACAGGGAAGTCCCTATAGCGCTACAGGAGCGACACGTGTGCGAAGAAAGCGATTCACGTTGTTCTTGAATCGCTGTAAATTGTACTCGGTGGGAAACACAGTCCTGAGCAAATTATTCCAAAGGGATGATGTTCTCCATATAAAAGACTGCTTGAAAAGCGTTGTACGAGGAGTAACAAGCTGAACCCCATACTGATGTGAAATATTAGCGCGACGTGTACTTCTAACATGCACCGCTCTGGGAGGAATTAAGCGGGCCACATTCTTCGAACACTTTCCATGAAAATACTTGTAGAATAGGCTCAAGTCGCCAACCGTTCTTCGATGTTCCAGCGAATCAAGGCCGTCGGTCAGTTCCGGGTCTCCAATCAGACGAACAGCTCTTCTCTGAATAGAATCCAACAAATGCAGTGTATATTTGGGAGCGGAGCTCCAAACATGGGAGCAGTATTCCATAGTTGGTCGAATTTAAGCTTTGTAAAGAATTAACAGTTGTTGTGGATTGTAAAGCTTTCTGGTTCGAAATAATATTCCCAACTTTTGAGAGGCTCTCCTTGCTATGCCTGCAACATGTTCATGCCAGGACATATTTGCTCCCAAATGAACGCCCAACAAATTGAGTGGCGATGTTAGAGGAATAGAGTGCCCCGACATAACTATGTCGGGTTCAGCAACGTTAACTTTTTTAGAAAAAACTGACGCTTGTGTTTTTATAGCGTTAAATTCCACTTGATTACTGTCACCCCAAGATAGAATTTCTTCCAGGTCTTTGTTAAGTTGAATGACCTTCTGCTGTCTGCGGATATTCGCCTGAGTAGCCAATGTCCGAGCGTTTAAAGTGAATGAAGAGATAAGTGTACTGTCATCAGCAAAGCTGTAGATTGGATTCTTGGTCTTTTCCAGCAAATCGTTAATATAAATGAGAAAGAGAGTAGGAGAGAGTATGGAGCCTTGGGGTACACCGGCGTTGATAGTAAAGGTGTTAGAAAGAAATCTGTCGACTACCACTCGTAAAGAATGCTCTCTGAGGAAACATGAGAGCCACAAACAGAACTTTTCAGACATGCCATAAGAACGTAGCTTAGCCAACAGCCCATCGTGCCAAACACGGTCGAACGCCTTGGATATGTCAAGAGCAACCGCTCGAGATTCTCCAAAGTGTTCAATTGCGTTGTTCCAAACATGTGTTACATAAGTCAGAAGATCTCCTGTTGATCTATTTTTACGAAAGCCATATTGGTGATCGCTAATAATGTTGAATCCTTCAAGATATTTTAGAAGATGCTCATTAGTAGCCTTTTCCGTGACTTTTGATACTATTGAAAGCAATGCGTCGGTAGTTATTTGGCAAGGTCTTCTTGCCTTTTTTGGGTATCGGCTGAACTGTGGCACATTTCCAGCAGGAAGGAAATACTCCCTTTCTGTAGGATAGGTTGTAAAGTCTACAGAAAACTGGTATTATTTCCCTCGCACAGTTTTTGAGAATTATGGCAGGTATTCCGTCAGCACCAGAAGCCTTTTTGGTATCTAGCTAGTGGTATGGTAGATTTGGTAAAACTTTGATTAACTGCCTTAGCGACTGACCAAAAGGACCTGGAATTGTTGGGACAAGCGAGAAGTTTATTTATAATCCGTTGATTGTGTTCCTCCTTGGTTTCGTCGATAATTTCTTTGCATCTGTTCCTGGCACGAACAAAGGTGTTACGATTTATGGTGTTAAGATTTTCACGCCATTGTCGGTATGCAAGATGTTTAGAAGCAACAGCTTCTTTGCATTTCAAACCAAGGCTTGCCGTTGAAAGGGCATTTCTTCGAAAAAGGGATGTAAGCCTCCATACCGGCCAAAATAACATCGGAAACCTCCCTGGCGCAGTCAGATGGGTCGTCGGATCGAAAACAAACGTCTAACCAAAGGAAAGTTCGAAAATATTCCATAAGATATTCCCATTTAGCAGATTTGTAGTGCCAAATCTTCGCGGTTTAGGCGCCTCTCTGTCACTGGTTGGTAGGATACTTGATGGTCGGAAGAACCTAACGGCGGATTTACTCTGATCGTGTAAATCTCCGGATTGATGGTTAAAAACAGATCAAGAAGACTGGCACTCAATCAGGGATCCATGTTGGTTCGTCAATAAGCTGAGTTAAGCCACAACTGATTGAAAATGATTCGGCTTCACGACCCTGTTCGTCGGTAGTATTTGAATATTTAAGCCAGTTGATGTTGTGAACATTAATGTCGCCCAGGATGGCAATTTCGGCATTTGGATAGTTAATTTGTAAATGATCGATGGTGTCTGCAAGAGAAGCGAAAAGTGTTCTAAAGTTAGTATCACTTGGTGGTTGATAGAGGATACAGATGAACCTTGTGGTTGTTTAAGTCGTTATTTTTAACCACATAACATCAAAGTTTTATAATTTATGATTATTATTATTTTTAATTTTTGTAATGTTAGAACATTCATTAACTAGCGGACAAATCTATCAATTACTCGTAAATTGGTTTCCATATTCCACCTTTTCGAATTCCCAGATTGCGTTTGTGTAAAACTTATTCAATTAAATAACATCCCAAACTAAATTAAATATACCGAAAGTTTGAGTTATCCAGTTCTGTTTGTCTATCCTGTTTTGTCTCATATATCGATTCGAAGTATTTTAAGGAATGACACAAGAAAAAAGCGATATTTGACCGCTCACAAATCTAAGCTAAATAATTAGTTATATTAGGCTTCAGCTAAAAGGTCAATATTATGACCCGAAGTTGAAGTAATATATAATTCAGTTGTCAACAATTATTAAATAACATAACTATAATATTAATGATTTGAAACTAAGTGGCTTTTAGTGCTGTTGAGGCCATTATTTTAATGTATCAGAGGTGAACAAAAATTGTACCATAACTTTTGTTGAAACAAATTGGTTCTTAAATTTTTACAGCGTCAAATTCTACATGATCCGTCACTTCAAGATACAATTTCTCTTAGGTCCTTGTTAAGTTAAATAAGTTCTTATTGTATACTATCAATTTAGATAAATTAAGCAACAAAGGTGCTATCGTCTGCATACTAACATACCTCAACATCTCACACCCTTTTCAAAATTTTTTTTATCAAAAGAACCTCGTAGCTTTGGAATGATTTGACCGGGACTGTATACAGTTTGCAACGATTGAAGACCAACGTGAATCTGGGGACACGGTAGTGCCCCGCCAAGTCGAGCAGAAAGCACAGCCGTACCATCCTTTTCTCGAAGCCACACACGGCACTTTCGACCGCCTTGTAACTTCGCTGTGGATAACTCAAGACCAAGAGGACATACTATACTAGCTATATTCCTAAATTACCTACTATTTATACCTTGTAGTTTACGAGCTATCGTCGAAATTCTTTAATTTTGTCACTGACACACTCACCGATCATCAAAATTCTACGGTACTTGTAGCAGACACACAAACTTCAAATTTTGAATTTAGTTAGTATTTAGTCTATAAAGAAAAGAAAAACTGAAACATTCCGAAATTTCAGTCCCGTTTTCTAAATTGGACAGCCACTTAAGCCAAAAAAGAAGGCCAACCTCGGAATAAGAGGTAATAAGCTGTAAACTTGTATAAACCTTTATTTTGGCATTCTAAAAGTTAAGTTGGGAATGTGGAATCTTTGACACAATGATACTACTCAGTATATATCACCACTACACCAAACACTTTATTTCTGACAGTCAAATATCGCTCCTAATGAAACTAACATGGTTAGCGAAACGCGCGTTGAGCGCAAAAATAAAGTGTTTGGTGTGGTGGTGATATATACTGAATAGTATTCTAAAAGTTGTCTCAAAAGTCTCATAAAATCTCGTGTCCGCGTTTTAAGATATTCAAGGTCAAAAGTCACAAATATCGGTTTTTTTTCGCAAATATCTCGCTTCCTATGGTTTCAATGATATTTGTAGTTATTATGAAAATTGTAGAGCATAAAATTCTCTACAAATTTTGTTCGAAACATTTTTTTATACGCTTAACCGTTTTTGAGATAGAGCTCGGAGAGCGCGCAGCGCTCAGCCATACATAGCATAATGCAAGGTCAACCGTAAGTCCCGGTAAATAATACGTCGTATAAAGTTAATTATTAACTAAAAAATCCATAATTATGAATAATTTGTATTATTTATTAATTAATATATTATATTTAATAATATTTTTCATTTATCAAATATATTCGTTTAATAATACTTACCTCCTTCGTGTAATTAAAAAATTGTTAAGTGAAATACTTTAACTATATTTTAATTATAAAAAAGTATGAAGATGATGCTTCCATTGCAGCAGGGCTAGACAGAATATAGTTATTAAAATAGGAGCAAAAATCATGTTAAGACGAAATATTGACGTGAGTCTTGGCTTAGTCAACGTTTCTATCGGTATAGTATACGGAGTAAAGGTTGATCCTGAAAATACAAATAAAAAAAAAAAAAATACATATTACATTTAATAATGAACATCTTTACGAGCTTGGTCCAGTCAAAACTAAATTTGAAATTATTAATAGAGCTTATGTTCATCGCGAACAGTTTCCGATATGTATAGCCTATGCTATTATCATACACAAAAGTCAAGGGCTAAGTTTAAACAGTGCACTGATGGACATCGGTTCTTCAGTGTTCACACGCGGTCAAGCATACGTGGCACTTTCGAAAGTGACAAGTCTGGGCGGATTACATCTAATTAATGTCGACTTCGGTAGTATCAAAGCTCAGGAGTCCGCAATCGTTGAATATAAGCGACTTAGAAGCATTTATCCTCCAGACTTGTCAAAATTGTTACATCATAGCCTTTGAGAAAAACCAATAGAGAGAGGGAGTGGGCTTTAAGAAAATCCATAGCTGAAGTACAAGAAATATTACCCGAGTAGAAAAAAAAAGAGGACTACCTACAAAAAGAAATGAGATCCCATCAAAAACATAAAATGTAAAAAAATGCCAAGTCTCGTAAGGCAGTCCTTCCACCACAAAAAGTTGTGAGATCTTATGTAAAACCAAGTCAGTTATTTTAGTTAGTATCTATGGAAGCACCTATTCAATAACTTTGACATAAAATGTTGTCTATTTAGTTACCTACCAACATTTATAGTAACCGTATCAATATTAGACATCTTTATTTCTATAATAAATATAACGACCTGGCAATCGCACGGCAACATAATCACATAAGAATAATCTACTGTTTAAAATACTTTATCCTTAAATGCACTGTTTAGACTTACTTAGCAATCGAAATAGTAGATTACACTGGTCAACACAAGTCTTGTTTCCTTTATTTTTTTTCTGTTATTGGGTATTTCTATGGCCCTGACTATGAAAAAAATCCTGGGAGATTGCTAACAGCTTTACCTTTTGAAATATACAGTTTTATTATTTTGCCAAAAAAATACAAAAAAATAATACATTATGTTAACAAAATCTCTATTGAACACTAGCAAATGATCTTTTATAAGATTTCTTTGAATGAACGACTTTAGGTAGATCTCGTTGCAAACTCCAGCAGTAGTCTGCCATCATATGTGAGTCCCACCGCCCCTGATAACGCTCTTCCATTGTCCGAAGATCCTGATGAAATCTTTTACCCTGCTCCTCACTAACATCACCCAGATTTTGTGGAAATCGGTCTAAATGCGAGTGCAGGAAGTGGATTTTTGTGCTCATGTTGCACCCTAGCTCTTGCAAGTTCGATAGCATGCACTCAACAAGCTCGACATGGTCGTCAGATTTCTTTTTGCCTAGGAAGCTACTCATAACCAAAACAAATGAATTCCAAGCTTTGGATTCGACTTCAGTCATTGATTTGACAAAATTAGGATCTTTCACGAGTTGTCTAATCTGTGGCCCATCAAAAATACCAGCTTTCAATTTTTTTGAACTTAATCCTGGAAACTTGCGTGAAAGAAAATTAAAACATTCGCCACTTTTGTCAAGCGCCTTCACAAACTGTTTCATTATGCCGAGT
The DNA here is from genome assembly GCA_019049505.1 of Pachyrhynchus sulphureomaculatus. Classification (NCBI taxonomy): domain Eukaryota; kingdom Metazoa; phylum Arthropoda; class Insecta; order Coleoptera; family Curculionidae; genus Pachyrhynchus; species Pachyrhynchus sulphureomaculatus. Next base: position 35,091,007 of record CM032455.1, read on the forward strand.
TTAATATGAAGTGGTGGAAGTATGATGCGGTCTCGGCTAACTAAAGGCACGTTTATAACATTTTTTGTACCAACTTTTAGATCTTCCCGCACTGGCCAAACTTTTTGTGACCAATGGTGTTGTTTGTCATGACTATCCCAGAGACATATGAAACAAGGGAACTTTGTGTACCCCCCTTGTTGACCTAAAAGAAAGTTAACCATTTTCAGACAACACAAATGACCCATTTGTGGTCTTGATACTTAATTTTTTCCATAACCTTAGAAACATTTACGTATTCTTCTTTTAAAGTCGTCGAATGTGCAATAGGTATAGATCCGTACTTGTTACCGTTATGAAGCAAAACACACTTTAAACTTCTTTTGCTGCTGTCTATGAAAATACGCCAATCACTAGGTTGGTACTGTTTTAATCACATCTGCTGCAAAATACCACCAACATCGTTACATAAAACTAAATCCTTCTCTTGAGAAAAATACGGTAACAGATTTTTTTCTCGGGTACGATAAAATGTAATGTTGGTTTCCGGAGTAAGCAAATTTTTTTCTTTTAAACGAGATGCTAAAATTTCAGAAGTTTCTTTTGGTAAGTTCAGATCTCTTACTAAGTCATTTAGTTCTTTCTGATTAAATGGTTGAAGTTCTGAAAGGCTACATTTGTAGTCTGAATCAGAGTCTTCACTTGATGTATTTCGTTCGGGTTCACAGAGATTTGGATCATCAGAAGATTTAGATGTGCTGGGTTGTACCTCTTGTGATTTTAATTGAGGTCGTTGAGCAGAAAATAAGTTAGGATATGACCACTTACTTCGATTTTCAGGGTTAATTCCGTTTATTTTCACAACGCAGAAGTAGCAATCGTCATGATGGTTTCGAGGTTCTCGCCAAATCATGGGTGTTACGAACATTATTGCATCTCTTTTTCCACTGGACCATAACCGTAGACATACCACACATTTCTAGCATACAATATGAGGAACCCATGGCTTGTCCTGATTACACAATTTTATTTTAAAGTATTGATGATACGCAGTTTTCACAAAGTCCGATATAGGTTTTCGATATTTTTCAAATATATATTCATCACAAATATAGCAAAACCAATCGGGATTAAGCACACAACATCTTCTTGACGAAGCCATATCTAAAACAACAACAAAATATATTTTAGTGCCCAATAAAAAACTAAAATCTAAGTAAAAATAGTAAATGAGGGTAGTTAGCTATAACTCAAAAACAAAAGCTGTTAGAGAAAAATTGTTGCCATATTTAAAAAATACGCGTCAATTTGAGATAGAAACAAAAAAAAAAATCACAGGAAACAAGCAATTTTCTTTTTTTTGTTGACCAGTGTTATTGTTATGTGATTATGTTGCCGTGCGATTGCCAAGTCATTATATTTATTATAGAAGTAAAGATGTCTAACATGGATACGGTCACTATAAATGTTGGTAGGTAACTAATTAGATAACAATTTATGACAAAGTTGTTGAACAAGTGCTTCCATAGATACTAACTAAAATAACTGACTTGGTTTTACATTAGATTTTACAACTTTTTGTGGTGGAAGGACTGCCTTGCGAAACTTGGCATTTTTTTACATTTTATGTTTTTAATGGGATCGCTTTTTTCACGCACGCATTGCTTTAGGGATTTCCTTACAGCACATGTAATGTGTCGGTAAGAAAAAACCTTCGATATTACTAAAAGCAATGTGACAACAAAATTGAAGATTCGATTGAGATGAAAACAGCCAGGAACTATTAATAGAAGATGAAATAGGTAAGGTGCAAACATTCATATATTAAGGACGAGAAATCGAAATATCAGAAAATAATTTGAAAGCTGACTTATATAGAAGAGCTTCGTTAGCTTGATTTGCGTTCGGAAGGTTACAATTCACATTTAAATTGGATATTCCAAATACAGTTAAAACCAGAGTTTTCGATCAATATATACTGCTGGTACTAGCAAATGGGACTGAAATATGGGCTTTAAATAAAAGTATAATATATAAATTCTAGGTAACTCAAATGGAGAGGAGAGTGCTAAATACTAGACTCCAAGATGTTATTTCCAACAACGAGATTAAGAAGAAGAAGATCAAAAGTGACAGTGACGAATACGTACATTAAAGTGAAATTACGCTAGGCATATCACAAGGATGAGTGATAACAGATGAACCCGCCATATGATTGAATGGAGATCTAGAGAACATAAAAGAAACAGAGGTAGACCACAGACAATATGAACGGACGACATAAAAGGACTAGCTGGACATGATTCGATGAAAAAGGCAAACAACAGAGCTCATTGGAATCAAATTAAGGAGGTTTATATCCGACTCTGAATCGAATAATACTGATGATGAATACGACTTGTCGAAAGTAGTTCGACATGGTACTCTTACTTGTCTTAAGTGTCAGATCGATGGCTTTTCCAACAAAAAAGAAATATTCGTTTTCTGCAAGGTAATCTGAAGCAACTGTACAAACAACTCGCAACTACCTTATTACAATATATTAGTGGAGTTTTTTATATGCTCTTGCCGTGAAAGAGGCACTCAGGATTTCAACTAAAAACTGAAAAATGTTCTGTAATTTTTGGGATCTTATCTCTTTCTCTTTTTTATTTCCCTTCCTAAGAGAAGTATTATATTCTTGAAAAAGTTACACTCCGAGATTTTTGTTTTGCTTTAGGTTTTAGGATCAGATTACCACAAATGTTTCCTGTTTCCAAGTGTCCGTTTCTGTTAGATTGCTAGCATGATGATTCTCAAACAAAATAAGACGTCAATTTCAAATTTGCAGGCATGCAAGGATCCTCTAGATTTCGAGCGATATCTCTTCAGTGAAATGAGGCGAAAGGGGGCTGAGGCTTTCAGTATTGTATATGTTTAATAGAAATATAACAACTTTTCTTGGTTTTGGTGGGAGTTTAAGCAAAAGTATAATTATTTACAGACGAACATATAATTGGTTAAAGGGGTGGGGTAGATTAAGTAGTTGCTTCGTATATATATAGCGAATATGCGTCCTTTTCGTGATTCGTGGAGCATAAAAATTTTAATACTGTACTATATCATACCTGTAAGAGAAGTACTGTAAAATGACCCCTGATTATTATTTTTTTTAAATTTTATCTATTAAAACTATTCAATATTTATTAAATAGAAATATTCTTAACCACGACACCTCTATAGACATTCCCTTTAAACAATAATAGAAAATATGCAAAAGAAATTAATTTTTATAGATTTATTGAAAAACAATTTCTGTAGACGTCCATTACTGAAAATGATTCCATAAAAGTTCCTCGCGTGGGGTTGGCCGATTCTCCTCTTTGATTCATAGAGTCTCCATTGCATCAGGGTCTTTTTAGTGTTCCGTACGGAACACTTATAAGATCACTTCGGTGTCTGTCTGTCTGTCTGTCTGTCTGTCTGTCGGTCTGTCACACCCGATTTTCTCGGAAACTGTTTGACATAGAAAGGTGAAATTTGGTAATAATATAGGAATTGATGGCCTCATCAGAGCCATGTAGTTTTGAGAATTAAATTTTGACTTAAGGGGTTAGTTTTGGGAGGTGAAGTCGGAAGTGAAAAAAAAAAAATTTTTTTACTAGGTCATCGAGTGTGGTGTCAAATGAAAGCTTGTGAAAACACGAGTAAAAAAATATATATATAATATTATACTTGCGCGCACTTTTCTTTGTATTATTTTTAAAAATTCGCGAAAAATCGCTGTCCCGGGCCTTATCTCGAAAAGTACTTATCAAAAAATTTCGAAAAAATTCTGGAATATTCTCCACGGGGTGTAGATTGAACGAAAATTATCACGAGCGCATTACCTTTAATAATTTATATGGTATATAAAAAAAACAAAAATTTCAAGGTCATCAGATTTCAGTAAAGATTCGACGCAAACTTTGTTGAAAACTCATTTGGGGTGTGTTTTGTGAAGTCACTGATCATTTTATACCACCGTAACATAAATTTTGACTTAAGAGGTTCGTTTTGAGGGGTGAAATCGGAAGTGAAAAAAAATTTTTTTTACTAGGTCATCGAGTGTGGTGTCAAATGAAAGCTTGTGAAAACACGAGTAAAATATATATATATATATATATATATATATATATATATATATATATATATATATATATATATGTATATATATATATATATATATATATATATATATATATATATATAATGTAATACTTGCGCACACTTTTCCTCGTATGACTTTTAAAAAATCGCTGTCCCCTACCTTATCTCGAAAAAAACTGATCAAAAAATTTTGAAAAAATTTTGGAATATTCTCCACGGGATATAGATTGAACGAAAATTATCACGAGTGCATTACCTTTCATAATTTATTTGGTGTATAAAAAAAAACAAAATTTCAAGGTCACCAGTTTTCAGTAAAGATTGGAAACAAACTTTGTTGAAAATTCATTTGGGGTGTGTTTTGTGAAGTCACTGATCACTTTATACCACCCTAACAAAAATTTTTATTTTAAAAACAATCTACGTACGGAACACTAATTGTGCAAGTTCAACTTGCACTTGACCGGTTTTTCTATTTATCAAAACCACGGAAAATATTTAATAAAAAACTACTTCTCCGGTTAAATAAATTGCGAACTTACAGAGCAAATACCGACAGAAAGAGGAATTTACCAAAGAGACTTTGAAGTCACTATTTATCGATATAATCATGATTAAAATAATCAGATAATTTCTCAAACTGAATGCTTATAAAATAGGAGATAAAGAAATAAAAACACTATGCAGCGGAAACCCGATTCACAACATCCAAAACGAGATAAATAACACAAGTATACAAAAAAATTCTCTGTCTTTTAAGTGAATGTTTCCTTAAATATTTTTTATACGGAATCCAAAAAAGACATCCACCGTGAGATTTTTTTAGAAAACACACGTAAACTTGCCAGATAACTAATAAATTTAAAAAAATAAAAAAATTTAATAAATAATATAAAACTGTATAATTATTAAAATTATGAAATAAAACTATTATTTCGGACATCTTTAAATGTTCTGAATCTACATTTATCATAAAAACTTAAAAATATTAGGTCTTAGTGTACATACTCAGTATATATCACCACTACACCAAACACTTTATTTTTGCACTCGACGCGCGTTTCGCTAACCATGTTAGCTTCATCAGGAGCGATGATTGATGTCAATCATCGCTCCTAATGAAGCTAACATGGTTAGCGAAACGCGCGTCGAGTGCAAAAATAAAGTGTTTGATGTAGTGGTGATATATACTGAGTAGTATCATTGTGCCAAAGATTCCACATTCCCAACTAAGTTTAGTGTACATGTTTAGCAAAAAACACAACTTTAACTAAGCTACGTAGCAAAATGCTGTTTAAAATAAATATGTGCAAACGTTAAATTAAAAAATAACTTTTAATTTTTACTAATATTAAACAAAACTATTATTTCCAGTGTTTTATAGTGTTCCGTACTAAACACTTATAAGATCACTTCGGTGTCTGTCTGTCTGTCGTCTGTCACACCCGATTTTCTCCGAAACTATTTGACATAGACAGTTGAAATTTGGTACTAATATAGGAATTGATGGCCTCATCAGGGCCGTGTAGTTTTGAAAGTTAAATTTTGACTTAGGGGGTAAGTTTTGAGGGATGAAATCGGAAGTGAAAAAAAATTTTTTTTACTAGGTCATCGAGTTTGGTGTCAAATGAAAGCTTGTTAAAAGACGAGTAAAAAATATATATATAATGAAATACTTGCGCACACTTTTCTTTCTATTATTTTTAAAAAATCGCCAAAAATCGCTGTCCCCCTACCTTATTTCGAAAAGTACTGATTAAAAAACTTTGAAAAAATTCTGGAATATTCTCCACGGGGTATAGATTGAACGAAAATTATCACGAGTGCATTACCTTTAATAATTTTTCTGATATATAAAAAAAAAAAAAAAAAATTTCAAGGTAAACAGTTTTCAGTAAAGATTGGAAATAAACTTTGTTGAAAACTCATTTGGGGTGTGTTTTGTGAAGTCACTGATTATTTTATACCACCGTAACATTTTTTTTTTTTATTTTAAAAGCAAGTTCAACTTGCACTTGACTGGTTATTTTACTTGACATCAAGAAATAAAATTTTATGTTCAGTTTCAACAAAAAACTCGCTCTCAACACTTACAAAGGTGCTATGTAGTTGGTAAAATGCTTTTTTAAGTAAATAAATGCAATGAAATAATAGTTTTGTTCAATACTAACAAGGATTAAAAACAATTTTTAAATTTAGCGGTGCAAATATTTATTTTAAACAATATGCGTGTTTTTTGTTAAACATGAACACTAAAGCCTAATATTTTAAAGTTTTTATGATAAATGTAGATTCAGAACATTTAAAGATGTCCGAAATAACAGTATTATTTCATAATTTTAATGATTATACAGTTTTACATTATTTATTAAAATTTATTTTTATCAATTTAATAGTTTTCTGGCAACTTAAGTGTGTTTTATGAAAAAAAAAAAAAAAACCTCACGGTGGATGTCTTTTTTACGATTTTTTTTTGGATTCAGCATAAAAAAATACTTAAGAAAACACGTGTCTTACTTAAAAGACAGAGAATTTTTTTTGTAAACCTGTGTAATTGTAACAATAGAAATTAAAATCACCGGTCAAGTGCAACTTGAACTTGCACAATTAGTGTTCCGTGCGTTGATTGCTTTTAAAATAAATAACCAGTCAAGTGCAAGTTGAACTTGCACAATTAGTGTTCCGTACGTTGATTGCTTTTAAAATAAAAAATTTTGTTACGGTGGTACAAAAAGTTCAGTGACTTCACAAAACACCCCAAAAGAATTTTCAATAAAGTTTGTTTCCAATCTTTACTGAAAACTGATGACCTCGAAATTTTTGTCTTTTTATATACCAGATAAATTATTAAAGGTAATGCACTACACGTTCAATCTACACCCTATGGAGAAGATTCCAGAATTTTTTCAAAATTTTTTGATCAGTACTTTTCGAGATAAGGTGGGGGACGGCGATTTTTCGCGATTTTTAAAAAATAATACAAAGAAAAGTGTACGCAAGTATTCCATTTTATATATATTTTTTACTCGTGTTTTCAGAAGCTTTCATTTGACACCACACTCGATGACCAAGTAAAAAATGTTTTTTTTCACGTCCGATTTCACCGCTCAAAACTAACCCCTTAAGTCAAAATTTAACTTTCAAAACTACACGGCTTTCATGAGGTCATCAATTCCTATATTACTACCAAATTTCAACTTCCTATGACAAATAGTTTCGGAGAAAATCGGGTGTGACAGACAGACAGACGGACAGACAGACACTGAAATCGTCTTATAAGTGTTCCGTACGGAACACTAAAAATGTTATTACGGTGGTATAAAATGATCAGTGACTTCACAAAACACACCCCAAATGAGTTTTCAACAAAGTTTGTTTCCAATCTTTACTTTTATATACCAGATAAATTATTAAAGGTAATGCACTCGTGATAATTTTCGTTCAATCTACACCCCCTGGAGAATATTCCAGGATTTTTTCAAAATTTTTTGATCAGTACTTTTCGAGATAAGGTGGGGGGACAGCGATTTTTCGCGGTTTTTTAAAAATAATACAAAGAAAAGTGTGCGCAAGTATTACATTATATATATATATATATATATATATATATATATATATATATATATATATATATATATATATATAGATATGTATATATATATATATATATATATATATATATATATATATATATATATATATATATATATTATTCGTGTTTTCACAAGCTTTCATTTGACACCACACTCGATGACCTACTAAAAAAATTTTTTTCACTTCCGATTTCACCCCCCAAAACTAACCCCTTAGGTCAAAATTTGACTTTCAAAACTACACGGCTTTGATGGGGCCATCAATTCATATGTTATTACCAAATTTCAACTTTCTATGACAAATAGTTTCGGAGAAAATCGGGTGTGACAGACAGACAGACGGGCAGACAGACAGACAGACACCGAAGTCATCTTATAAGTGTTCCGTACGGAACACTAATAACGCACAGTATATCAAAAAGGAACTCAATGAATAGAGAAAGACATTATAATAATAGGCTGGCATGCAAAATGGATAACATGAATGAGGCAGTGTTGAACCGAATTATAGAATGGGAAAAAAAAACATTTTGATAAAATGACAGAAGAAAGAATGGCTAAAATCAAAAGAGACAGCATACCAGTAGGAAGAACAAATAAAATTGTTTTCAACATACCCTAGATAAAGACGGTAATGGAGAGGCGAACGTATCTATACAAGGGAGAACGAAGAAAAAGAAATTGAATTATGTTTCAAAATTTAAGTAACGCGGTCCGAAATATATCGACATGGCAAAATTGTACCGAATTTGGTACAATTGTGCCTAAACCGAAGCACTAGTAGCTTGTTTTGTATCCATTTAACATTAAAATTCTTGTTTCATTTTTTCATCTTATTCAGCTCCCACGTTATAAATTATACTTTTCTTAAAATGTCACTTTGAACCAGATTTACATTGTGTTTCTTATGCAGAAGCTATTTGTTAACATGTCCTGCTATTTAGATAAGATGTTAGGGAGTTATCGTAAAAGACAGTACGGTATCGCTATTTAGCATTAAATAGTAAAAATTCTTTAGTAAATCCAGAAAGTTTATTCTTGCCGCAGTAATATATTAAGTTAGTAGGAAAATAGTGTCGGTTTTTAAATTTCAGCTTTAATCACTTCCCAGTTCCAACTCATTGAAATAAACAGATTTTGCAAGTTTTCGATTTAGTAAACTCTCGGAAAATATTTTCAATAGCATCTTGCTTGTTAAACAAAATTGTTCAGATGCTTAGAATATATATATATATATATATATATATATATATATATATATATATATATATATATATATATATATATATATATATCTAGGAAAGCCAGTTGTCCTTTGTTCTCAATTTCGTAAGTGAATCTAATTTGGAAATAAAATCATCTATATTTGCTCTCTTTGTATCAAAAGTCGCGAAAACATTATTCACATACCTATACCATACCCTTGGGAAATACTCAAATTCTTGACTGGCTTCGGTCAAACTTACTCATGAGTAAATTGAGTATGAAAGTTGATAAGCAAATGCCAATAGCTGTTGCTTCTTTATGAACATAAAATTTACTGTTATATTGAAAATAATTTTGTTCCATACAAAGTTTAGGTTGTTATATTGGATAAGAAAGAATACTTTGAACGTGTCGATAATCTTATCGAATCTGGCCCTATCCGAAATATAGCAGGGGATTCAATAAGATATTTAATAAGGTAGGCATCATCTTAGTCTATAAGTCATCAGACAATCTGAGGAATATCTTAGGAAATCCCAAAGATAAGATTACTAATTGTGAGAAAAGTGGAATTTATGAAATTAGTTGTATTGATTGAGACAAAAAGTATGTTGGGCGAATTAAAGGTCAATTAAAACCCAATTTAAAGAACATTTAGCACACTTAAAACACAGTAGAACAGAAGTCTGGCATTGCATAACATGCCCTTGAAGCTGATCATACTGTAATATGAGATAATCTAAGATTAATTAAAAAGGTATGTGATAGGAGATTATTGAACGCATACGTTAATATGGAAATTATAAAATCTGAAAGTAGTTTAAATAAAGAAAGAGGGCCTATTCCTTATAGTCTCCTCTACTGGTTACTTGACCGGAACTGATAGCCTCGCCTATTTAGGGATTTAAGGATCCTCACAGTACCTTGTATTTTCATGGTTGAAATTTTGTTATTTGTGAAGCCGAAACCACAGAATTTTGTTACTAACAATTATTATCACAATTATAATACAAGGTACGGTGATAACTATGCTATTCCAGTCCACAGCTTGTTCACAACGGAAAACAATCCCCGTTATATTAGCATTCAACTATTCAGTAAATTGTTAGAAATATTAATGATATAAAATTGTATAAAAGAACGTTAATTGATTTTTTTTTTGGAAAAATGTTACTATAGTATAAACGATTTTTTAACAGATAGAGGCTACTAATGTTAAGATGCTAACTTTTGTTTGCTTTATTACATTTATATAAATTCATTTGTAATACTTCTTCTCACTCATTTAAAATATTTATGCCATTAGTTCCGCCTGAATAATTAAGGTCTTAGGCTAAGTATATGGTAAATAGGGTAGATTTGTAGCTTAGCTTTAGTCAATCATGAAGCTAACATAGTTAGCGAAACGCGTGTCGAGTGCAAAAAAAAACATTCACAACATACATAGTGAATCTCTTTTCCCGCAGGTACGTCGCTACTGTAGTGCTTTAGGGATTTCCCTGTAGCATAGGTGCTACGCCCACAAAAAAAAATTGTCTGACGTTCACACTAAGTTGGGAATGTGGAATCTTTGTCTCAATGATACTACTCAGTATATATCACCACTACACCAAACACTTTATTTTTGCACTTGACGCGCGTTTCGCTAACCATGTTAGCTTCATCAGGAGCGATGATTGACTAAAGCTAAACTACAAATCTACCCTATTTATACTTAGCCTAACCCTTGAATTACTCAAGCGGAACTAATGACATAGCCAAGGCGATCAGTTCCGGTCAAGTAACCAGTAGAGGGGACTATAAGGAATAGGCCCTCTGTCTTTATTTAAACTACTTTTACATTTTATGATTTCCATACTTTCGTATGCGTTCAACAATCTCCTATCAGATACATTTTTTATTAATCTTAGATTATCTAATGTTACAGTATGATCAGCTTCAGCCCAAAATTCACAAACCTGGAAAAGCAATGCGACCCATTGTTTCATCGGTCGGGTCACCCACATATTTAATATCCAAATGGTTATCAAAAGAACTTGAGAAGTTACCATTAAATACTTTCGCAGTGAAGAATTCGTTAGAATTCATTAATAAAACAAAAAAATCTAGTTCTTAATGAAGGTGAAGACTTAATTTCTTTTGATGTTAGTTCTTTGTTCCCAAGTGTGCCAATTCCACAAACTTTACAATATCTCGAAGAATTACTTAGAATGAATGACTTTGAAGACGAAATTATTCGTGAATACTTAACATTATCTAAACTGTGTATGGAACAAAATTATTTCCAATATAACAATCAATTTTATGTTCAGAAAGAAGGAACAGCTATGAGTAATTGCTTGTCACCTTTCATAGCCAATTTATTCATGAGTAAGTTTGAAATCGAAGCCAGTCAAGAATTCGAATATTTCCCAAGGGTATGGTATAGGTACGTGGATGATATTTTCGCGATTTTTGATACAAAGAAAGCAAATATTGATGATTTTGTTTCTAAATTAAATAGCCGGTATGATTCCATTAAATTCACTTACGAAGATGAGGACAATTGCCTTTTCTAGATATTTTAATTATTAAAAATAATAATAGATTAGAATTTGATATCTATAGGAAGGACACAATAACAGATAGATATATTCCTAATGATTCATTTCATTGCAAACAACATAAATTAGCCTCATTACATTTTTTAGTTCATCGTTTGGTCACTTTCCCTCTGAATAGAGTAAACTTTATTAAAGAAAGGAATCGTATTAGAAATATAACTAGAGTTAATGGTTATGACGATAACTTAGTAAATAAGCTAATAAATAGACATAAATTTAGGTTTAATATTCAGAATTCCACCTTTTTTACACGCGAAGAAAATAACACCAAATATGTCTCCATACCATATAATCCGAAATATAGCAAGGGACTCAATAAGGTATTTAATAAGGTAGGCCTCACCTTAGTCTATAAGTCATCAGACAATCTGAGGAATATCTTAGGAAATCCCAAAAATAAGATTCCTAATTGTGAGAAAAGTGGAATTTATGAAATTAGTTGTAATGATTGTGACAAAAAGTATGTTGGGCAAACTAAAAGGTCAATTAAAATACGATTTAAAGAACATTTGGCACACTTAAGATACAATAGAGCAGAAAAGTCTAGCATTGCCGAACATGCCCTTGAAGCTGATCATACTGTAACATTAGATAATCTAAGATTAATAAAAAATGTATCTGATAGGAGATTGTTGAACGCATACGAAAGTATGGAAATCATAAAATGTAAAAGTAGTTTAAATAAAGACAGAGGGCCTATTCCTTATAGTTCCCTCTACTGGTTACTTGACCGGAACTGATCGCCTTGGCTATGTCATTAGTTCCGCTTGAGTAATTCGAGGGTTAGGCTAAGTATAAATAGGGTAGATTTGTAGTTTAGCTTTAGTCAATCATCGCTTCTGATGAAGCTAACATGGTTAGCGAAACGCGCGTCGAGCGCAAAAATAAAGTGTTTGGTGTAGTGGTGATATATACTGAGTAGTGACGTTCACACCTTGGTTCACCTTGAAGACTCCATTTTTTCCAACTCAACATTTTTAGTGTTCCGTACGGAACACTTATAAGAACACTTCGGTGTCTGTCTGTCTGTCCGTCTGTCACACCCGATTTTCTCAGAAACTATTTGTCATAAAAAGTTGAAATTTGGTAATAATATAGGAATTGATGGCCTCATCAGAGCCATGTAGTTCTGAAAGATAAAATTTTGACTTAAGTGGTTAGTTTTTGTGGGGTGAAATCGGAAGTGAAAAAAAAATTTTTTTGCTAGGTAATTGAGTGTGGTGTCAAATGAAAGCTTGTGAAAACACGAGTAAAATATATATATATATATATATATATATATATATATATATATATATATATATATAATGTAATACTTGCGCGCACTTTTCTTTGTATTATTTTTAAAAAACCGCGAAAAATCACTGTCCACCCGGCTTATCTCGAAATGTACTTATCAAAAAATTTTGAAAAAATTCTGGAATATTCTCCACGGGGTATAGATTGAACGAAAATTATCACGAGTGCATTACCTGTAATAATTTATCTGGTAAATAAAAACAAATACAGAAATTTCAAGGTCATCAATTTTCAGTAAAGATTGGAAATAAACTTTGTTGAAAACTCATTTGGGGTGTGTTTTGTGAAGTCACTGATCATTTTATACTTCCGTTACAACATTTTTTATTTTATAAGCAATCAACGTACGGAACACTAATTGCGCAAGTTCAACTTACACTTGACCGGTTATTTAAAACTAATGTTGCTCCGTACGTTTCTTTGCAGTTTTCGCGCCGAATGCGTTGTTGATATTACGAGTCGTCTCTGCAGTTTGAAATCGTATCAGAGTATTACTCGCAATTGCGTCAATAACTCTGCTATTAAAAACGAATATAAATTCGTAATTAAAAAAAAAATCAGTAAGGGAGAAATATAAAGCAAAGTCATATGAATATATTATATAGAGATATTTATTCCAAAATAAACAGCAAACTTGAACATACAAAAACTGACATTATTTTTCGACCAACCTAATAAATATTTAATCAAGGCGATTTATAAAAGGGCTGTCAACTTCTTTAAATTAATTGTCACCAAAAAATTGATGAATTATCGCTCAATCTGTTTGATATGGATTACAGATATCAAAAATTAGAAAATATAAAACGAATTTTTCATCGTAATTTATTTTAAAATAACTCAAAAGGCTACAGTCCCTTATTCTAATTACACCAATGAAAACGATTTGATACTGTTGAATTAAGACTTGAAAATAGCTGCTCTGTCTTAATAGTGCCCAATAAAAAAGCTATATTTTAGTAATTTACCTTAAAATACTATTGTTTTCAATATAAAAACCCTTTTGTACAACTGATAAAATTTTCATATTAGCGTCTGTGTGTATAGTGACATAGTTTGTCATTGACAATCGTTTAACGTTACCGTGACATCGTGCGCAAAATACTTTGCGCCGTAATGTGCAAATTATTTTAAACACATTACCAAAATGATCTGACACATAGATGTCGCCCTTTTCAAAAAATCCATATGATTTTTAAGAAGTACTAAAGTTCAAAGGATACGTGTCAATATTTCATGACATTTCGACGATTAGTTTACAAGTTACAGTGCTTTTAGTGACGCTATTCTTATATTCTCAAAACAATGGAAAAAATACAATTTCGCGTGTTGATTAAACACAGTTTTTTGATGGGAAAAAACACCGTTCAAGCAAAGCAATGGCTTGATAAGGGTTACGGGGGCTGTGTCCCTGGAAAGTCACTCATCATTTACTAGTATGCTAAATTTAAATGCGATTCTACAGACACAAATGATGCTGAACGCTCTGGTGAACGTAAAGTGAAATTGCGTGAGATAGCTGACACCCTAAAGATATCAAAAGAACGTATTGGTCATATTTTGCATGAACATTTGGGCATGAGAAAGCTCTATTAGAAATGGGTACCGTGTTTGCTCACAGTGGACCAAAAACAACAACGTGTTGATGATTTTTAGCGTTGTTTGGACCTGTTTAAGCGCAATAAAAAGATTTTTTTAATGTGATATGTGACAATGGATAAAACATGGATCGACCACTACACACCGGAATCAAATCGGCAGTCAGCTGACTGGACAGCAGCCTGCGAAATCCGCCCAAGGCGACCAATGACACAACAGTCGGCTGGGAAGATTTTGGTCCATTTACTTTGGGATGCGCATGAAATAATTGTCATTGACTCTGCTGAGAAGGGCAAAACCATCAATAGCGAATATTACATAGAGTTACTGGTGCGTTTGAAGGCAGAAATCGCAAAGAAACGGCCCCAAATGAACAAGAAGAAAGTGTTCGTTCATCAAGACAACGCACCGTGTTTCAAGTCAAAGGTTACGATGGCAGAATTGCATGAATTAAAGTTTAAATTACTCCCTCATCTACTGTATTCTCCAGATTTAGCCCCCAGCGACTATTATATTATTCGCGGACCCCAAAAAAATGCTCACGGGAAAGAGATTTAGCTCCAGTGGAGAAGTTATCGCCGAAACTGAGGCCTATTTCGAAAGCAAAGACAAATCCTTCTACAAGAAAAGTATAGAAATGTTAGAAAAGCGTTGGACTGATTATATCGGTCTTGAAGGAGACTATATTGTAGAATAAAGTCGAATTTTGCAAAAAAAAAAAAAAAATGTTTTAAGTAGCTAGACCAAAAACTTTTCACAGTAGGGACAGTCTTAGCTTTAATTTCGAGGGTTTCGAGTTTATAATGATCACATGACCTGTCGCCATATTGCTGGTATGATGCCAGCGAGTTTTTAAGATAGTCAAATTCCTTCTTTCAAGAAAAATCCTATTCCGTAGGATAAAAATGACTTGTTTTGATTGAAAGGAAGAAAAAACGAGAAATTTTTTTTTCTTCCTTCTTACAACAGATATACAAAAAAAGGTAAAAAAGCAAAAAATGCAAGGGTAAAAAACATTTGGCTTCAACGCTTTTTGCACGTTGCTCATTTAAATATCTCATTGTTGAATTTATATTTCTCATCTATTAGAGATGTCGGGGGTGGGATTTTGAGGAAATTTCTGCACATCTTCAATTTCGCACGTATAATGCCAACAATCATGCTCCTTATGTTTCAGCTAATCCCAGTAATTGAAGAGATTGAAAGAATTATAATTATCATTTTAAGATGAGATCGTCTTTCTTCTGTACTTAAAAATGAAGTGAACACATTTTTTGGTCCATTTTATCTTTAGTTAAATCTAATATAATAATTTTCATACAACTAATGACTTTTCGTGCCAAAATTAAATACATACAAACTCATTCATGCTGAAGAATTACTACTTTTGCATCCCAAACTGAGTTTTGAAAGTTTGGTTACTGAATTTCAACAGATACTATAACTTAACTCTAGCAAATATTCTGTAATGAATTTAGAAAAAAAAGTATAAGTGGAATAACATTAACCAATACTTAACAATAATAAAACATCTCAAATATGAAAACTCAATTATCATAATCTTTACATAATATATTGCATAATAGAAATAGAATTATAAATAAATTACCTTTTAGGATCTTTGGGAAATCTAAAAAAACTAACTCCTTTGGAGATACCACATATATTCTTACAAACACTAACCGCACAACAGAAACATCCTCTTGACATATTTTTTATAATTATTTTCAATTATAACGTCAAACGAGTCATTTACTTATTTGACCATTAGTAATAATGAATTTAGGAGCACGTTATAAAAAGATTCTCCTTGAAATCCAGATGTATGATAGGAGACGCATGCGTGATATAAAAAAGGACCTAAAAATTTTCTTTGGCGTCACTACTGTATTTTATGTTTTCTGTTGTTAAAGTTCTGTTTATTGTTTACAAATATATTTTTTTATTCTAATCATATTAAAATAAAACTTTTATATGAGACACAGTGTTTTTACAATTTGTGTTCTATTTCTTTTTCACTCGAGTAGCAGCCTTTTTTGCACTTTAGAATCCAACTATTCATAATGAGCTTGTCACTTGCCTTCCTGAAAACTTACTTCTTTTCCCTCTATTAATTTCTCGGTTTCTTTACCACAACATTCTCTCAGCGCGACCCGACCCGGCCTCTCACGACAAGCGCACATTATTTTCGTTTACGTTTTATCTTTTTAATGGAAAAGTTTCAAATTTCAAACAATAAAGTAAAAGCTTTTCGAGGCACTTTTAAAATGTTACGACCATAAATATCTTAGACATTTTGCTTACATATTAAACAATAAACTAGGGATGTATGTTATGGTTTTCTTTCTACAGCTCTTTTCAATTTACAATAGTCTGCAAAAATTAAACCTTTTTTGTTACACAAAACTTTATGCCATATTATTTGATAGTGTTGAACATTATTTACAATTAAATAACATCCTGCAATGTCTTTCAATTAAGAGTTTAAGGGGTAAGACAAGTCCGGGTCCCAGGAAAAAAGGCTAATTTCGGGGATTTTTCAATAGTACACTAAAAGCAGTAGAAAAGTTTTTTGAAGTACTTTAATAAACAAATGTTGCACAATTTTTTTTTATCTTTTTAATTCAAAATGGCCGCTTCAGAATCCAAGACGACAAGGCACCTTTTATATTCTTCTTCTTCGGGTACCATGACCGTTCAATGATCATTGGTTATCATGTTGGCTACCATTGAGGAGTTGACAGGTATCCCCGGGTTATTAACCCAACATAAGGGTGGGCATCTCTCGATTAAATAAATAAATAGTCCTCAGTAACAGTAAGGTAAAAGAATAAGAATAATCGAAGGGAATAAATTTATCGTTTTCGAACAATGTTAAAGGATCGGAGGTGGAGTGGGAGGTGGGACCCCCCCCTTCGATTATTATTATTATATATTGGCTACCATGTTGATGATGATCGTTTTATTGACAGTCGCTCGGAAGAGTTGAACCGTAGACTTTCCGTACCACTGCTCCAAATTTTTCAACCACGTCGTTCTCCTTCTCCTTGAATCACGTCTGCCTGGAATTTTTCCCTCTAATCAGATGCAAGATTTCGTATTTTTGTGGATGTCTCATAATATAACCAAAATATTCTAATTTGCGTCGCTTGATGGTCGTGACCACCTCCAAGTCCTTGTCCATGCTAGTGAGAACGCTGTTGTTAATGATTCTGTACATCCAATTGATTTTCAGCAGTAGTCGATACAGCCACAACTCGAATACCTCCAGACGTTTAAGCATTGCTTCAGCTGGCATCCACGCTTCCATGCCATACGAGGGGACCGGAAAGACATAGCAGCCCACCATTTTCCGTAGTTTCAATGCTATGTTGTGACCAGTTAAGATTCTTTTGTTCTTCATAAATGCGACCCGGACCTCCTCTAATCGAATTTTGACTTCCAAAGTCGGGTCCCACCTCCACTAACTGTGATACCACCATCTTTAATATTAGATTCTTTATTTATAATCATATATTTTGTTTTATTTGCGTTGAGTCTTAAATCAAACTATGTATAAGTGTCAAATATTTTATTCGTAAGTTTTTGTAGAACTTTTCCGTTACTAGTGATAATTATTGTATCATCGGCATATCTGTTGTTATTTATGTTAACGCCATTGATGTTGATTCCTTCAGTGGTACCAGTGACGGCTGCATTGAATATCACCACCGATTAGAGGTTGAACTACAAAGCCGATAGAATACAACCCTGTTGCACTCCCCGCTTGATTTTAATTTCAGCCGATAGTTGATGCGCCAACCCAACTTCAGCTGTCTGATGCCAATACAAATTAACGATGATACGAATGTCTTTGTTTTACCGGTCATTTTTAAAATCTCTGAAGTTTTTTGTGGCGTGCCTTATCAAAGACTTTTTCAAAGTCAATTGACGCCTGAAAAGGCGAAACGATTGCTCCCGTACATTTCAACCTAGAAAAAAAAAAAAAAATTCATTCATATATGTCAAAAACTAGTGGATATCGTACGGATTTTGCTATAAGTTATAAACTCTCCTTTTTATAAAAGAAATTTTATGAAATTTTTGGGTGAAACATGAACATTTTTTTTTCAAATATGCACCATTTTTCGACAACAATACTTTCAAATTTCCTTACGATATCCACTGGTTTTGACATAGATTAAAAAATCACACAAATAAAAAACTTTTTGATTTTTTCTTCTAGGTTGAAATTCTACGGGAGCAATCGTTTCAGGCCTCGCATAAAATACGCTTTGTCGTCTTGGATTCTGAAACGGCCATTTTAAATTAAAAAACATATTTTTGTATTCTTAAATATTTGTTTAATAAAGTACTTCAAATAAATTTTCGACTGCTTTTATTATACTCTTAAAAAAATTCCCAATATTAGCGTTTTTCTTGCGACCTCATTTTAAAACCTATCTCACTTAGCAATTAGGGGATATAAATTACGAGTAGTAAGAAAATCAGTAAACCAGCTAAAGCCATAACGTTGAGCTGTGCAAGCCCGGAAAATTGGTTTTTATTTATGAATAAACCGACAAGAATGAAATATTGTGTTAAAATTCTAAAATCCGCTGTATTTTGTACCTGATCCAAGGCCATAACTTTCGATTTTTACATTAAATTTTGTTACAAAAAGTTTTATGTGATGATATTTAGTTTAAATTTTTTTTTCCTCTCCGATTTCCTACCAATCACAATATCTTAAATTCTAAGAGCTAGAGTGCTGTTTTTTGATTAGATACTTCTAACGAGGACGTGATATCAGGTAAACATCCAATGACATCACCTGGTTTTTTTAAAACTACACATACACAAATTAACCTAAATAATTCTGATGATTGCTAATATATTTAAATTAAACCTGACTTATCTTAAGAACACTTACAACACCCAGCCGCTACACGGAATCGAACCGCTAACCACCTGATTCACAACAGGCTCCTTAGCCCATTGCGCCAATCGGTCCGGCAATGTTTAAAATATAAAATATTAAAGTAAATCCCAAGATATAACTTTAATATTTTTCGTTAAAGTTTCGTTAAAGTTTACTAAACCAATATGGTTTTCGTACCAATATGGTTTTCGTAAACATAGATCAACAGGAGATCTTCTGACTTATGTAACACATGTTTGGAACAACGCAATTGAACACTTTGGAGAATCTCGAGCGGTTGCTCTTGACATATCCAAAGCATTCGACCGTGTTTGGCACGATGGGCTGTTGGCTAAGCTACGTTCTTATGGTATATCTGAATAGTTCTGGTTGTGGCTCTCATGTTTCCTCAGAGAGCGTTCTTTACGAGTGGCGGTCGACGGATTTCTTTCTAACACCCTCACTATCAACGCCGGTGTGCCCCAGGACTCCATACTGTCTCCTACTCTCTTTCTCATTTACATTAACGATCTGCTGGAAAAGACCGGGAATCCAATCTATAGCTTTGCAGATGACAGTATGCTTGTCTCTTCATTCACCTTGAACGCTCGGACATCGGCTGCTCAGGCGAATATCCGCAGACAGCAGGAGGTCGTTCAACTTAACAAAGACCTGGAAGAAATTCTATCTTGGGGTGACAGTAACCAAGTGGAATTTAACGCTACAAAAACCCAAGCGGCAGTTTTTTCTAAAAAAGTTAACGTTGCTGAACCCGACATAGTTATGTCGGGGCACTCCATTCCCCTAGCATCGTCTCTCAATTTGTTGGGCGTTAGTTTGGGAGTAAATATGTCTTGGCATGAACATGTTGCAGGCATAGCAAGGAGAGCTTCTCCAAAGTTGGGAATATTATTTAGAACCAGAAAGCTTTACACCCCACAGCAACTGTTAATTCTTTACAAAGCCCAAATTCGACCAACTATGGAATACTGCTCCCACGTTTGGCGCTCCGCTCCCAAACATACACTGCATTTGTTCGATTCTGTTCAGAGAAGAGCGGTCCGTCTGATTGGGGACCCGGAATTGACCAGCGGCCTTGATTCGCTGGAACATCGAAGAACGGTTGGCGACTTGAGTCTGTTCTACAAGTATTTTCATGGAAAGTGTTCGAAGGATGTAGCCCGCTTAATTCCTCCCAAAGCGGTGCATGTTAGAAATACACGTCGCGCTGGTGTTTCGCATCCGTATGAGGTTCAGCTTGTTACTCCGCGTACAACGCTTTTCAAGCAATCTTTTATATGGAGAACGTCATCCCTTTGGAATAATTTGCCCAGCGCTGTTTTTCCCACCGAGTACAATTTACAGCGATTCAAGAACAACGTGAATCGCTTTTTTCCGCACTCGTGCCGCTCCTGGAGCGCTTTAGAGACTTCCCTGCAGCACGCGTGCTAGACCCATAAAAAAAAAATAAACTATTTGCCAAATTATTTCCGATTCATATCTACAATCCGGTATATTTATTGAAAAAAAAAATAGATACTTAACGAATACACTTCTGATGATATTTTAGGTGTGATTATAATTTGTAAAATCAAAAAAATTAACTATAAAATATGGACAGTAATATTTATTTAAAACAATTACACACTTACAGTTCCAACTATAAGATTCTAAGTATCATATTCATATTAGTCAAATTGAATCCTTTCCTTAAAACTAGGGAATTATTTCAATTCAATTATCCTCTTGATTTAGAATTATTGAAACTATGAAAGAAACAGTTTCCCATCAGGCAGAAGTTAGTGACTCTTATTTAATGCATGGAATCCATTTCACCGGAAATAAAGGTATTTTATTTTTTTGAAGCTTTATCACTTGACGCTAAACAAATAGTAGAAAATGTTTACGAAGTTTGGTAAAAAGAAATAATTTGAATAAACAAAGTGCTTTGCAAGAAAACCAGTAAACTAACAAAAACCCCAATTTCTACGATTGAGGGAATTGTAGCAAAACCATCACTCAGGAACAGTAGACGATTGTGAAAAATACGTCATCAGGAGAAAAATATATTCTATGTGTGAAGAGCAGTTGGTGCCGACACTAGACAAAATAAAATTAAGACTGGTGCAGGACGGGACCAATGCATTGTAGTCAATCAACCCTTTACAGAATTCTCTTAAGAGTGGGATTCGTGTTCTGAAAAATCAACAAAAGGCAAGTAGTGATGAAGTCACAAAGATTACGAATCTTGCGACATACTTATTTACAAGAAATTCAAAAGTATCGATCAGAGAATTGGCTAATAATTTACCTTGACGAAACATGGGTCGATACCCATGACACTATGCAAAAAGGGTGGGTTGACAGCACTACAAAATGTCAGACTAACGCACCTTCAAACAAAGGTAAACGAATAATCATTTTGCATGCTGGATCTGAAAAGGGCTGGGTTTCAAATTGTCTACTATTATCTGCAAGAAACATAAAAGATTCTAGTTTGGACTATCACGAAGACACGACCGCAGAACTTTTTGAAAATTGCTTTCACAATTCCCTTTTGCCAAATGTTCCCGAACAGAGTGTTATAGTTATGGACCATGAAAGTTACCATAGACGCCTACTAAATAAGGTTCCTAATGCAGCCAACACCAAATTGGAAATACAGGAATATATGTTAGAAAATGACATTTATTTTGATTTTAGTTATAAAAAAAGTGACCTTTTGGAAGTTTTGAAAGACTATAAATTGAAAAAGAAATATGTTTGTGATAGCATGGCTGAGAAAATGGACACTGTTTTGCGGCTTCCTCCGTATTATTGTGTGTTTAATCTAACTGAACATATTTGGCATCAAGTTAAATCAAAAATAAGGGCACAAACTGTTTGTCCTACCTTAAGCGTGTCAGTGGTTGAATTAGTAAAAAAGACTATACACGTTGTTAAAGTTGAAGTTTCATATATTTATTTAAAATTATATAAAAACAACACTATGTTTTAATTTCCAATATATTTAAAGTCACTTGACAATTGTTTCACCATACAATGGCTTCTTCAGGCACTTCTGAAGAAGCCATTGTATGGTGAAACAATTGTCAAGTGACTTTAAATATATTGGAAATTAAAACATAGTGTTGTTTTTATATAATTTTATCATGAATTTCCAACAAGTATCGGCTAACACAATCAAAGATATATTTATTTAAATAATATAAAACCACTGATAATTACCTCAGTTGATGACAGTGATAGTGAAACCGAATTTGGCTTAAGTTAAAATATATTTTTATTTATTCAATATGTCCCCTCTTGTAAACCTCATTCATTCAAATTGTATATTTGTACTTCTTATCATCTTAACATCTCCAAAAACACTTATAATTTTATTTATTGGCATTAATGAGTAAAATTCTTAAGTCCACCTCTGCAACCTATCATAAACAAAAGGTCAAAATTTTTATATTGCCCACTTAAAATGGCAAAAATAGGATCATATATTTTGGGATAGGCTATACTTTGACAATAACAAGAGGTAGCTGGACATCTAATGGTTTTAGATTCCATGGTAATTAGACCGGACCTAATTTTTAAACACTTTTAGTGAAGTAATAAATTTAACAACTACATATTTATTGTATTAGAGCTGACAATTGTTTCGACACACAATGTGTTCTTCTAGAGCAAAATGTAAATTAAATACAAAGTATGTTACAAAATATATAAGTTACTTGGTGATAAAGGCTAAATTAATTAACAATATTCACCATAATACTTAAAAAAAGTTCAGTACAAGGGATCCACAAACATCCAATTGATCCTTAAGTAATAAATCTAAGGATTTTTTCCGATTAATCTCTACCTGCTCTAAATAATTCCGTAATTTTCTTTTTTTTTTGTGCAAAATTCTGAAATCTTCATTAAACGTATAATGTTAAATGTTTAGCTTAATGAGATATATCATTTTTCATTCTATAACTTTGTTTATGTTCCTTTATTCTTTTATAAAAAGATCTCCCTGTTTGACCTATATACGTTTTATTACAAGTACCACAGCATAATTCGTAAACTCCCGTTTTACTTTCTTTTTTTGTTTTACTTTTATTATTTTTAATATGTCGAGCTAACGTTATTAGTACGGAAGGCAATATTAACATGATTTTTATGGAAAAAATATTGAATTTTATTGGTCAATTTACCGGTATAAGTGAGTGAATGAAACTTATCTTCTTTAGTTGTTTGTGCGGGTACACAAGTCCTATAGCTTTTTTAAATTATTTTTTCATTAAAATATTATCTACAAAGTCACTTTTGTGTACTCATTGTTTATATTAATTTGTTTTATGAAATTTTATGTGTGAACGGATGGTTAGAATTAGTGTGTATAAAGTGTATTTGTTTGGAGTTGATAGCAGAATTCTCTCATTGTAGATGCAAATACATGTTGGGGTGCGCTAAAAAAAAAGAAATTTCTTATGTATTTTACTGGATTTTGCTACCTGTTTTGAATTATTTTTAAGAGTTCACCATATTTTAGGCAAAAAACCTCTGCTATATAATCTAAATACATAAAACAAAGTCGGGTTAGTTACACCATTTATAACTCAAGAACGGCTGTACCGATTTTAATGATCTCTGATTTGTTGGATTCGTCTCCGCCCCGAATAACAGAATAACTAGAAAATTATCGGAAAAATTCACGGAAAAAAATTATAAAGAAAATTAATTTTTAAATAAATTATGTTTGGAACTCCGCCATCTTCCGCAATTGACAGCTCACGTCACGCACGCTTATAGCTTACTAGATGACCCGGCGAACTTCGTAACGCCTAACAGTCAATGAATGTCGTGTTAACTTTTAGCTAAACTTTATTTAGGATTTTATTAACGTAATAAAATGAATACTAAAAATTTATTAAAATAGTGGGAAAATAGCATATTCAAATCTAGAAAGATATTGAAATATACAGAAAATACTCGAATCGAAATGTAAACAAAAATATAGAGAACAAATGACAACAACTGTCAAATAGATTGGTCTCAATCATTCCAGATCATTCGGTCAATCAGTCATCCGTACCACAAGATTAACAACACAGAATGTATGAGAAACTCTCGGAACATTCTGTAAGTCGCGAAAGTGTAATTTTTTTTTGTTTCATGTTGTCTGTGATTTGTTTTGAAAAAAGCATATAAAGGTTACCGCTCGATTTGTTTGTTTTGTGCGAGTGTTATTAATAAATCTTATTGTGCGAGTATTATTATTAACAATGCCGCGACCCAGAAGATCTAATCTTTCCCAACAAAGCCGTAATGCAATTAGGCTTCGAAACATTGCGAATCAATCCACTGAAGAAACGAGAAATCGCAAGAGAAGGGCGCCGCGTTAGTATGGCCCGACTTCGGGCTTCTCAAACACAAAAGCAAAGAGAGGCAGCCCGTGAAACGGCTCGGTTGGCAATGAGAAATCGTCGAGCTTATCGCACAGATCAACAACGAGATAATCTTCGACGCGCAAGAAGAAATGCTTCAAGTGTTGATTTAAATCGAGCAGCGTGTCTATACGATTGCACAATTGATTACAGCTCGCATCCTTTCGTTGGCATCGGTCCAATGGACGTTGTTTGCGAGCATTGTGGCGCATTGAAGTTTACTGGAAAAACACCTGGATTGTGCTGCCTTAATGGCAAAGTGAAATTGCCATTATTGACTCCGCCACCTGAGCCATTGCATTAATTGCTTCGTGGGGAAACACCAGAATCACGACATTTTCTAGCGAACACTCAAAAATACAATGGCTGTTTTCAAATGACTTCATTTGGGGCAGACTTTATCGAAGAACACGGATTTAATCCGACATTCAAGGTAATTTATGTTGAAGAGAGTAAATGCTCATTTTCTTTAAAAGATAAGGTCTTGCTGACACGCCATTGAAACACTCGATTTTTGTATTTTTATTGAATTTTTATTTTCTTTATATATATTATCCTAATAAACTATTGAACTTAATAAATTTTTAGTATTCATTTTCTTACGTTAATAAAATCCTAAATAAAGTTTAGCTAAAAGTTAACACGACATTCATTGACTATTAAGCGGTACGAAGTTCGCCGGGTCATCTAGTAGAGTCATAAAATGTAAATGAGGGTTCGTCGGTAGAATAGCCGTCCGAGCGTAACCTGCTTTTAATGTTTAATAAATAAAATTATCTTAAAAACAAAATTATAGAAATATAAGATTTACGAGTATTACCAAAATTTTTTTAATCTATAGATCTATGTATATATACAAATTCACAATTCATTATATATAAGTACTTTAATTTCAATCAAAAACAATCATCATCTTCAAAATCTGAAGACTCGAATTCTATTTCCACAGTTTCTTCGACGTATTGGTCAAGTTTCCACATTTTGTTTTCTTCTTCTATAACATGTCGAATGGCATTTTTCCAATTATCATTTTTGATCCCCTCTATTCCAGTGAGTAATAATTGCTTTACCTGTTGAAGTTTGAACGTGGTGTTTTCCCTTACAACGAAACCTTTCATTTGTGCCCAAATAAGCTCTATGGGATTCAATTCGCAGTGATAAAATGTAAATGAGGGTTCGTCGGTAGAATAGCCGTCTGAGCGTAACCTGCTTTTAATGTTTAATAAATAAAATTATCTTAAAAACAAAATTATAGAAATATAAGATTTATTACCAAAATTTTTTTAATCTATAAATCTATGTATATATACAAATTCACAATTCATTAAATATAAGTACTTTAATTTCAATCAAAAACAATCATCATCTTCAAAATCTGAAGGCTCGAATTCTATTTCCACAGTTTCTTCGACGTATTGGTCAAGTTTCCACATTTTATTTTCTTCTTCTATAACAGGTCGAATGGCATTTTTCCAATTATCTTTTTTGATCCCCTCTATTCTAGCGAGTAATAATTTCTTTACCTGTTGAAGTTTGAACGTGGTGTTTTCCCTTACAACGAAATCTTTCATTTGTGCCCAAATAAGCTCTATAGGATTAAATTCGCAATGATATGGAGGCAATCTAAGGCACTGTGGTATTCCGTTCCTTTGCCATCTCATCGACGGCATATTTCTTGAACTGTTCCTTATTTTGTTTCGAAATTTTCTGATTGCTCGTAGATATTCTCTTCTCCAACAAATTATTTCTGCTTTATCTATAAAAGCAGATTTTCTATTGTGTTTTTCCCAATGATAATTCAGATTATGAGGGATTTTCCATAATTTCCATTTTTTAAAATCTGGTAATTCCTGGTCTTCTCTGATTTCTTGCAAAACTTTATGTAGTGTAGGTATTTCTTCTATAATATATATAAAATGCAACGTCTCTCTGTCTGTCTGTCTGTCTGTCTGTCTGCCTGCCCGTTAGTGCGCTTATCACTGGAAAACCATTTATCCGATTTACGTACTTTTTTTTTTAAAACATACATATGTTCTCTGGCCAGGTTATAGGCTATATTTTATTACGATAGGTAGCATAAGAAATGAGTAGTGACTATAATAGTGAATGAAGTCGGAAAAAAGTTTGCCGTTGGCGCATTCCCTTGCAATACACAGTTTAGACCATTAAATATAGAACAATATTATGTAGCAGAGAATATCTATAATCTATAATCTATAATACATTTATGAAATGCAATGTCTCTCTGTCTGTCTGTCTGTCCATTAGTGCGTTTATCACGCGAGGACCACTTATCCGATTTACGTGTCTTTTTTTAAATTCATACATATACGAGTATTCTTTGGCCAGTTTTATATAATAATAATAATAATCTATATCTATAATATATATAAAATGCAACGTCTCTCTGCCTGTCTGTCTGTCCGTTAGTGCGCTTATCCCTCGAGAACCACTTATTCGATTTATTTTTTACATCTATAAATATATATATAAAATGCAACGTATCTCTGTCTGTCTCTCTGTCTATCCGTTAATGAGCTTATCACTGCAGAACCACTTATCCGATTTACGTACTTTTTTTTTTAAACATACATATGTTCTCTGGCCAGGTTATAGGATATATTTTATTGCGTTAGGTAACATAAAGAATAAGCAGTGACGATAATAGTGAATCAAGTCGGAAAAAAGGTTACCGTTAACGCGTTTTCTTGCAATACACTGCCTAAACCATTAAATATGGAAAAATATCATGTTGCAAAGAATATAATATATATATAAAATGCAACGTCTCTCTGTCTGTCTGTCTGTCCGTTAGTACGCTTATCACTTGAGAACCACTTATCCGATTTACGTGTTTTTATAAATTTATACATATGTTCTATATAATTCAATATAAACCTAGATAAGGTGAGATAATGGGAGATAAGTATAAATAATGGGAGATAAGGAGAAATAATGGGAGATAAGCAGAGATAAGTCTAGATAATGAGAGTTATGGTGAGATAATGGGAGATAAGGAGAAATAATGTGAAATAAGGAGAAATAATGGGAGATAAGGAGAACTATTGCGAGATAAGTCCAGATATGCCTAGATAATGGGAGATAAGGTGAGATAATGGGAGATAGGGGGAAATATTGGGAGATAAAGATAAATAATGGGAGATGAGGAGAGATAAGCCTAGATAATGGAAATTATGTGGAGATAATGGGAGATAAGGAGACATAATGGGAGATAAGGGGAAATAATGAGAGATAAGGAGAACTATTGCGAGATAAGTCGAGATAAGCCTAGATAATGGGAGATAAGGTGAGATAATGGGAGATAAGGGGAAATAATGGGAGATAAAGAGAAATAATGGGAGATGAGCAGAGATAAGCCTAGATAATGGAAATTATGTGGAGATAATGGGAGATAAGGAGAAATAATGGGAGATAAGGGGAAATAATGGCAGATATTTTATTACGTTAGGTAACATAAGGAATAAGCAGTGACGATAGTAGTGAATCAAGTCCACGCTAGCGGAGCCGCAGGCACTGCTAGTTCTTAATAAAAAAAATGGTGCTAAAAACTATGCTTCTTTATATTGTATTAGAAATTTCTAATAGATTTAAAAATTATTTTTAAATAAAAAATTTTATATATGTATACTTATTTTCAATAAAAATATATAAGTAATTTTATAAAATGGGTTGCCCCTCTGAGGCTATGTTATAATTTTTAAACTTTAAGATAATAAAAAAAAGAGGGGATTGTATAAAAATTTGGCTAAAAAGAGGAAATTTTAAGATGAATTTTTTTAAGAGCGAGGTTTTTCATTTTAAATTGTAAAAAAAATAATACATTCGCAAAGTTACGGTAAAAAAAAAATTTTAAGTGCTTCTTATTGCATTTTTAAAGTCTTCATCCACCTCTAAGGGCTCATTTCTTTTGTGATTCTAAAGTTCGTTGCAAGGACCGCGTTTTTTCTTTTAGAAACCTATAAATAGTTGCTGATCCAACCCCCGTCATATTGGTACAGGTCTCCACAATTTCACGGACTAGGGCATCGTGGACGTTAAGTATCATTGTTTTTTCTCGCAGGGAAAATGTAGATTTAGAGACTGCTGGAAGTTTGACCGGATCAAAACTGAAAATTGAAGCCATAGCTTTTCTGATTTGAACTAAGCATATTATAGGTTTTTGCTTTATTTTTATTTTATTGCGTACTTAGATACTTAGGGACCCACCTACCGATAAGTACTTTGGTTAATTATATTCCAATTAAAATCTCAACTAATTTTATTGTACCTATAACACAGCCCCACAAAAAAAAAAAGTGGGGTATACTTTTGATGCGATATATCAGATCCGTAGTATTTTTGCCCGCTGATCACGAATCTGACGTCAGAATATCGCCATCACATCTCAATTTTTTTCTAACCTCAAAAAATAGGTAAAAATTAAGAAAAATATACTCCTAAAAAATTGATTCAAGCTTTTTCATGAATCCAAAGATGTATTAATATGTATTCGGACACGTTAAGCTAATATTCATCGGTTAGATTAAGCCATACAGTTCTGTTTTCTTTCTAACCTCAATAAATCAGACAGATATAGTGCTTCTCGAATGCAAAAACGAATTCAAATTAAAATTCAACCGATTCTTACTAAATTTGGTACACGAGGGTTTTTTGGGTTGCTGATCATGAATCTGAGGTCGGATTTGCACAATTCAAAATGGTGGATCCAAGATGGCGGACAAAATTTTTGAAAACCAACCGATTCCTACCAAATTTGGTATACAGTTGGGGAATCCTCAAACCTGATACTCTTAAACCTTAAACCCTGAAACCTTAGACTCCCACACCCTGTAACCTCAAAAAATAGACCTCAATAACCCTGTAACTTTAAAAATGAGACCCAATAAACTCAAAACCAGGACTTTTAAACCATATACTCTCAAATAGTAGACCCTTAAGCCCTAGAATTGCGAAGGTTAAACCCGCGCCTAACTTTCCTTTTTTTGGCTGTATCTTGTTCTTTTTTCCGCGAATGACCTATTCGAAGGCTTTCTGCCCAAACGCTTTTGAGGACTTGTTTCTCTTTTTAGCGACCAGCAATAGTCCGCTAGCATATGGTCATCCCATCGTCCTTGATACCGATATTCTATGAAAATCATAGAAAATCGGTATCAAGGACGATGGGATGACCATATGCTAGCGGACTATTGCTGGTCGCTAAAAAGAGAAATAAGTCCTCAAAAGCGTTTGGGCAGAAAGCCTTTGAATAGGTCATTCGCGGAAAAAAGAACAAGATACAGCCAAAAAAAGGAAAGTTAGGCACGGGTCTAACCTTCGCAATTCTAGGGCTTAAGAGTCTACTATTTGAGAGTATATGGTTTAAAAGTCCTGGTTTTGAGTTTATTGGGTCTCATTTTTAAAGTTACAGGGTTATTGAGGTCAATTTTCTGAGGTTACAGGGTGTGGGAGTCTAAGGTTTCAGGGTTTAGGGTTTAAGAGTATCAGGTTTGAGGATTCCCCAACTGTATACCAAATTTGGTAGGAATCGGTTGGTTTTCAAAAATTTTGTCCGCCATCTTGGATCCGCCATTTTAAATTTTGCAAATCCGACCTCAGATTCATGATCAGCAACCCAAAAAACCCCCGCGTACCAAATTTGGTAAGAATCGGTTGAATTTTAATTTGAATTCGTTTTTGCATTCGAGAAGCACTATATCTGTCTGATTTATTGAGGTTAGAAAGAAAACAGAACTGTAGGGCTTAATCTAACCGATGAATATTAGCTTAACGTGTCCGAATACATATTAATACATCTTTGGATTCATGAAAAAGCTTGAATCAATTTTTTAGGAGTATATTTTTCTTAATTTTTACTAATTTTTACCTATTTTTTGAGGTTAGAAAAAAATTGAGATGTGATGGCGATATTCTGACGTCAGATTCGTAATCAGCGGGCAAAAATACTACGGATCTGATATATCACATCAAAAGTATACCCCACTTTTTTTTTGTGGGGCTGTGTAATCATTAAGCTTTATAACACTGTAGATTGCTAGTTCTTAAGAATTGTTAATTGTACTCGTTTAAACCTTTATCATACAAATACGATTTTTAATTTCATAACTTACTCGTTAAAATAAACTTTGAAATGCATTGGTTCATATAGCTTTTTGTAAAGTTTAGAAGGCATGTAATAAAATATTTTTTAGAAAAAGGTCGCACTGTTCTATAAAGATAGAAAACAACGGTGATTAAAACTAAAATGCAAATAACTGGTAGACAAATTTCGGACTCTTATGGTTTATGACATTTTAATATTTATAACCCATGTTGTGTGCTATCAACTCCAAACAAATGGACTTTAGTTATATCTGAGTATGTTGGTTTATGGAAGATTTCAAAATTATGTTGATTTATTTTGTTTGATATTTTTAGATCTAGGAAATTAATCGATTTATTTGTTTTTATCTCTGTTGTAAAAGTGATGTTATTATGTAGCTGGTTAATATAAATAATATAAATCAATTGTCGATTTGTACCGGTAAAGCATGTCAATATATCATCTACATAACGGTACCAATAAAAGAAGTTTTTAAATAGATCAAAATTATTGATTTGTTCTTCTTTCTGACTCCCTCGGGACTGTTCACCCCATATTAGTATTGTTTAAATATATATTTTTATTTTTGACTTGATTATTATAAGGCTCCCGGTATATGTTTTCTGTACACTATAGTTGAAATCCTCGCAACAAGTTCTCCCATTTGGTATTCATTATATTCGATTATTAGTTTATTCTATTAAAAATTTGGGCTCTAGCTAGCGAATAAATAAACATTCACACATACATTGTGGGAAAAGCATTCCTTTTTCGCGTATGCAGCTGA
Source organism: Pachyrhynchus sulphureomaculatus (assembly GCA_019049505.1). Taxonomy (NCBI): domain Eukaryota; kingdom Metazoa; phylum Arthropoda; class Insecta; order Coleoptera; family Curculionidae; genus Pachyrhynchus; species Pachyrhynchus sulphureomaculatus. The sequence continues at coordinate 35,122,627 of CM032455.1, forward strand.
GTAGAAATTTAAAATCTTAATAGTGTCCACCTTGCCCGGCTTTTCCCAAACTTTCTAACCTGAACAAAGAAAGTTTTCTAAACAAATTACCGGCTTCCATTACCTTGGATTACCCTTTTCTCTAATTGTCCAGTTTAGGAGTCCGCTTTAGTAACTACTAAAGTTTTTAGTTTTAGCGGCACTAATTCTAGTTTAAATTACTCTGTAACAAATTAAAATGAAATTTAACTTTAACATTGCTAGCTTTTGTAGTTTAAGGGTCTTCATTAAAACAGATTATTGTATATCCTGTTCAACGAGTTATTTAATTTTGATAGAAAACTTCCACAGGTTAAAGAGCTCATAGGTATAATTCTTCTGAATTTCACCTATGTTGATGGAAAAGTTAAAAGGACAACAGAAAAATATACGATGTGCGACTACTTAAAGACGAAAATGTAACAAAAGTAATTAAAAAAATATTAATAAAGAACTCGGAGACACAGAGCTAAACGAAGACATAGAATCGGGAATAGAAAAGTTAAATCAAATAACAAGAATAAATATATCCAACTCTGGAACAAACACATAAAAGGAAGGAATGGATGACAGATGACATCCTAAGACTAATGAAGAAAAAACTGTTATACAAACACAGAGGTAAGAAAAGAGAATATAGCAGACTACACACACAAATACAGAAAGAAATTCAGCTAAAGAGAGGTGGAATGGTGAAAAATGTAAAGAAATAGGGGAACGTTCATAAGCAATATCAATTGAGGGTGGATTAAGGCAGGGTTGTCTCTTCTCTCTACTATTGTTTAATATATACTCTGAGTAAATCTTCAGAGAGGCATTGGAAGAGGCTGATGAATGAATACTGCTTAATGGAGAGCGCATAAATAATTAGTTAATTCGTTATGCTGACGATATGGCGGTTATGGCTGATAACTTAAAGAGTCTACAACATCTTATGACAAAAATAAACGAAGCTAGAAATCGATACTGCCTCGAACTTAATATTAGCAAAACAAAGTACGTGATAATCAGCAAGTCTCCGGTTCCGTCTACCTTGTTGGTGATTAACAATCACCACAAATACAAAGAACTCCACAATATTCATATCTAGGTACCATGATAAGCGAACAGTGGGATCACTCGCAGGAAATTCGTTGCCGAGCAGTGTTCCCCAAAATGACATCACTTTTCAAAAACTCAGCAATAAAATTAAGCACAAAAATAAGACTCCTAAAATGTTATGTCTTCAGTGTCCTTCTTTACGGTGTGAAATCTTGGACGCTGACTGAAGCCAGTTCTAAGAAACTTGAATCATTTCAATTATGGCTATATCGCAGAATTTTCAAAATTTCTTATTACTGACCATATTACCAACGAGAATGTCTTACGTGGCATGAACAAGAGACCGGAATTTATGGAAACTGTTAAAATGGGGAAATTGGAGTATTTAGAGCACATAATGAGGTAAATTCCTATGGATATGGATTACTACGGCAAATACTCCAAGGAAAGATATTTGGAAGAAGGGGACCAGGACGCAAACGCATTTCCTGGCTAAATAATCTGCGAAATTGGTTCTCAACAAATACTACCGGTCTTTTCAGAGCTACAGTGGATACACAAACACAGTTAATTCTTTACAAAGTTCAAATTCGACCAACTATGGAATACTGCTCCCAAGTTTGGGGCTCCGCTCCCAAACACACACTGTATTTGTTGGATTCTGTTCACAGAAGAACTGTTCGTCTGATTGGAGACCCGGAACTGACCGGCGGCCTCGATTCGCCGGAACATCGAAGAACGGTTGGCGACTTGAGTCTGTTCTACAAGTATTTTCATGGAAAGTGTTCGATAGAAGCAGCCCGCTTAATTCCTCCCAGAGCGGTGCATGTTAGAAATACACGTCGCGCTAATACTTTACATCCGTATGAGGTTCAACTTGTTACTCCGCGTACAACGCTTTTCAAGCAGTCTTTTATATGACGAATATCATCCCTTTTGAATAATTTGTCCAGGGCTGTGTTTCCTACTGAGCGATTCAAGAGCAGCGTGAAACGCTTTTTCCGCATACATGCCGCTCCTGGAGTGCTTTAGTGAAGTGAACACACTTTTTGCTTCGTTTAATCATCAGTTAAATCTACTATAATAATTTTCATACTGGTGACTTTTCGTGCCTATATCTTCTTCTTCAGCCTTTAACTCGTCCACTCCTGGCCTTTCCTAATATTTCCCATTTTGCCCTGTCTTGTGCTTTTTGGTGCCAGTCTCTATCAACTATCCTCTTGATATCATCTATCCATCTCAATTGGGTCTACCTCTACTTCGTTTTGTTTCCCTAGGTTGCCACTATATGATTTTCAGTGACCATCTTTCATCTTACTCTCTTGCGACATGTCCAGTACATTGCCACTTCAGTTCAGCAATCCTCTCTATAACATCCGCAGCCCTTGTTCTTCGACGGATCTCTTCATTTCGGACTCTCTCACTCAGAGAAAACCCCAACATTGCCCTTTCCATTGCTTTCTGTATTACTCTGAGTCTATTGGCGTTCTTCTGCGTTAGACACATTTTTGCATTCCGTATATTGTTACCGGTAGAATACGCGCATCGAAAACTTTCCTTTTTATATTAATCGGGATACTGCTATCTCTCAGCACAAAGGAGAGTCTCCCAAATGCTGCCCAGGAGAGCTACATTCGCTTGATAACCTCCCTCTACTGATTCTCTTTCCCTAGAGTGATTGAGTGGCCCAAAGAGTTGTATTTACTAATATTTTCTATGTCCTGGTTCTTAATCGATATATGTGGGTCTTCTAAGCTCATTATTTTTGTTTTCGAGTAATTCATTTTCAGATCAACCCGTTTCGACTCATAACTCAGTTGTTGAAGCATTGATTCCAATTCGTTTAAGTCACTTGATATCAACACAATGTCATCCGCAATCGGAGATGGTTCAGATATACTCCGTCAATTCTGATTCTTTTATCTTCCCATGGTAGTTTCTTAAAAACATCCTCGAGTAGAGGTGCAAATAATTTTCGTGATATAGTGTCTCCCGGACGAATGCCTTTTTCGACTTTAATGCTATTGGTTGTCGTTCTTTATATGAAGAGAAGCATTTTTGTAGATATTTTCAATGTAGTATATCGAGTGTCAATTAGTGCTGGGTCCATGGCCACTAACATGTATAAAGGCTAGGTGTATTTGTACATTATATTCAGTTGTTTTGTCTATAAGGGATCTTATGGTTTGCAAATCGTCACTCGTGTTGAAGCCCTTTCGGAAACCCGCCTGTTCCATGAGTTGGTATGTGCCAAATTATATACTACTTATATAAAAAAAAATAAAGCCATGCACTGATTTATTCAAACTCATTCGTGCTAGAGAATTACTATTTTTGCATGCTTAGATTGAGTTTTAATAGTTTAGTTAGCGAATTTTAGCAGTTGATATAACGTAACTCTAGCAACCATTCTGCTCTAAATTTAGAAAAAAAAGTACAAGTGGAATAACATAAACCAATACTTAACAATGATAAAACATCACCTATTTGACAAATAAAATATATCTCCAATATGAAAACACAAATATCATAATCTTTATATAATATATTGCGTAATAGAAATAAAGAATTATAAATAAATTACCTTTAAGATCTTTGGGAAATCTAAAAAACTAGCTCCTTTGGAGATAGCACATATATTTTTACACAGTTATAATCTTTATATAATATAATACATAATGGAAATAAAGAATTATAAATAAATTACCTTTTACGATCTTTGGGAAATCTAAAAAAACTAACTCCTTTGGAGATACCAAATATATTTTTACAAGCATTAACCATATGGTAAAACAAAAATTTTCTCTTTTTTGTAATTATTTTCAATTATAACGTCAAACGAGTCATTTACTTATGGAAAAATTTAACAATGAATTTCGGAGCACGTTATAAAAAATTCTCCTTGAAATCTCGATGTAAACACAACCCGTAACTGCGCTAGCAGCCATGTTATTGATATGATAGGGGACATATGTGTGATAAAAAACTGGACCTCAACATTTTCTTGAGTGTCGCTACAGTGTTTCATGTTTACTGTGGCGTTACTTTCATTTTTTTTTTATTAACATCTCATTATGTTGTATTAAGTTAGTCTTTAATGTGTAATTGTCAAATGAGTATTTAATTTAGAACTGCATGTTTGCGAGAAAGGGATTGAATAAATTACTTTTCCAATGTTTTATAATCATTTTTGGTCATTTACGGTCAAACCCATAAGGAGTTCGGTATACTAGTAGGAGAGGCAGTTAGTAGATCTGTTTTGTATATATCATTTTCAGAGTTCTTGGAGTCGGAAAATGTGAAAAATGTTTTATTTTTTCATTATTTTCAATTTTAGCAAACATAGTACGAGGGACGTTCGATAACTAACCAGATAAATGACTGTGAACAAAAAACTGTTTATTTAATGACAATACTCCTTTTCAACGTAGTCTCCGTTAACATTTAGGCACTTTTCCCATTATTCTGTAAATTTCCGAATACCTGTAGTGTAAAAATGTCCACCTTGCTGTCTGGGCCAGTCGGCCTTTTTTGACTGCTGTGTTGTCTTCGAACTTGGTGCTATATAAAATCTCTCTAAGCGTACCGAACAGATAAAAATCAAACGGGGCGCGGTCAGGACTATAAGGTGGATGTGGCAACACCTCCTAACCCAACTTTTCGATCATCTTTCTCATTTTCGGAGCGCATAAGTCACATATTTCAGGGTTCTTGAGGTTGAGGAATCTGAAAAGCATCTAATTTTAATTGGGAAGATTTTTTTTTTCATTTTTTTCAATTTTAACTACAGAGAAATATCATTCATGGAAAATGACGTCATACGCCCTTTATTTTATTTTATTGGATTTTATTTAAAAATTTGATATAGCCTGTATCACTTGGTTAGGTTATTTAGGCTCTACATGGTAACAATTGGGAATTACATTAATGACCCGCCATTATTTTATATTAGTAACCTTGAACTAACGTGAGCTAATTTGGTTTTAAATGGCCTTTTTTACCTTTTACATTCATCTACATCACTGTCCGCAACATATATTGAACTCGGATTTTGATAAATTATTTTAACTTCCCAAATCATAAAAAGGTTTTTTATTTTCACCTCAACAGGTTCTTCTCTGGAATACGTGAACATTTATCACTTGTTCAACGCTAAAAATTTATTCGTTTAATATAAAAACGTCCGTTCATTTCCTTGTTTTTGATCGCAAAGAGTAAAAGAATCATTTTTAATGTAACAGTTTTTAAAGTAAGTTCAATATTTACTCAGTACTATTGAAGTTCATATCTGCGAGGAAAGTAAAATTGTAAATAACTGCCAGTTCTTTTTATATTTTCTTAATTACGCACAACGTGACATTCGGCTGTTAGTTTAAGTCTTTTCATTTTTCTTGGCAGGCTACTGGCTTTGCAGTTTATGCATACAGCCACTATAAAAACTGTAGAGGCATCAAAATGAACTAACTTTTAAACATTTTTTTTCAGATTGAAAAAAATTTTTAGTCAAAAAATGAACACATAGTTACACATATATTGAGATACAAAAATATTTTTTTTATATAATATATTTTACAAAATGGCAGCACACTGCAGCTTTTTAAAAAGGGGCTTGCAGCATATTTTCAGTAAATTTAATCCTGTAATAAAAAAAATCTGCTTAATCCACACATAAATAGCTAGAGAAGTATTTAGGATATTTTTAAAATATTCAAGCTGCCAAACGAAAGGTGGGAGAACCTTTCTCGAAGAAGAAGGAGGACAGGCTTATGCTGTTGGTGGTATTTAATAGTTTGTAGTTTTTTGTCTATTTTTAGGGTATAGTTTTATTTGGTATATATTTGGGGTTTTGTATATATTTTTTAAGGTATTTGGAGTAGCTGAAATATAGATCATAACACGTAGGCTAAAAAGTTTTTGGTCTGACACATAGATGTAGCCCTTTTCGAAAAATCCATGTGATTTTTAGGAAGTGCCAACCTTTAAACGAAACGGGTCAAAATTTCGTTACATTTCGACGATTATTTTACAAGTTACAGTGATTTTAGTGACACTACTTTTGATATTTTCAAAACAATGGAAAAAATCGAATTTCGTGTGTTGATTAAACACTGTATTTTGATGGGAAGAACTACCGTTCAAGCAAGGCAATGGCTTGATAAGTGTTACGGGGACTCTGCCCCTGGAAAATCACTCATCATTTAGTGGTATGCTGAATTTAAACGCGGTCGTACAAATACAAATGATACTGAACGCTCTGGACGCCCAAATGAGGTGGTTGCATCGGAAAACATCAAGAAAATCCACAAAATTGTTTTGGATGAGCGTAAACTGAAATTACGTGAGATTGCCGACATCCTAAAAATATCAAAAGAACGTGCTGGTCATATTTTACGTCAACATTTGGGCATGAGAATGCTCTGTTTGGAATGGGTACCGCGTTTGCTAACAGTGGACTAAAAAGAACAACGTGTTGATGATTCTGAGCGCTGTTTGGACCTGTTTAAGCGTAATATGAAATATTTTTCATGTGATATGTAACAATGGATGGAACATGGCTCCACTACTACACACCGGAATAAAATCGGCAGTCAGTTGAGTGGACAGCAGCCAGTGAAAGCCGAACGAAGCGACCAAAGACACAGCAGTCGGCTGCGAAGGTTTTGGCCTCTGTATTTGGGATGCGCATGGAATAATTCTGATCGACTACGCTGAGAAGGGAAAATCGATCAATAGCGAATATTCTATAAAGTTACTGGTGCGATTGAAGGCAGAAATCGCAATCAAACGGCCCCAAATGAAAAAGAAAAGTGCTCTTTCATCAAGACAACGCACCGTGTCGCAAGTCAATGGTTACGATGGCAAAATTGCATGAATTGAAGTTCGAATTGCTTCCTAATCCACTGTATTCTCCAGATTTGGCCTCCGCATACTTCAAAAAAATGTTTTATTTAGTCTTGTAGTACAGATGATGAAATGAGTGGGGTGCGTAATATAGCAATCGAACCGAGTGAGAAAAACGTCCACGACTAGCCAACAGTGGCTGCCCGTGGCTCCGTAGCGTAGTACTTGCTTGCGGTGTAGAAGGTCTCAGATTCCAATCCCGGCAGGTCGGTTACTTATTTATTTAAATATATTTGGCCTGGCGACGTACATAGGTAGTAGTTGTTTGCCGAAATGTTGTTTAAAAAAGGTGCGGTAAAATACAAAAATGTATGTTTTGGTACTTGGACAACATTGACGGGTATTACGACCTCCTCACCACATCCTTTGTATATAAAAAAGGGTAAAAACGAACGAAAAAAAAATATATAAAAGACTGTTTTTAGTCAATTGCCACTGGTTAATTTATAATTGTGATGACGCGTTTCGCTGCTGATGCAGCTTCTTCGGATTTACATTTTACACTGTCAAGTTAGTTTTAATGTTTACAATTATAGATAATTTCTTAGTTATAATATACACTTATTTAAATTATATTAATAGTATTGGAAAACCCAAACAGATATGGAATTAGGAGAATAAGTTCAATAATGGTGAATTGTTTAAATCTACCTGGTCGTTGAGCAAAGTCCCTGTAGTCCTTAATCGATCTATTTGCATTGTCTCTAAAAGGTTTAGTTTTAAACCTTTTTGTTGGGTATGCAAAATTTTGAAATCCTTATTAAACGTGTGATTTTCTGTTAAAAGTTGATTAGCATATGTTGAATTAGACTTTCTATTGATAAAACTTTTTTCGTGTTCTGTAATTCTTTGTATAAATGTACGTCCAATTTGTCCTATGTATGTTTTAGGACATGACCCACATACTTCTGATTTATTATCTTTATTGATTTGCGGTTTGTAGTTTTTGAGATATTTCCCTATAGTATTGTTAGTCTTGTAACCGATGTTGATATTTTTTTGTTTTAAAAATCTTCCCAGTTTTTCTGTTTGTACGCCAAAATAGGTTAAGCATTTAAATGTGGTTTTTCTGTCCTTAAAACATGGGTATATTTCTGAGACTGCCTTGTTTTTAAGTTTTTTCCTAACGATGTTATCGATTAAGGTAACTGAATAACCGTTGTTAACGGCTACTTGTTTTATGTAGTTTAATTCTTTAGTAAAATTGTCCTCTGTTAAGGGGATATTAGTTAGTCTGTGAGTGTTAGTGGTGAGAACTATTGTGAATTGTGGTATCTATATGACAAGGTCTGCGATATATTTAAATATAATTTAAATAAGTCTAATATTATAATTAAGAAATTATATATAATTGTAAACATTAAACCTAACTTGACAGTGTAAAATGTAGATCCGAAGAAGCTGCATCAACAGCGAAACGCGTCATCACAATTATAAATAAACCAGTGGAAATTGACTAAAAACATTTTTTTTATATATTTATAATGAATTTTCATCAAGTAGAGGCCACAACCACAGTAAACATACTATACAGTAGCGAAACTCAAGGATAACCGCATAGGAAAATCAAGTTCGTTTTCAGAAGGTCACGTGGCAATCCGCCATGTTAAAAGTGGACCAGCGCGAGATTTGAAATACAAATAAAGTTTTGCAAAGTTTTATCATTCAAAATCGTAGATATAGAAATGTTTGAAAATTTTTGATTCATTATTTAATACAGCATGAGTAATATAAAAGTCAATGCGGCATGAGTAATATAAAAAAAAAAACAAAAAGGATGGTGCACTTTGTTAGAAAAGAAATGAATACAGGTGAAAAACTTGATAGGAAGGTATTTGATCTAATTCTTCATATTCAACTTCAGTTTTTAATAACCTTATCCAAAAATTCAAAAGTCTATCAAAGTTAAACGTCACTGTTTGAGGTTAAAGTTTTATTTACAACATTTTTCAAGTAAATTTGTGATTAAAGATGTTTTTTAAGGACTAAATTAATTTGATTTCAACATACGTAATACCTAATGCCATTTTTCTTGTACCGTGAAATAAAGACATATTGTTATTACTAAGATGTCAACATCTTCTAAAATAAGAGCATTTTTTTTCTAAGCAGTGTTGTGTTGTTTGGTGTGATAGATCTCTTTTTAATTAAAAAACAGTGTGTGTCTACTTTTTGGGAACTTATTTTTTCTTAAACTACAAAACTATATTGTGTAACTTCGAGAAAGATTAATATAATATTATTAATGAATTATGAACGTATATGTATAGACCTCTATTTTCTATGTGAATGATTCTTAGAGGTATTTTGCATTCCATTCATCGATCCACGGCCTGTTTCAATAGGTAACTCATTTGCAGGAACTCCAATATCAATGTCAGTTAATAATTGATCTACATGGTTTTCTAAAATATCCAACTCTGATCCTATATTAACATCTGGATAGGCATGGTCGTATAAACGATTTTTCAAATCATTTTTAAACATTTTCTGAGAAAAATGTGAGGCGCATATTTTATATTTTTTGCACAAATTTTCAATTGGACAATTAATGACGCGTTTAGTTGCTGCAAGCCAAATCTTCGCCCTATAACCAAAATAAACCAATTTATCCGCGTACGATTTCTTACGCAATTGATATTCTTTAATTAAATCACTTACCTTTCAACATCTTTGGGGAAGAAGAAGAAACTAACGCCCCGCGTACAGTTTGAATTATTTTTGCAATTCTCACCGGCACAACAATAACCTCCTTTTCCCATGATTATATAAATTGTTTCTCAACCTTTTCGATTCTCTTCACTTACATACGTTTTTAATTCTCCTTTTTTACAAACTCTCTCTTTTTCTTCTGTCTTTATATTCATATAAACTGCAGTCACATCAAGAAACGATTAACGATACATTTCCAAAGACACATTCCGAGATCGGATGTAAACACTGAGCGGCCATTTTGAAAAAGGACCGGTCGACGCACGCGCCGTCAAAATCTCGTCACAAAATTGGAGCTCAGTTTCGCTACTGTAGTATGTTTACTGTACCACAACCATCCGAAAGATAAAATAACCGGTCAAGTGCAAGTTGAACTTGCACAATTAGTGTTCCGTAAGTTGCTTTTAAAATAAAATATTTTATTACGGTGGTATAAAATGATCAGTGACTTCACAAAACACACCCCAAAGGAGTTTCCAACAAAGTTTGTTTCCAATCTTTACTGCAAACTGATGACCTTGAAATTTTTTTTTTTTTATATACCAAATAAATTATTAAAGGTAATACACTCGTGATAATTTTCGTTCAATCTACACCCCGTGGAGAGCATTCCAGAATTTTTTCAAAATTTTTTGATTAGTACTTTTCGAGATAAGGTGGGGGGACAGCGATTTTTCACGACTTTTTAAAAATAATACAAAGAAAAGTGAGTCCAAGTACTACATCATATATATATATTTTTACTCGTGTTTTCACAAGCTTTCATTTGACACGACACTCGATGACCTAGTAAAAAAATTTTTTTTCACTTCCGATTTCATCCCCCAAAACTAACCCCTTAAGTCAAAATTTAACTTTCAAAACTACACGGCTTTGATGAGGCCATCAGTTCCTATATTATTACCAAATTTCAACTTTCTATGACAAATAGTTTCGGAGAAAATCCGGTGTGACAGACAGACAGACACCGACGTCATCTTATAAGTGTTCCATACGGAACACTAAAAAACTTGAAAAAATCATTTTACCCACTTCTAGTGATCAGATTGATTTAAAATTTGATGTAAAATTGCATGCAGTTTAAAAAATTTATCCAAAAACGGTTAGAGTCCCCTTAAAGCAACTGAGCTCAATCGTTAATCAGTTTACATCAAGACATACATGGTATAATTTTACTCCTTCATTAAAATATTAAAATCTAACAGTGTTTTATTTAAAGTTAACAAGCTCGTTTATTACACTATTGAATAATAAGTTAGATCCATGACTAGTGATATAAATGCGGAATCTTGTTAAATTGGGCCCACACAAATATTTCAATGAAAGTATTGTTTATTGTTTAATTGATTGTATCTTGAATCGGGTAGTTCAGACATTCAACCTTTTCAATACGTTCGGCTTTACAGCAAATAAAATATTAACGATTATAATATCGTTTAAATTGAAAAATATTCAAAGGTTACGTACACCAAAAAGGTACATCGCTATGGCAGATTTTTATATTTCACTTTTTCTAATATAGCTCGCTCTAGCTTCCTCCTCTTAAGTCCTTTCACCCTCGGGAGAGTATGGTGACTCTGTGCTCAATAAATGGATTGAACTATCATCTCCCATTGTTCCCAGTTCTGTGCATGCTCTGATGACTCGTGCAATGACTTTCCGGTTAATTGTTTCTTCTGATCCACCCAACGTGAAGGTGGTCTACCCCTGCAACGTTTGCCTTTAACCTTTCCCTATATGACCAGTGAAGTTCATGTCGTCCCCAGCTCCCCCACAATACATACTTCACTACCCTTTCCGCTGTTAATGAGATGATCCCTAGTTCTTCCATCCACAAAGCCCTAGGACATGATAAAATCACAAACAAAGCTCTCAAGAAACTTCCCAAAAAACAGATCTCAGAACATCATTAACAGCATACTGAGACAGCTACTTCTCACCTTATTGGAAGAAAGCTGACGTCATTATGATCAAAAAATCAGGCTCTCCCTCCCATGAGGCAGCTATCGTCCCATTAGCCTACTTCCCAGTTTAGGCAAGATAGCTGAAAAAGTCATCCTCGAAATTATCAGAGCAAAGTCCACAGCTCTCTGTGTTATCCCTGACGAACAGCAATAAAAGCAAGTAAAATTGGAGCTATTTTTCTTGATGTATCCAAGGTCTTCGTCCGCGTCTGGCACGAAGGTCTCATCCTGAAACTGATTCGACATGGCTACCCCCACTTCATGACTAAACTCGTACAGTCCTTTGTCTCTAACGGGACCTTTCAGGTCAGAGTCGAAACTGCTATCTTCAAGGTCAAGTCCATCAGAGCTGGGGTCTCCCAGAGCTCCGTCCTCTCTTCCCTCCTCGTCAATATTTTCACTGCTGACATTCCCAAGTCTGATCAGACTAGCCTCCTTCTTTATGGTGATGACACCGCTATTATCATACAATCTTATAGAAGTAACCGAATCGTTACTAGCAGACTCCAACGCCATCAGGATAAACTTGATTCCTGGTTTAACTACTGGAGGATCAAGCTGAACCCCAACAAGGTAAGTTACAAAGGCGCATATCTCCGACAGTTATTTTTAGTAATAGAAGATGTACATGCTGTCGAAGGCCTTTAAAAGATCATTGTAAGTAAAGTCTATTTGCTTTCCGGATTCAGCTGAACAAATTAAAAAGTTCACAATCGCAAGAGAGTAATCATGTGAATGTGCGAAAGTTATTTTTAATTCAAAAACATGGCTCATAAATTATAAACCACTAAAAAATGTTTCCTCTATTGTTTCAGATGCCTTCTAAAATGAAGGGCAGTGTTAGCCAATGCCACATGGTCGAACAGCCCAGTTGGTCTAGTCCATCAGCCAGCCCTTCACCACCTCCTCCCCCTTTACCTCCTCCCGTGGCGGCGCGATGGGCCAGGACTGAGCAAAACAGCGCGGAATCCTGTCCTCACTGCAGAGGTAGGCTAGCGTCGTTACCCACACGAACGACCTCATTGAGTAGTTATAGTTGTAAAGGTAAGAAGAGGATAAGGAACTCATTATTTCATTTTCTATAACAAATAATTGTTTATTAATAATATAAACCCAGATAATAGGCGCGTATTTTAACAATAAATGAATAAGTAAGTAAATATAATATATATATATATATATATATATATATATATATATATATATATATATATATATATATATGTATATATATATATATATATATATATATATATATATATATATATATATATATATATGGTATATATATATATATATATATATATATATATATATATATATATATATATATATATATATGTATATATACGAGGCATGTTTTTTAAGTAAGTACCGTTTTGGAATTAAAAAAAGACGTGCAAAGATATCGCTATAATTTTATTTTTACATGAAAGCCTGTACCTTAATCTACTTTTCTACATAATTTCCGTGAATATTGAGGCACTTGTCATAACGTGGCACCAGTTTTTGAATACCCTCCTCATAAAATTCTGCCGCCTGACTTGTTAACCACTGTATCACAAATGTTTTGACTTCGTTATCGTCTTGAAGACGCTGACCACCCAGGTGCTTCTTCAAGTGCAGGAACAAATGGTAGTCGCTGGGCGCCAGATCAGGGCTGTATGGAGGATGATCTAGAGTTTCCCATTTAAAAGATTTGATGAGATCTTTGGTCCGATTAGCCACATATGGACGGGCATTGTCATGCAGCAAAACGATACCCTTACTCAACTTGCCACGTCTTTTGTTCTGGATTGCACGACGCAGATTGTTCAATGTCTCACAATAAGACGCTGCATTGATTGTCTCATTACGAGGCAGAAACTCCACTAGCAATACTCCTTTTCTGTCCCAAAAAACTGTGCACATGATTTTGCGGGCAGAAATTGTTTGCTTAAACTTCACTTTTTTGGGTGATGATGAATGTCGCCATTCCATGGATTGTTGTTTCGATTCTGGTGTGACGTAGGCCACCCATGTTTCGTCACCAGTAACAATTTGGTCTAAAAAATGTTCACCTTCATTGTGGTACCGCTCAAGGAAAGTCAATGCACTGCCTAAACGTGGGGTTTTGTGCAAATCCGTCAACATTTTTGGAACCCAACGTGAACACAATTTCCGGTAATTCAAGTTCTCGGTCACAATGCGATACAAAACACTACGAGAATATTGAGGAAAGCAGTCGCACAATGATGAAATTGTAAAGCGTCTGTTTTCTCTCACCTTTTCGTCCACTTTCTGCACCAAATCTTCATTAACGACCGAAGGACGCCCACTCCGTTCTTCATCATGCACATTTGTGCGGCCATCTTTAAATGCTCTCACCCATTTCCTTACCATTCCATCACTCATAATGTTTTGTCCGTAAACTTCACAGATCTCACGATGAATATCGATCGGTTTTACGCCTTTAGCACTAAGAAATCGTATAACAGCCCGTACTTCACAATCGGCGGGACTCACGATTGTCGGAGGCATCTTAAACACTCAGTAAACAACGTATACAATGAAGAATCAGACTGTAATGGCGTCAGTGCGTAGACATGAGATGTAGGTTACCAGCGCGCATGCGCGGAACGCCGACCGTATCGCTGCGGCGGCGGAATCGCAAAACGGTACTTACTTAAAAAACATGCCTCGTATATATATATATATATATATATATATATATATATATATATATATATATATGGTATATATATATATATATATATATATATATATATATATATATATATATATATATATATGGTATATATATATATATATATATATATATATATATATATATATATATATATATATATATGTATTTATTATTTTTATTAGATGTATCTATAATTTAACATTGTCCTCTTCAAAGCATACTCCTTTGGAATGCACACAGCGTCTCCAGCGATTTTGCCATTCCTAGTTACAATTCTGGTAACCTTGTTTCGTTAAGCTGTTTAGAAGCTGCATCGTGACTCTTTGGATGTTATTCCGTAATGGTGACTTTTCAACTTCCGCTTAAGCGTTGGAAAAAATCGATAATCGCATGGAGCCATATCTGGACTGCAGGCGACCATGGCGGATATAATAGCAATTATTTCTGTTTGTTTTATCTCACTTTGGAAAGAATTTAAGATTATCCATTTATTGTGCCATTTTCGCGAGTCTAAGTGGTTCCTACAAAATTTTATACTTTACATTCAGTTACTGAATTTTCTCTTTAAATAATGCTCAATACCACCGAAATTAAGACATTTTTTTTATTTAACCTAGTTACACATTACAGATTATTTGCCAACATACATCTAACAGAACTATCTAACGCCAATTGGATTTATTATTATTTTCAGAAAATAAGAAACCTATTTATTAAATAAATATTTAAATGCAAATAATAAAACCAAAATATTTAATAGTAAGAATAATACAACAAAATCGATAAATGTAATTAATTAATATTAGAAAGAAGAAATATTTTAACTAACACATTAAAAATAAATAGGTAAAACTATTTTATACTAGATATAAATTTGTTAGGTATTTATTCCAAATGTTCAAAATACTATCTGTTATTAATCCTACACAATCTTGTTTTTCTCACCGTGGCTCTCATAACGTTCTCCAACCGAATTTCAGTAATTTGATTTACTACTCTTCTTAAGCGAATTTCTAAATCGTTTTTGTCTGTTGCTGGATTTTTGTAATTTTTTTTTTAGATAGTTCCATATAAAAAAATCAAGAGACATAAGATCTGGCGATCTTGCAGGCCACTTATTAGGTCCATTGGTATCCAATCAAATCTTTGATTCAAGTAGTTTACTACATTTCTACTATTGTTGGCTGGAGCGCCATCCTGCTGGAACATAATATTTCTACGATTTAAAGGTAAAGTTTCTAATCTTCAGCATTATTTTGAATGAACTCCATTTTCTCTTTTAACGCACCGTCAAATATAATAGGACCAATAATTCTTGTGCCAAAAGGATACCCAACCACATGTTAAGCCGAATCTTTCTTGATAGGCACTTTCTCGCATAATCCTAGGATTTTCTTCTGCCCAATATCGAGTACTTTTACGATTAAATAGACTCAAATCGGTAAATCTAGATTCATCCGAAAATAGAATGTTAAAATAAAGCTGGTTATCAAGGTGGTATCTTTGCAAAAACCAGTTACAATAATCCATTCTTCTCTGATGATCTATTTGAAATAAATGTTGATTTATTTGATATTTGTAGGGTCTGATTTTATATTTTCTTAAAATGCGGTGAGCGGTTTCACAATTTACACCGGTTTGTTCTTCAACATGTCTTATAGAAATTATAGGATCTACCCGAACAATGGCCAATACATTAATTTCTGACTCTTCGTCATCAATAAATACATCAGCAGGTTCAATCGGTTGCCTTCTAAACTGCTGCTCTACTCTTAAACAGTAATTTTGGGTGGGTGCCTCCTATGGGGATATCTTGCCATATAGAACTAGGCGGCTTGTCTATTATTCTTTCTGCACTCTCCATAAATTAATAATATGTCTACTTTTTCATTCGCTGAATACATTTTTGTTAACGGAAAGTTATTTTTGACGTAAAGTAAACAATAATAATTGCCAATTTGGTAACACGTAGCAACCATGATTTTCGGTTCGTCTGTTTTATCACAGCCTACTAAGTATGTAATGGAACTTGTTGATATCACATTATTGCACAATAAAACGGTTTATTTTCTGAAAATAATATTAAATCCAAGCGTTAGAGAGTTTTGTTAGATGTATGTTCGCAAAAAATCTGTAATGTGTAACTAAGTAAAATAAAAAATATGCGTTTTTTCTGCGTTCTGTAACTGAATGTAAATGAATGAATAGTCTTAAATTCTTTCCAAAGTGAGATAAAACGAACAAAAACAATTGCTAGTATATACGCCGTGGCCGCCTAAGTCTGAAAGTTTAAATCAGTTTTTGCCGGTCACCTGTCAAACAAATGTCAACTTGTGATACATCGTTGGAAAGCGAATTTCAAAGTGAATTGAAATTGATAAAAAAATGTGCAGAGTGTCATTGAAAATAAGAAAGTCGCAGTCACTTCCGGTCAAACCGGAAGTAGTTAAAAATATTTGTTAAGTGATAAAAAGACTTATATTATATCTCATTCTGGTATCTAAAAATGCAAATATGTAACTTTCAAATAAAAAAATTACAGTGTATTACATGTTAGCTGTGCCTTGGAGTACGTGTGCTGTGCCCCTAAAAAAATCCAATAAAAACCCTAAAAGCGTTTTTAAAAATAACTTATTGACGATTTTTCTAAATAATATCCCCCACTTTCGATGCAAAAACTTCAAAACCAAGAATTCTTTTGCCATATCTACCCAACTAGTGATTTTCCGCTCAGTGTATTTGTTCATCCGACCGGAATTTCATTCCTTCAATGCCTCCTTGAGTAGTCCAAACATATGATAATCACTGGGAGCGAAACCTGGCAAGGGAGGAGGTTGTGGCAGACATTCAATATACCAGGTGTATGCATAAGTTTTTGCCGGTTTCACTAAGAGATGGCACCAGGGAACAGTACGCAGTGTATGAACTTGATAGATACGTCAGTTTGTTCGTCTGACATTAACCTAACCAACATACACAAGTTGAGTCCGTCAAACATTAGCGTCTGTATTGTATCGTTCAGTGATCATGTCGACATTTGTGCCTGAAAAAGAACATTTGCGGCACGCATTGCTTTTCTTTTTTAATCAAAAGAAAAATGCTGCGGAAAGTCATCGTTTGCTGGTAGAAACATATGATGAACACGCTCCATCGATTAGAACATGTGAGACATGATTTCGACAAATCGCTTCGGCAAGAAGACAATGCTTTGTGTTTGATGGGACCAGAGCGGTATTGTGTATTATGAACTCTTGAAGTCCAGCGAAACCGTTAATGCACAACACTATCGCCATCAAATGATTAATTTAAATCACGCATTGATCGAAAGACGACCGGAATGGGCCAGAAGACATGGCAAAGTGATTTTGTTACACAACAAGGCGCCGTCTCACACAGCAAAACCAGAGAAAGACACCTTGAAATCGCTTGGATGGGACATCCTTCCGCACCCGCCGTACTCTCCCGACCTGGCGCCATCTGACTATCACCTCTTCGCATCAATGGGTCACGTGCTTGCAGAGCAACACTTCAGCAATTTCGAGGAAATAGGAACATGGTTCGACGAATGGGTCGCCGCAAAAGACAAGCAGTTTTTCTGGCATGGTATTCATAATTTACCTGAAAGATGGGCGAAGTGTGTAGAAGCCAATGGCCAATATTTTGAATAAATAAAAAATGAATTTCCCTTGAAAATTACGTGTTTTCATGCATACACCTGGTATATATATGTATATATATATATATATATATATATATATATATATATATATATATATATATATATATATATATATATATATATATATATATATATATATATATATATATATATATATATATAAATATATATGTATATATATATATATATATATATATATATATATATATATATATATATATATATATATATATATATCTTAAGTATATGACCTTAATAAAAAATATTAATATCGTTATTTACCTCCTTGCCTTCAAAATAATTCAAATTTTTAACATAATGGATCATTAAATTAAATAAAACTATAACTTTTATGTTCCACATGCTTTAATATTAATGTAATAAAAATTTGATAATGCGCGAAAATACTGTGTCAGAAGCCTTTTTAATGGTAAAGACAAATAAAATCGACCTAATTTAGTTTTACACCGTAATAAACACCTAATTAACATTTTAAAATATCCATGTAATAAAACTTTATTAAATTTTATGTGCAAATGGCTTTTTTACTGTTTATTACGTGTAAATTAGGAATAATTTCTTAACTCCACGTAATCATAAATTATAAGAAAGTAATAAAAAGAGAAATATATGTCGAGCTAGTACATGACATCCGCATGTATTGTTACTCCTCATACAACACTTTTCAAGCAGTCTTTTATATGGAGAACATCATCCCTTTGGAATAATTTACCAAAGACTATGTTTCCCAACGAGTTCAATTTACAGCGATTCAAGCCAACGCGAATCGCTTTTTCAGCACACGCGTCGCTTCTGTAGCTCGTAGCGCTTTAAAGATTTCCCTGCAGCACGTGTGCTGCGCCCATAATAAAAATAACCGGTCAAGTGCAAGTTGAACTTGCGCAATTAGTGTTCGTGTTACGGAGGTATAAAATGATCAGTGACTTCACAAAACACACCTCAAATGAGTTTTCAACAAAGTTTGTTTCCAATCTTTACTGAAAACTGATGACCTTGAAATTTTTGTTTTTTTGTGTACCAGATAAATTATTAAAGGTAATGCACTCCTGATAATTTTCGTTCAATCTACACCCCGTGGAGAATATTCTAGAATTTTTTGATAAGTACTTTTCGAGATAAGGGGGGTGGACAGCGATTTTTTGCGATTTTTTAAAAATAATACAAAGAAAAGTGTGCGCAAGAATTACATTATATATATATATATATATATATATATATATATATATATATATATATATATATATACATATATATATATATATATATATATATATATATATATATATATATATATATATATATATATATATATATATATATATATTACTCGTGTTTTCACAAGCTTTCATTTGACACCACACTCGATGACCTAGTAAAAAAATTTTTTTTTTTCACTTTCGATTTGACCCCAAAAACTAACCCCTTAAGTTAAAATTTAACTTTCGAAACTACATGGCTCTGATGAGGCCATCAATTCCTATATTATTACCAAATTTCAACTTTCTATGACAAATAGTTTCAGAGAAAATCAGGTGTGACAGGGAGACGGATTGACAGACACACACGGACAGACAGACACCGAAGTCATCTTACAAGTGCTCCGTACGGAACACTAAAAACTCATTAATGACGAGAGCTAGAATTACTACGTTGTTTTGGGTTAAGATTTTTATTATTATACTCCAGTCAAACTATGATTTTGAGGTAAAAGCGTCGGATACTGGTACTTTTTTTTAAATACTCGTCTCGACGAATACATTAAGGAAAAAATGTTGCGATTGCTGAAAAATTGGGGCAGCATCCTCAGAAATGGGAGAATTTGCCCGTTTTTTTTTTAATGCATATTTACGATTTCTTCTTTAAAAATTTTTTTTCATTACTTTTATAATATTTTCAGTAACCAATTATTATACTATATATATTTTTAATTATTATCCACAGGTTACTGTACATGTTGAGTGGCTGAGGAAGTCATTTGGTCTATTTATGCTGAAAAAACTGACTATTTTGCTTTCAATTTTATGCTTTTTTGGTTAAAATTTACATTTACTTTTAAAAAACTTATTACATTCATATTTGCCGTAACGACGATCATTTTATTAGTTATAAAATGATTACCATATGTCTTTCAAGGGGAGGCCAGAGCATTTGACTGACCCATTTAGATGAAACTTGATGGATAGTCAGGATTCACCGATATATTTAGAACCCCGTTTTATGTTTTGTCTCATCGGAGGATTCTTTTTTAAGAAAATTAATTTTATTTGGCTTCATAATGTTTTGAAAAAGTAATAATATTTATATTAAATAAAAACTACATTTCTACAACAATTTAAATATAATTTATTATTTTATTTAACTAGTTAAGATTGTATCATTAAAATTAATATTTTATGCAATAACTTTATAATTTTTATTAATTTAATTGTTATAACTTCATAGAAAATTTACATTTACAGTTAATATAAGACTTTTTCTACGTAAGATGGTTCACTCGTGACAATCGGAGCCAAAAGTATAGTCCGATAATAAATACAAAAAGATTAAAATACTTAGTAGCAGAGTATTTTATTTTTGTCGGAGAATGTATTCGATACTTGGAAACTTTCACATGCAGACACACATTTTTAATGAAAATGAATGTGGGAACGCTGCCAATGTGTATACCGAGTACTCTGTAGAATAACGTAACCTATATTTTTATTATACTTTGTGTATGTTTACTGTTTACACCGTATTACTTCTATTTAAAATAAAAAATATAATTTAAGTAAAAAATGGCTTTTGATTATAATCAATTGCGACATAAAGGCAAATTTACAAAGGAAAACTCATCAATAAACCTCCTGAGAAACATACAAGATCTTATATGGCAAGAAAAGATGAAATAAGAAAACAAAGAGCATCAAGAGCTAATTTGCCTGCAACAAAAAAACTTACAAACTGATTGGTTAGAAATAAAGAGGCCACGAGAAAAAATAAAGAAAAACATGAAGGGGTGCAGTATCAATCAAATTGTGGACTACAGATGTACGTTTATCGTACTGGTGACATTATTAATCCTCAAACGTTAACTAATATATTGAATTATGTTTCAATTACATCCGAGGGCTATGGCTTAATGCATTTCGATTTAGAAACATCGGGATTTTCAAGTACAGCTAATATTTTGCAAATAGCGGCTAAATATCGGGATGAAACATTCAATATTTATATTAGCCCTACGCAACCGATTAATTACCACGCTTTTAAAGTTACGGGCTTAGAACATATCAATGGCGACCTGTATTTATATGGTAAACCTATCAAAACAATCACTCTAAAGGACGCATTAATGTCATTCCAACAGTTTTTAAAGGTATAATTAATATAGCAATGATCGTGGATTTAAAAATATTGCTGGTTTTTTGGACACAGTAACTCTTTTTAATAAACGCTTTCCTGACGGAAAAGGCTAAGAATGGTTAAGCTCGGAAAGTTAGCGCATGATTTACTGCAAGTAGAACCAAACGAGAAATTCCATGAGGCGATATATGACGTTAAAACCCTTGAGAATTTGGCAAATGAGTGTTTGAAAAGAGAAGATTTAATTACAAATTACGTATCGTATGAAGAGTGCGTCATAGAAAAACTAATATTGCCATCGTTAATGCTTTTAAAAAGTGTTATTTTAGATCTTACGATTAAAAGAATTGCATCTGAATGCATAACTTTGAAAGATCTAAAAAGTTCTCATGATAAATTGGGTTCTACATGAATAGTGCCGTTATTATCTAGTCGAAAAGACAATGGCAAACTACTTGTAACCAAAGATACGCGAGTAGTAAATAAAGTAATTAATTAGTTTACAAATAGTTTATAGTACTTTATTTATCACTAGTATCATTATGGAGAAGATTTGTAAAACCGTGTTTTTAATATATGTATATTTAATATGGATATCAAATGATAAGTAACAGTGTTGGGCAATAAATATAATATTAACTTAAAATATTGAAAAATTATTGGACCTACGAACATATTTTTGTTAAATATAAATCTTTTAAATACTAAAGGAAAAAATAATAAATATCAAGATACAGATTCAAATTTTTAATTAATACATTTAAAATTTTTATTTGATGATCATAGATAAAGTTGATAAATATATTGTGTTTATTCAATACATTATTTAACCTACAAATGAATTTATGTTTAAAAGTTAAGCGTTTTAAATGCGGTTTGGATGTTAGCGCGTAAAATACAACGACAAACTGTGATGTTTGTCCCTCAATACGTGGTTATTCTTTTAAACAAATATCAACTTTAAATATTTATGTCTTTCTAACAAATCGATAAAAAAAATATATTTTTATTACAAAATTTTTCTAATTTTTTTTTACTAAATATTAGTTTTTAAAAAATTTAGAACAGTTCTTAAGATATACACGAAACTATGCCTTTTTATACTACATTGACCTATGGCATGTTCATTATGTGCACTTTAATTATGAATATCTCACTTCGCAAGGGGTCAATTTTTTTTTTTAATTAAATGAAAAATATTTAGATTACCATACAATTTCATCAAATTCTTAAGAAAATTGGATTTACGGGTGAACTACCTTAACAAAAAGAGAAAACAATTTTTTTGTTAAAAAGTTAAAGCAAATAGCTTACAGTTTGCAACTACACATACTATTTAATCATAAAAAAATGACAAAAAAACGTTAAAAAAAGCCAGTTTCTTCCGACCAGAAGGTTCAAATGACATCCATAGCGCATTAAATTTTTCGTTTTTAGTGTTCCGTACGGAACACTTATAAGATCACTTCGGTGTCTGTCCGTCTGTCTGTCCGTCTGTCCGTCTGTCACACCCGATTTTCTCCGAAACTATTTGTCATAGAAAGTTGAAATTTGGTAGTAATATAGGAATTGATGGCCTCATCAGAGCCATGTAGTTTTGAAAGTTAAATTTTGACTTAAGGGGTTAGTTTTGGGGGGTGAAATCGGAAGTGAAAAAAAAATTTTTTTACTGGTAATCGAGTGTGGTATCAAATGAAAGCTTGTGAAAACACGAGTAAAAAATATATATATAATGTAATACTTGCGCGCACTTTTCTTTGTATTATTTTTAAAAAATCGCGAAAAATCGCTGTCCACCCGCCTTATCTCGGAAAGTACTTATCAAAAAATTTTGAAAAAATTCTGGAATATTCCCCACGGGGTATAGATTGAACGAAAATTATCACGAGTGCATTACCTGTAATAATTTATCTGGTATATAAAAAAAACAGAAATTTCAAGGTCATCAATTTTCAGTAAAGATTGGAAATAAACTTTGTTGAAACTTATTTGGGGTGTATTTTGTGAAGTCACTGATCATTTTATATCACCGTAAGATAAATTTTGACTTAAGGGATTCGTTTTGAGGGGTGAAATCGGAAGTGAAAAAAAATTTTTTTTACTAGATCATCGAGGGTAGTGTCAAATGAAAGCTTGTGAAAACACGAGTAAAAAATATAAATATAATGTATTACTTGCGCATACTTTTCTTCATATTACTTTTAAAAAATCGTGAAAAATCGCTGTCCCCTACCTTATCTCGAAAAGAACTGATCAAAAAATTTTGAAAAAATCCTGGAATATTCTCCACGGGGTATAGATTGAACAAAAATTATCATTACCTTTAATAATTTATCTGGTATAGAAAAAATCCAAAATTTCAAGGTCACCAGTTTTCAGTAAAGATTGGAAATAAACTTTGTTGAAAACTTATTTGGGGTGTGTTTTGTGAAGTCACTGATCATTTTATATTACCGTAAAATAAATTTTGACTTAAGGGATTCGTTTTGAGGGGTGAAATCGGAAGTGAAAAAAAAATTTTTTTACTATGTAATCGAGTGTGGTGTCAAATGAAAGCTTGTGAAAACACGAATAAAAAAAATATATATATAATGTAATACTTGCGCACACTTTTCTTCGTATTACTTTTAAAAAATCGTGAAAAATCGCTGTCCCCTGTCTTATCTCGAAAAGTACTGACCAAAAAATTTTAAAAAAATCCTGGAATATTCTCCACGGGGTATAGATTGAACGGAAATTATCATTACCTTTAATAATTTATCTTTTATAGAAAAAAAAACAAAATTTCAAGGTCACCAGTTTTCAGTAAAGATTGGAAACAAACTTTGTTGGAAACTCATTTGGGGTGTGTTTTGTGAAGTCACTGATTATTTTATACCACCCTAATAAATTTTTTTATTTTAAAACAATCAACGTACGGAACACTAATTGTGCAAGTTCAACTTGTACTTGACCGGTTATTTTATCTAGAATCAAAATCTGTCAGAATTTTTAGTTTATCTTCCACAAATTTATGATAAAATAGCAAAAATACGCTAAAAAAAACCAAAAACAGACCAATTCTCCCATTTTCAAGGTGCCCAATTTTTTCAGCGGTCGCAATATTTTTTCCCTAATGTACTCGCCGAGACGAATATTTCAAAACAAAAAGTAGCAGTATCTGACGATTTTTGTTTCTGGCCTGTTTTGGTCGTATTCTGACTGGACTGTTAATTTAAGTGGCAATTAGTCTAATTGTATACAAGGATTATGAGTCAAACTCTTTATAATAGTTTCAACTTCTGAACTTATCACTGAAGGCAGGAAAAGGACTTGTTGAAGAAAAGTGGTGACCGGGTATAGATTGTCTACATTCGAAAAATATAAAATGACATTTGAAGACCCTGTAATTTAATAAAATTTTCGGGCCCACATTCAAAAGAATTTTTCCTTTCATAATAGCATCGATCCTTTAAGAATGTGGTTTAATAATGCAATAACCTGTACTTTCACTGGTAACACGAATAAATCACTCTCCTGGATTTTTGCATTTCTTCACGTGGGGGAGTGGGAATTATGATTTACTTAGGACAGTATTTTCCACCGAGTACAATTTACAACAATTTAACGTAAATCGCTTTCTCCAAACACGTATCGCTCCTGTAGGGCTTCAGAGAGTCTCTGCAGAACGCATGCTACGAGGGCTACCTTTTAAATTTTTACAAAAACAATGAAAGACAAAAAAAATTGGTAAAAATCGTTTTATTATTTCTCTTTAAGATTTATACACTTTTGCATGCGTTCCAACTAATTCTCGAAACATTTTTTCCACTCTGAAGTTGGTACCGCCCGCGCCTTCGTATGTCCATAAAAAAATTACAAAAATAACCTGTAATTCTTATTTTTTCCGACTTTCCCTGTCTGTTTATATTTTATATCCACCTAAGTTAATTCTAGACAAACAAGAACTGGATGAATATTAAATAAGTAACTTTTTCTTTGATAAAAAATTCATATAAGGTATGGAAACAACTCCCTAAATATTCCTGTCGTATTTTTTTTGGTATATATTTATTAGGAATCGCTTTGGTATCTGGACCGAATCGGAGATCATCATCATATATTATAAATTATAAACGCCGGACCGACTGCCGGCCGACCGGAGTGGGTCAGAAACCGATCTGGAGGAAACCATTAGAATATATTCCAATAAGATTTCGAGATTATGGAGTTACCGGTTTGGTATTTGTGAACAACGAAATTCAATGTATGGAGGCCTATTTATTTAAATATATATATATATATATATATATATATATATATATATATATATATATATATATATATATATATATATATATATATATATATACAAAAAACAACAATATATTGCCAATTTGTGGTTATCCTCTTTACGTTTCTTGTTGTTGTTTTCTGATATGAGAATTGGACTCATCGTTTTGATCTAATGAAAACGATAAATGTGCCAAAAAGGACAAAACTGTAAGTAATTATTTTAGCTCTCTATTAAAATTCTTATGTAATTTAATATAATTTAGCTTGGATGGTTGGAGGTGCAGCGGGAAGAAATTATATAACAAAGTTGTTTGCGAAAAAGTAAACCCCCAGCGAACTCCTAGTTCAGCCCCTTCAGAAAATAGAAAGTGAGAGCTAAAATGTAAGAAAAAAATCATTCCTATTGGTAAAAATATTTGAGTAGGTTTTAAATGAGAACATTTTTTTTTTTTAAATCCGATTTACCTATAAGTTTTTGATATGAAATATAGTTGAAATCTATTGTTAACAAAATAGAGGGAGTCGCTTGTTTTGGTAGGCCATTATCTTAATTTTTATTTGAAGCATATGTCCACCGTTTGAAGCTTGCGCAGTAGTAAAGAAAAGAAATTAAATTTAAAGACTTAGCTGTTATCGTTATTTGAAGCATGCGCCCACCATCGGAGCTTGCGCAGTACTGAAACAAAATAAGCGGATCCTTTACTAAGGATAACGGTTTTCCTTTCGAAGTGCCGAAGTTTGGCATTCGTGTGAATCAAGGAAGTCGAGTGATTTTCAAGAAATGGACGAAAAAGAATTTCGTGTGGTGATTAAACATTACTTTATGAAAGGCAAACGCGAGACTAAAGAGAAGCTTGATAAACATTATGATGACTCTGCACCTTCGATTAGAACAGTTTATAAGTGGTTTCAAAATTTTCGGACTGGCCATATGGGCACAAGTGACGCTGAACGTTCTGGACGGCCTGTGGAGGTTACGACTCCAGAAATTATTGATCAAATCCATGATATGGTGATGGATGACAAAAGAGTTAAGGTGCGTGAGATTGCTAGTGCTGTGGGCATCTCGACTGAACGGGTACATAATATTTTGCATAAACATTTGGACATGAGAAAGCTATCCGCAAGATGGGTGCCGCGATTGCTCACGCTTTACCAAAAACGGAATCGTGTGAAGTGTTGCAAGGATGGTTTGCAGCTGTTCCAGAAGAATCCGGAGGACTTTAAGCGTCGTTTCGTCAATGTGGATAAAACATGGATACATTACTATACTCCTGAGACAAACAACAATCTTAACAATGGGTTACCAAGGGGGAATCTGCACCAAAAAAGGCGAAGACCGTTCCTTCGGCCGGAAAGGTTATGGCCACTGTCTTTTGGGATTCGCAAGGGATAATCCTCATCGACTATCTGGAAAAGGGTAAAACTATTACAGGTGAATATTATTCATCGTTATTGGATCGTTTGAAAACCGAGCTGCAAGAAAAACGCCTGCGATTGGCCCACAAGAAAGTCCTTTACCATCACGACAACGCACCAGCACACACCTCAGCAGTTGTGGTCGCAAAATTAATGGAAATAGGATTCCAACTCGTTTCACATCCCCCCTATTCTCCAGACTTGGCTCCCTCGGACTACTATTTGTTCCCCAATTTGAAGAAATGGCTGGCGGGACAAAGATTTTATTCAAACGAGGACGTGATTGCAGACATTAATGGATATTTTGCAGACTTGGACAAATTCTATTATTCGGAAGGGATCAACAAACTAGAACATCGTTGGACGAAGTGTATAAGCCTAAAAGGAGACTATGTCGAAAAATAAAAAAGGTTTACCCTAAACACATAAGTAGTTTTTATTTTTGCACGGACTTTTCAAACCAGCCTCGTAATTTATACCTAATTTAAACCACTTATAATACGAAATTCCTAGAATGTAATTTAATTAGTTTTTTATTAGGGAGTTGTGTTTTAGCAACTCAACCTTTTTAATAATTGATTGAAACTTGACCAGAACGGATACTCCATTTTCTATAAAGTAGGTGTAGCATATCATATATCAACTTCGTTCATCACCCCTTATGCCAACAAAAACTGTCGCAACAGCTACTTGACCTTTTAAGAAAATTCACCCCTAAAATATGCTTGTGTTTGCTTAAACAACCTCGTATAGTCATTTGACTAAGTAAGTGGATAAAATTCCTTCTACATTTTGATAACGGAGAAGAAACGTCAAAGACATTCAAGTGATTTTAGTTAGCTGTAAATGAAAAACGTATTTGTTTGTTAAATAAGTCATTATATTAAAAATGTTCTTGCAGTGTGAACGCCTTTTCGTAGTCATTACATTATCAAACACAATGAACTAAAAACTAGAAAGAAATAAATATTCCATCAAAAACATAAAATGTAAAAAAATGCCAAGTCTCGCAACGCAGTCCTTCTACCACAAAAAGTTGTAAAATCGCATGTAAAACCAAGTCAGTTATTTTAGTTAGTACCTATGGACGCACCTATTCAACAATTTTGTCATAAATTGTTATCTATTTAGTTACCTACCAACATTTATAGAGACCGTGTCAATATTAGACATATATTCTATAATAAATATAATGACTTCGCAATCGCACGGCAACATAATCACATAAGAATAATCTACTATTTCGATTACTAAGTAAGTCTAAACCACAGGTTCCCAAACTTTTTTTTCTCGTAGACCACTTTCAAAATTTTACTGGTTTCGGTGGACCCCCTGCTGCTACATTTCTACCATATTCCCAAAACTCGTCAAAAAATGTGAAGATTAGATCTAACGATGGAAATTTGCGTCGTGGCTGAGTTCTAACCCTAAATTCGGAGTGGTAAAAATAAAAAGTAAAATAATATATTT
Source organism: Pachyrhynchus sulphureomaculatus (assembly GCA_019049505.1). Taxonomy (NCBI): domain Eukaryota; kingdom Metazoa; phylum Arthropoda; class Insecta; order Coleoptera; family Curculionidae; genus Pachyrhynchus; species Pachyrhynchus sulphureomaculatus. The sequence continues at coordinate 35,151,161 of CM032455.1, forward strand.
TTTTGTGTTCTATTTATTAAAATAATATGATTACAGACTTAACAGAATTAAAATTAAACATTAATAACGTACCGTAACTTCAACAATGCAAATCAACAATTAAAAAAAAAAAGTCATAATTTTAATGGGAGGGATGTACTTGATGGATTGACAGCAAATTATCAATATTTGGCTTCAGTTTTGTAAGGAATAACCGCAAATCTCCCCGTTCTGTGATGTTCAATCTGCTCCTTTTTTGTTAATAGGTTTGTAACGACACTAAAACTTTTTTCGACAAGGTATGACGAGGGAAACGCTATCAAAAGTTTTCTCGTAATTTCCCACAGCCCAAGATATTTTTCGGGTATTTCTGCCTGCAGCCAAAATGTTTGATAGCCTTTTTTAAATTTCACCTTCAGCTCCTCATTGGTGCTAAGCTCGAGTTGCTCCTCTTGAAATACCACATTCGCCACTTCCGTTTCATCAAATGGATTTATGATCCATGGTGGTATTTCCATCGTCAGAATATCTTCAATCTATTTCTGAAGTCATCAAGCAAGGCATTTAAATGTTGAACGTATGTCTGAATATCCTCATCAAGACATTCTGCCTGTGACAAGTTTGGAAACTGGGAGAATTCGCGCCGACTAATATTTTGCTTCATAAATTTCAATTTTCCAAGAAAAGCCGAAATTACACCCTTTGTTTTTATTATATTTAGGCTGTCCCCTTGTAACTGCAAGTCAATGTCATTAAATTTTTTGAACAAATCTGTCCAATACGCGATGTCTGCTTTCAATTTGATCAGGTTTTCTTTTAAATCTGGATCTTTACTTTCCTGAAACTCTAAAACTGATTCAAAAAGTGAGTAAAATCTTGTTAAACATGCACTTTTCGACAACCAGCGTACTTCAGTATGTAAGAGCAATCGTTGGAAGTCTTCATCATTTTCGTCGCACAATTGTGCAAATAAACGGGTATTCAACGCATTGCTTCTTATTTTGTTAACTGCTTTAATCACAAATTGAAGCGATTGCTGCAATCTATCACTCAAATGTTTTGCTACCAGGTGTTGTCGGTGGTTGACACAGTGAATTGCAGTTACCCCTGGTATAATTCTTTTAAGATGGCTTATAAACCCACGATATCGCCCGAAAATGGCAGGAGCTCCATCTGCTGCCACTGAAATAATGTTTGTAAATGAAATCGATTTTTCCTTAAAAAAATCACTCAGGACATTAAATATTGATTCGCCTTTAGTGTCCCTCTCCAAAGTTTTCGCGAATAGCAGCTCTTCATGGATTTCTTCGTCCATAACAAATCGAACATATGCCAATAATAATGCTTCATTACCAGGTAAAGTTGACTCGTCCAGTTGAATAGAAAAATAAGTTGTTTGCAGATAATTACACAAGAAGCTTTCAAAATCAGAGCTCATTTCATCAATACGTCTTTGTACAGTGTTGCTATTCAAAGGAATTCTTTTGAGTACGTCAAATGGAGGTTTGTGCAGAACAGTTTTTAAAACCAGCGGGTAAAATTAACTGTTCTCCGATGGTGTGCGGTTTTCCAGATTTCGCTATAAGCAATGAGATATAGTAAGATGCCCGCAAGCCATCATCGTTACTTTGAGACGTTGAAGCGAACATACTGTGCACGGTGAGTCTCTTTTCATATGTTTCCTTCAATGTTTGAAAATATTTTAAATCTTTCCCTATTTTATCAGGATGACACCTTCTTAGATGATCTTCGAGCTTCTATGGTTTCATAGAGCCATTGCTCAAAACTTTGTTGCATAAAAGGCATATGGGCAATCGTTTGTCTGTCTTTGATGGAAGAAAACCAAATTTCAAATAATCAACACTGTACTGTCGACATTTCTTCTTAGATTCATCCATGTTTCGTATCAGTTACCTACCTGTAAAGAAAAAAAATGTTTGTTTTAGTAATCATAAGGCGACTTTAACAAGATATGGCTATTTTAACAGAGTAAAATAGGATTAATTAATTATTGCAATTAAAAAACCAAAATGCCGGCGGTAAAACTGATTTTAATTATTAAAAGCAATAAACTGCTAAGACCCATATAGAGGTTTTCACAAAACGGCTGAACCTATTTTAATGTAAATATAAAATATTGTTTGATTAATTATATTTTGATACATTTCTGTAAATTCGAGAGAAAATACTTTTAAAGAATATTTTGACATCAAAACTCCGCGATTTTAATGATTTTTTTATTACTTTGATGTACGTTACGAGTGGTACATAAAGACACGTACAATTTATGAAAATATTTTTAGTCATTTAGCATTAGCAACTACGAGGGCACTGAAATTTGTACAATCATGCAGGTCAATCATATATCTCTCCTCTAGTGAATCACCACAGTCTGGTAAATAAATAATTTTATAATAAAAGGTACTAAAAGTTCAATCTTTCTCGGCTTTCTGTTCTTTTATAGAATTATCGAATAATGGCCCTGTTCAGTATTTAATTTTTATTACGTAACTACTACACGCAAACATAACAAATATAATATTATTACAATATAAAATAAAAGTATGAATAACAAATAGGCAGGTACTTACTTTTTCCGGCACTGGCAAACACTGTCATCGATTAACTCACACTTTTCTTTTCAAAATTCCAGAAACAAATGAGTAACGTTTGTCCTTGGCATTCGTATTTATATTGGTGAAGAATCAAACAAGTTCATGCAAGATTGCAAGCACAGCACAAGTCGTATTTCGTCCCTTTGCACGTCTGAACGGGTTGCGTTGCGGGCGGGCGGGCGGGCGGCGCTTTGCGAGTCACTGAAATACAGCCTGTCAAAAATCACCAAAAAATTTGGAATTTTTTTTTGCTCCCTTAATTTTTTTGAGTAGTGTATTATCTGCCTACATTGATAGGTAAAGCCAAGCCAACATTTTGTGTTCTTTACTATCGAAACCAGATAAATTTTCGTGGACCCCCGCTTACAACTTGTGAACCCCCATTTTTTTTTCACGCCAACGTAGACCCCCGTTGAGTCTCCCGTGGACCCCTGGGGGTCCACCTGAACCACTTTGGGAATCACTGGTTTAAACAGTGCACTTAAGTATAAAGTATTTTAAATAGTAGATTATTCTTATCTGATTATGTTGCCGTGTGATTGCGAAGTCATTATATTTATTATAGAAATAAAGATGTCTAATATTGATACGGTCACTATAAATGTTGGTAGGTAACTAAATAGATTTTAGATTTATGACAAAGTTGTTGAATAGGTGCTTCCATAGATACTAACTAAAATAACTGACTTCGTTTTACATGAAATCTCACAACTTTTTGTGGTGGAAGGACTGCGTTGCGAGACTTGGCATTTTTTTACATTTTATGTTTTTGATGAGATCTCATTTCTTTTTGTAGGTAGTCCTCTTTTTTTTTCTTCTCGGGTAATATTTCTTGGACGTCAGCTATGGATTTTCTTAAAACCCACTCCCTGTCTCTATTGGTTTTTCTCAGAGGCTATGATATAACAATTTTTGACAAGTCTGGACGATAAGTGCTTCTAAGTCGATTATATTCAACGATTGCGGACTCCTGAGCTTTGATACTACCGAAGTCGACATTAATTAGATGTAATCTGCCCAGAATTGTCTCTCTCGAAAGTGCCACGTATGCTTGACCGCATGTGAACACTGAAGAACCGATGTCCATCAGTGCACTGTTTAGACTTAGCCTCTGACTTTTGTATATGGTAATAGCATAGGCTATACGTATCGGAAACTGTTCGCGATGAACATAAGCTCTATTAATAAATTCAAGTCTAGTTTTGACTGGGCCAAGCTTGTAAAGATGTTCATTATTAATTGTAATATGTATTTTTTTTTATATTATTTGTATTTTCAGGATCAACCTTTACTCCTTGTACTATACCGATAGAACCGTTGACTAAGCCAAGACTCACGTCAATATTTCGTCTTAACGTGACTTTTGCTCCTATTTTAATAACTATATTCTCTTCTAGCCCTGCTGTCATGGAAGCATCATCTACATACTTTTTTATAATTAAAATATACTTAAAGTATTTCACTTAACAATTTTTTAATTACACGAAGTAGGTAAGTATTATTAAACGAATATAATTAATAAATGAAAAATATTATTAAATATAATATATTAATTAATAAATAATACAAATTATTCATAATTATGGATTTTTTAGTGATTAATTAACTTTATACGATGTATTATTTACCAGGACTCACGGTTGACCTTGCATTATGCTATGTACGGCTGAGCGCTGCGCGCTCTCCGCGTTCTATCTTAAAAACGGTTAAGCGTATAAAAAATACTTAGAACAAGATTTGTAGAGAATTTTATGCCCTACAATTTTCATAATAGATGCAAATATCATTGAAACCATAGGAAGCGAGATATTTGCGAAAAACCGATTTTTGTGACCTTTGACCTTGAATATCTTAAGACGCGGACACGAGATTTTATGAGACTTTTGAGACAACTTTTAGAATGCCAAAATAAAGGTTTATACAAGTTTACAGCTTATTATCTCTCATTCCGAGGTTGACCCTCTTTTTTGGCTTAAGTGACTGTACTATATAGAAAACGGAACTGAAATTTCGGGATGTTTGAGTTCTTCCTTCCTTTATAGGCTAAACACTAACTAAATTCAAAATTTGAAGTTTGTGTGTCTGCTAGAAGTACCTTAGAATTTTGAGGATCGGTGAGTGTGTCAGTGACAAAAATAAAGAACTTCGACTGGCGATAGTTCCTAAACTATAAGGTATAAATAGTAGGTAATTTAGGAATATACCTAGTATAGTATGTCTTCTTGGTCACTGAAAATTCAGACTTCTGGCTTTATCCACAACGAAGGGGGGTCGAAAGTGCCGTGAGTGGCTTCGAGAAAAGGATGGTACAGCTGTGCTTTCTGCTCGACTTGGCAGTTAAGGGCAGTCAGAGCAATATGTCTTATAATAAGGAATACTCACTATCACTATAAGCCTGGTTTTATCCCATGCTGGATGTAGGCCTTCCCCCTGAATTTCCATCTCAATCTATTTGCAGCTGTTGTCATCTATCCAGTGCCCGTAACCCTCTGTATATCATACCGTCATCGTGTTTTGATACATCCTACGCTCTTTTTCTGTTCTCGTGGTCTCTAATGTTAGCTTGGTCCATCGAACATCGGTCGTACGTGCTACATGTCCAGCCATTGCCACTTTCTTTCCGCTACCTGTTCTATAATATCCTTCAGTTTCGTTTGTTCACGAATTTACTTGTTTCTTTTTTATCCCGATCATCCGCCTTTCGTGTGCTCTCTGGGTCCGAGGAGCTCGTTTTTGTTAACAACTTTATTTAGTATCCAAGTTTCAGCGCAATATGTAATTAACGGAGGATGCACTGGTCGTAAACCTTGGCCTTTAACTTATTTGGGATAGCTTTATCCTTGCATATATAACTTAATTTCCCGAATTCGCACTCTTCAAGCCTGATTCTTCTTGAAATTTCATCTGAGACGCTGTCTCTTGTCGTAGTAATTTTTTACCGCAAATACACATAATTCTTTACAATCTCGAGAGCTGTGCCTTCCAAATTTATAACTATGTTGTTTCGGATGGTTGTAGCTTCTACTTGATGGAAATTCATTATAAATATATAATAAAAGACTGTTTTTAGTCAATTTCTACTAGTTTATTTATAATTGCGATGACGCGTTGTGGAAATTGACTAAAAACGTTTTTTATTATATATTTATAATGAATTTCGATCAAGTAGAAGCTACAACCATCTGAAATTTGAAACAAGCTGATATAGCTTTCTAACTTTAAACTACTTCAATTTACTTCTAAAATGTGCAATAACCACACAAACTATTTGTTTTTTCAATCACTGCCTCCAAAACCAAGTAACACCTAAGGACATAAATCTTAAAACTCACAAAACCAGCAAAGCAGCTAAAGAAGCAGTCATACTCGCCAAAAGAAAATGGATATATATACAGAGAGAAAAATCCAGTATAACATTAGAGACTCATATAACATGTATCTCAAGGCAATCCACACAGAATTATTATTTAAATTAAACTTTATAGAATTTATGGGCTTAGATTCAAACACACTTGAAAAAGTAAAAACAATAATACATAAAAAATATTTAAAACAATACGATAAACTACAGTATCTCATTCAACAAAAACGTACAACAACACCAAATAAGAAAGAAAGAGAATTTTTTACCGATCATCTATTCTTTAATCGATTTATTAACATTTCCAACACATCTTTTTCGGATAAGGAATAAAATCTTCTAACAAAAGGTTTCAAGCACAATATTCAAACTAACTTCAATATCAAAGACTCGGAAACATTATGTATTGATACTGAGATACCCTTGAAAGATAGTCCTCACAACATATTATCAAAATTTCAGCCGAATTATTAAAAAAGAATTCATATCTAATAACAACATCAACCAAGACTTAAGGACAATAAAAACCATTCAGAGTAAATCAAAACAAAGTGATGTAATCTTTACCGAAGCAGATAAAGGTAACACAGTAATAGCAATAGACAAAATCGAATATACTAACAAAACGTTAGATTTTTTCAAAACAGGAAAGTACGAAATTTTAGATAAAGACATAACAAATATTTTTCAAAAAGAAATAAAACAACAAATTGAGCAGGCTAAAGGTATCATTCACGATAAAGATAAATTTAAATTAATAAATATGAATCCCCAAATCCCACAACTTTATTCACTTATAAAACTACACAAACTTGACCACCCAATCCGACCAGTTGTTTCTTATAAGTCTGCTCCAGCATATAAGACGTCATCCTTTTTAATCGATTTAAGCAAATATCAAAGCAAATTTGAACCCAAATACAGTATCAAAAACACACACGAACAAATGGATAAAATTAAGAATATAACAATACCAGATAATTCTAAATTAGTTTCTTTCGATGTCAAAAACTTATTTCTAAGTGTTCCCCCAGACGAATCAGTAATTTTAATAGAGAACCTATTAACAAAAACAAAGTAAATGAAGTTATAAAAATGGACATAATTAATTTATTAAGAACTTGCCTAAGACAAAATTATTTTTCATTTAACAATAAATTCTACAATAGTAAGGAAGGGTGAATTATAGGGAGTCCATTAAGTCCATTACTTGCTGAAATTTTCAGGGACAGTATTGAAACAATGATGTTTAATAACCATAAAAACAATAGTAATAGTTGCCTATACTGGTATCGATACGTAGACGATATAATTGTTTGCTTTACAGGTACAGAAAGACGATTAACTGACTTTTTACAGTATATTAATTTTTTACATAGAAATATCAGTTTTACAATGGAAGAAGAAGTCGAAGGGAAAATCAACTTCCTCGTCTTAACAATCAGTAAAACCTTGAAAAAACATGAATTTGGAATATATCACAAACCTTGTCATACAGATACCACAATTAATAATAGTTCTCACCACCCTAACCATCATACACTCGCGGTTTATCATAGTTTTATACATAAACTAACTAATATCCCCTTATCAGAAGACAATTTTACTAAAAAATTAAACTACATAAAACAAGTAGACTTTAATAACGGTTATTCAGTTACTTTAATCGATAACATCGTTAGGAAAAAACTTAGAAACAAGGCTATCTCAGTAATATATCCGTTTTAAAGACAGAAAAACCACATTTAAATGCTTAACCCATTTTGGCAAACCAACAGAAAAACTGGGAAAATTTTTAAATCAAAAAAATATCAACATAGCTTACAAGACTAACAATACTATAGAGAAATATCTCAAAAACTACAAACCACAAATCAATAAAGACAATAAATCAGGGGTATATTAATTAACATGTGGTTCCTGTTCTAAAACATACATAGGACGAATTGGACGTACATGTACACAAAGAATTACAGAACACGAAAAAAGTCTAATTCAACATATGCTAATCATCTTTTAATAGAGAATCACACATTTAATAAGAATTTCAAAATTTTAGATACCCAACAAAAGGGTTTAAAACTAAACCTTTTAGAGACAATGCAAATAAAACGATTAAGGACTACAGGTACTTTACTCAACGACCAGGTAGATTTAAACAATTCACCATTATTAAATTTATTCTCCTAATTTCATGTCTGTGTGGGTTTTCCAATACTATCAATATAATTTAATTAGGTTTAATATTGTAATTATGAAATCATATAACATTAAACATTAAACCTAACTTGACAGTGTAAAATGTAGATCTGAAGAAGCTGCATCGACAGCGAATCGCGTCATCGCAATTATAAATAAACTAGTGGAAATTGACTAAAAAGATTCTTTTATTATATATTTAAACTATGTTGTTATTAGTGTTGGTTAATATTTTTGTCTTACCTTTATTAATCTTGGGAAATATTCAAATTCTTAACTGGCTTCGGTTTCAAACTTACTCATGAATAAATTGGCTATGAAAGGTGATAAGTAGCCCATAGCTGCTCCTTCTTTCTGAACATAAAATTGACTGTTATATTGGAATGAATTTTGTTCCATACAAAGTTTAGATCTAAACTTTTGAAACCGAAGCCAGTCAAGAATTTGAATATTTCCCAAGGGTATGATATAGGTTTGTGGATGATATTTTCGCGATTTTTGATACAAAGAAAGCAAATATTGATGACTTTGTTTCCAAATTAAATAGTCGGTATGATTCCATTAAATTCACTTACAAAGTTGAGAACAAAGGACAACTGCCTTTTCTGGATATTTTAATTATTAAAAATAATAATAGATTATTTTGTAAACAACACAAATTAGCCTCATTACATTTTTTACTTCGTCGTTTGGTCACTTTTCCTCTTAACAGAGTAAACTTTAATAATGAAAGGAATCGCATTGGAAATATAACTAGAGTTAACGGTTATTACGATGACTTGGTAAACAAGCTAAAAAATAGACATAAGTTTAGGTTAAATATTCAAAATTTCACCTTTTTTACATACGAAGAAAATAACACCAAGTATGTCTCCCTACCATATAGTCCGAAATATAGCAAGGGACTCAATAAGGTGTTTAATAAGGTAGGCCTCACCTTAGTCTATAAGTCATCAGACAATCTGAGGAATGAATATCTTAGGAAATCCCAAAGATAAGATTCCTAATTGTGAGAAAAGTGGAATTTATGACATTAGTTGTAATTATTGTTGTTGTAAACATTTAGCACACTTAAAATATAGTAGAACAGAACAGTCTAGCATTGCCGAACATGTCCCTGAAGCTGATCATATTGTAACATTAGATAATCTAAGATCAATTAAAAATGTATCTGATAGAAGATTGTTGAACGCATACGAAATTATAAAATGTAAAAGTAGTTTAAATAAAGACATAGGGCCTATTCCTTATAGTCTCTTCTAGTGGTTACTTAACCGGAACTGATGGCCTTGCCTATGCCATTAATTCCGCCTGAGTAATTCAAGGGTTAGGCTAAGTATAAATAGGGTAGATTTGTAGTTTAGGTTTAGTCAATCTTCGTTACTGAGTAGTGTCATTGTGCCAAAGATTCCACATTCCCTACTTAGTTGGAATAAATGTATCGGAGTTTCAGGAGATTATAATGAAAAATAAAACATATTTCACGTCAAAAAAAATGTTCTCTCATTATTAGGCCGAGAACCTTTTAGACATCCCACTATATTTCTAAGATTTTGGGAGGTGAAAACATTTTTTTCACATATTTGTTAAATATTTTTTTTGATTTTGAACACACAAAGGCGACTGTGCGTTTTTTTGTCAACGAGCAGTTTATTTTTAAAGTTACCTAAACGTAAAAGCAATTATTTTAACTTTGAAGTCTTGTTAACTAAAATTATGGAAAACCACGCCATTATTGTCGGGAAGATCAAAAGGAAATATTAAATTAATTAATTAGTTTCTAGAAAATTTTATAAGGGATTGTTCAGCCTTTATACAATATCGAATTAATTTTCCAAAGCGTACTATAATTTAGAATTTAACTAACCGATAACTCCCACAATACCCACAGTGGTGTAGGTTTGCCGTATTTTTCGATCCAAAATAACCCACAATTCGATTCATCACAAATAATATTAAATTTAGAAACTGTGTTCTGGCGAAAGGGGGAAGATTTATAATCTCCAGGGAGGATAAATGAATTATAATTATATACACCGTCTGCCCGAAAAGTTCCCGGACTGTCTTAATAAAAAATAACCGGTCAAGTGCAAATTGAACTTGCGCAATTAGTGTTCCGTACGTTGATTGCTTTTAAAATAAAAAATGTTGTAACGGAAGTATAAAATGATCAGTGACTTCACAAAACACACCCCAAATGAGTTTTCAACAAAGTTTATTTCCAATCTTTACTGAAAATTGATGACCTTGAAATTTATGTTTTTTTTATATACCAGATAAATTATTACAGGTAATGCACTCGTGATAATTTTTGTTCAATCTACATCCAGTGGAGAATATTCCAGAATTTTTTCAAAATTTTTTGATAAGTACTTTTCGAAATAAAGCGGGTGGACAGCGATTTTTTTCGCGATTTTTTAAAAACAATACAAAGAAAAGGTGCGCGCAAGTATTACATTATATATATATTTTTTACTCATGTTTTCACAAGCTTTCATTTGACATAACACTCGATTACCTAGTAAAAAAATTTTTTTTTCACTTCCGATTTCACCCCCAAAACTAACCCCATAAGTCAAAATTTAACTTTGAAAACTACATGGCTCTGATGAGGCCATCAATTCCTATATTATTACCAAATTTCAACTTTCTATGACAAATAGTTTGGGAGAAAATCGGGTGTGACAGACGGACAGACGGACAGACAGACGGACATACACCGAAGTGATTTTATAAGTGTACTGTAGAACACTAAAAATAGAAAAATTAAAAGTGAACCTTTTATTGCTTCAGATGTTCTAGATCTAGCAGTTCTTTCTGATCCCAATACAATGTTCAGAATGTTAAATTCTTCTTTTGAGAATATGTTTAACTCACGCGTCACAGTGACTTTAATGTCCTCTAAATCATCATAGCGTTGACCCTTCAGTGGATTTTTTGGGAATAAAAAAATCACTAGGAGCCAAATCGGACGAATAAGGAGGGTGCTGGAGTACAGACACTTATTTTCGCATCAAAAACTATACCGCCAGGTCTTTTTGGTCAGTCGCTAAGGCAGTTAGCCAAAATTTCACCAAACCCACTGTACTAACACTCACACGGCCAGGAAATTCTACTGCAACACCTGTTGAGAAAGCGATATTGTTGGCTGAACTCTTTGCTTCACATTCTTTTTTTTTCCTGAAAATCAGCAGATTTCCAGGGAAAAATACCACCTACTATTCCTATAGTGTAGTCAAGGATGGCCGATATTGTCTTCAGACAGCGTATCATAAAACGTATTTTAATGAAGCTAGACACCAAAAAGCTTCTGGCACTGACGAAATACCTTCCATAGTAACTAAAATTGCGCGAAAGAACTAACACCAGTTTTTTTGTGCACTTTTCAATACCTGGAATGGTGGTATCGCCGTTGGAGGCAAATGCATACAGAACTTGCGATATGTAGATGACACACCTTGCTTATAGCCGCAAATGAAAGCGAATTAGAGGTCAGTATGCAAAGACTGATAAGGATTAGTAAAACGAATTGGAAGTAAACAACAAAACAAAAATAATGATCATTAATAGAACGAATGATTCAACCTCAACATCTACTAATCTATGAAATCGTACATTCCTATCGATGCCTGGAGTCTCTAATTACCAATACCGGCCAGTACTACTACGAAATACGTAAGAGCTCGATCTGCAACTACAAAATTACTCAAAATATGGAAAGACTCCAGCATCTCGCGATCGACTGTGGTAAGGCGTGCAAGAAGACTTATATTTCCGATTGCAACATATGCATAGGAAACATGGATGATAAAGCTGATAGAAATAAAATTGCTGCATTTGAGGCGTGGGTGTATCGTCGAATTCACGGAATATCGTGGGTGGAACATCAAACTAACCAGTCTATTTTACAAGAACTAAAAATTACTAAAATACTGAACTCGCTTATAAACCAGACATACTTGAGGTATTTCGGCCACCTCACCAGAAGACATGAATTGGAATCACTGGTCATACAGGGAAAGGTTGAAGGCAAGCGCTGCAGGGGTAGATTACGTACGTAGAAAATAAAAAAAATATCTTTAATCTTGCGTTTTTTTGTTAGACCGAGATCTTTTAAAATGACTCTCGTACACTGGACTGTTGATACCCAAGGAAAAGCACCATACCACCACGCACACAGCCAGATAATTCTATTGCAACCACACCTGTTGAAAAAGTGAACTTGTTGGCTGAACTCTTTGCTCCACATTGTACTGTCGATTTCCAAGGAAAAACACTATTCCCATAGTGCAGTCAAGGATGCCCGATATTGTCTTCAGACAGCGTATCATTAAACGTAGTTTAATGAAGCTAGACACCAAAAAAAGCTTCTGGCGCTGACGGAATATCTGCCATAGTTCTCAAAAACTGTGCGAGGTAACTAACACCAGTTTTCTGTAGACTTTTCAACATATTTTACAGAAAGGGATTATTTCCTTCCTGCTGGAAATGTGCCACAGTTCAGCCGATACCTAAAAAAGGCAAGAAGATCTTGCCAAATAAATACCGACCAGTCGCACTACTTTCAATATTATCGAAAGTCATAGAAAAGGCTATCAATCAGCATCTAAAATATCTTAAAGGCTTCAACATTATTAGTGATCTCCAATAGGGCTTTCGTAAACATAGATCAACAGGAGATCTTCTGACTTATGTAACACATGTTTGGAACAACGCAATTAAACACTTTAGAGAATCTCGAGCGGTTGCTCCTGACATATCCAAGACCGTGTTTGGCACGATAGACTGTTGGCTAAGCTATGCTCTTGTGGTATGTCTGAATAGTTCTGTTTGTGGCTCTCATGTTTCCTCAGAGAGCGTTCTTTACGAGTGACAGCTGACGGATTTCTTTCTAACACCTTCACTATCAACGCCGGTGTGCCCCAAGGCTCCATAGTATCTCCTACCCTATTTCTCATTTATATTAACGATCTGCTGGAAAAGACCGGAAACCCATTCTACAGCTTTGCAAATGACAGTACGCTTATCTCTTCATTCACTTCATCGGCTACTCAGACGAATATTCGCAGACAGCGGGAAGTCGTTCAACTTAACAAAGACCTGGAAGAAATTCTATCTTGGGGTGACAGTAACCAAGTGGAATTTACCGCTACAAAAACCCAGGCGGCAGTTTTTTCTAAAAAAGTTAACTGAACTCGACATAATTATGGCAGGGCATTCCATTCCTCTAACATCGTCAGTCAAAAGTTGGAAATATTATTTCGAACCAGAAAGCTTTACACTCCACAACAACTGTTGATTCTTTACAAAGCTCAAATTCGACCAACTATGGAATACTGCTCCTATGTTTGGAGCACCTCTCCCAAACGAACACTGCATTTGTTGGATTCTATTCACAAAAGAGCTGTTCGTCTGATTGGAGACCCGGAAGTGACCGGCGGCCTTGATTCGCTGGAACATCGAAGAACGGTTGGCGACTTGAGCCTATTCTACAAGTATTTTTATGGTAAGTGTTCGAAGGATGTAGCCCGCTTAATTTCTCCCAGAGCGGTGCATGTTAGAAATACACGTCGCGCTAATATTTCACATCCGTATGAGGTTCAGCTTGTTACTCTTCGTACAACGCTTTTCAAGCAGTCCTTTATATGGAAAACATCATCCCTTTGGAATAATTTGCCCAGTACTGTGTTTCCCACCGAGTGCAATTTACAGCTATTCAAGAACAACGTGAATCGCTTTTTTCCGCTTACGTGTCGCTCCTGTGGTGCTTTAGGGACTTTCCTGCAGCACGTGTACTGGACCCATAAAAAAATCACCCTATATTCGTAAAGTGCAATTAGAAATATACGACAGAATATCTAAAAAGGTTAGATACCAGAAAAGCTCCTGGCTCTGATAAAATACATGCTTTCGAACTTAAAAAGGGACCCAGTGACCCAAAATCAGTGTACATATTCTATGCATTTCAACTTCCTACAAAAAAGAAATATCTTATTCTTGCAGGAACTGTGTTTCCAGTCGATATCTGATACGGAACGGAACGGAAACGGAATACGGAAAGATGAAAAGGCCAATTCAAACAATTAATGACCAGTCGCAATGCCTTCAGTAATATCGAGGAATATGAATGAAAAGGTCATTAATCAATATATAGCAAGTTGCCTAAGAGGATTTAATATTATGAGCGACCACCCAATAAGTTGTGGTATACAAAGGTTAACAGGGGAGCTACGAATACATGTCACACATTTTTGGAACAAATTTAAGTAATACATAGAGTCTTGAAGGGTTAACCTTCATACACACACATACCGATGATTCAGGATACTTAATTTTAATAGATATACTTTTTCACAGCATTGTTAGAGCGTATGGCATGGTAAATTAATTTAATAACTTACTTACTTAATCCTTATGGCTTTCTACCCCTTGTTAGGAGTGTAAGGCCCGTGGAGTTCAGTTATTCTATATCCGTCTTTTCCATATTTCCTTCTATATCCTTCCATTCTGTTTAAATTGCCCTTTGGCTCTTTTGTTTCTTCTGTATTAGTTTCTTCTGTTTGTATAAATTCTGTATCTTGTTCCGGTATTATGTCTCTATGTTGATTTTTGTATGGTTTTCCTTTTAATTTTTTGCATCCATTTCCTTTCTTTTCTGTTTCAGTGATTCCTACATAGTGCATTTGTTGTTCTTCTGTCAGTTCATCCTCTTTTCCGTTTATACCCCTATTATTCCGTGTTCTCAATCTAAAAACTCGATAATTATTTCCCATTTTTTCTTCCTATCTATTTCTTTGATTATCTTCTTATTTGTATTCATTTTACTAGTCCTCTCTTCCGTATCCTTTATCTTTGCCAGGGTCGTCGTCAAACTACCTATCTCCTGTTTCTCAGTTTTTTGACTTGATGGTCGTAGTATTCTTTGTTTGTTCTTTCAGTTTTTCTTCCTCAATCTCCCATTTATATTCTCTTCCTATAATTACGATTTTTTGATATCCTATTTTCACCATTTTTTCATTCTTTCTCTCGTTCTCTGCTATATGCTTCAATTTCTTTTGAATTTCGCGTTCATCTTTTATTAAATCGTTGTTTATATATACTCTCTCCCTCTTAGGTTTCTCAGTTTGTTTTTATTTTTCATTACAGTTTCCTTATCTCCCGTGTTTCCAAGTTCTATCTTGTATATAGTCGCTCCTATTTTTATCACATCTCTCTCTTTAATCTGTACTTTTGTGTTCATACTCCTGTCCATAAAATGTTCTACACCCATTTTCAGATCAGGTTGGCTATTCGTTTCAAAACTCATTCCCGATATTACAGTTACATTCCTTACGTTGTCTTTTTCCAGTCTACTCATCTTCAAAACCATACTTCTCATGTTTTCTCTAATTATCTCATTTTCCTCTTTCAATACTTCATTCTCTTTTCTTAGTTCCTTCAACTCTTGTTGGTATCTCTTCTAATCTTGTTTTATATCCTTTATATCTGATATTAGCTCTCTGATCATTTCTATCAAATTGTTTATCTTAACTACTCTTTCGTTTTTCTTTTTCTGTGGTGTTCTTATCAGCTTTTTACTCTTCTTGAATAATCCCATTGGCTCTTCTTTTTCTTCGATTCTTCCTCTTTTTGAGTCTCCTGAGGTATAATCATTGCTATCCATTGTTCTTTCTGTGATAAAAAAAAACTTTACGTGTGTTCCTCATATATTCAAACACGAGAGAAAAAAGAAAAAAATTGTTGTTTATATTTCTTATCACTGTAAACAGTAAAATGATCAAGGTCGTCGATTATCGTTTCGTTAGCTTCATACAATTTCACAAAATTATTCTCATAAATCTCCAAATTTTTTACTTATTGTCTTAATCTTACACTACACTCTGCTTTATTTCTAGTCCCTCTCGTTTGTAATTGACAAAATAATTAAATAGATCGAAACACTACCGTAATAATGCCCGTTGAACGAGTTGATTATTGCCGGGCGTTCGATTCACGTGTACACACACCGCGATCAGAAACTCAATTAATTAAATAAATAAGTAAATAATTTTTTTTTGATGATACAAGTTTGTTTCCGAGCATCCCGCCTCAAAATACGATAAAACATTTTCAAAACAAGCTTAACAACGTTGTCAAAAAATAAAAAAATAACTTTACGATCTGTTTGTATAAACAAAATTATTTCCTGTTTGATAATAAAATTTATTTGTCGTTGAAAGTTTTAACAATGGGAAATTCACATCTCAATTTTTTTCTAAAAATAGGTAAAAATTAGTAAAAATTAAGAAAAATATACTCCTAAAAAATTGATTCAAGCTTTTTCATGAATCCAAAGATGTATTAATATGTATTCGGACACGCTAAGCTAATATTCATCGGTTGGATTGAGCCATACAGTTCTGTTTTCTTTCTAACCTCAATAAATCAGACAGATATAGTGCTTCTCGAATGCAAAAACGAATTCAAATTAAAATTCAACCGATCCTTACCAAATTTGGTACACGGGGATTTTTTGGGTCGCTGATCACGAATCTGAGGTTGGATTTGCAAAATTCAAGATGGCAGATGTTTTCGCGCCATTTTGAACGCCGAGAAAATTCATCGGTAGATTTTTATTCTTCTACCTGCATCCAGGACACCTCCACGTGCTGACGGTGGGCAACGGTGTTACTCCACTAGCCGGCAGAGTCCCCGGATAACGGCTTAGATGCCGTCATGGCAGGTAGAAGAAAGAGAATTACGATGCAGGGACTCGGAAACCCAGTATCGGCGGTTGGTCAGGGTGGGAAAGCGGGCCCGCAGCCGTCGTCATCCAGCGACCGTAGCTCTTCATGTGTGGGTGACTTGGCTCATGTAGAGTATAATGCTACAAGAAAACGGTCTCACGGTACAAGGACTTTTCATAAGTGCGATAAAAACAGTGATGCATTTTGTTATATTTGCTGTCAACACGTATTGAGTAAAATGGGGTCACCGATAACGGATAAGATTAAAACCTTATATAAGGATTGTTTTAACATTGAAACAGAGCACCAGGATACAGATTGTGTTCCCCACATCATTTGCAGTTCTTGCAAAATAATGTTGTACATCAATAAGAAGGCGATTAAATATTCCAGACCAGCAATATGGAATAGACCATACAGTGAAAATGATTGCTACTTTTGTATGAATGTGGTATCTAGGCATAACCGAAAAAATAAAAGCACTATTACTTATAACGATGTTTCGACAGTAACAAGACCAACTAAACTAATTCCGCCTCCTGAACCACTTGATGCTGATGTTATGGAAACAAATGATTTCACCTTATCAGTTCATGCCGAAAACATTGAGACTGTCGAAAAAGATTCAAACACTGTTACTAATGAATGTTCTAGTGACAACCTATCATATACTAGTGACACAGATAAAGAATTTCTACCATACAATCGTAAACCAGAACCAATACTCGTATCACAGTCAGAACTTAGTGATCTAGTCAGAGATTTAGGCTTATCCAAAGATGGTTCAGAGCATCTTGCTTCCTTTTTAAAGAAAAGACATTTACTTAAGCCAGAAGCTACAATTTCTTATTATAGAAACAGAGATGAAGAATTTCGAAAATATTTCACAATGGACGAGGAATTGTCACTTTCATATTATACCGATGTAAAAGGTCTAATGGATGAATTTCAAAATAACTCATACGATCCTGAAGAATGGAGACTGTTCATTGATTCTTCTAAACGGAGCATTAAGGCAGTTTTGCTGCATAATACCAACGTTTACGCTCCCATTCCGATTGCTCATTCCACAGTTATGGAAGAGCAATATGAAAAAATGAAGCAGCTTTTGATAAAAATAAAATATGCTGATCACAACTGGAAAATTTGTGGAGATCTGAAAATTGTAACAATATTGCTTGGCCAACAGTCAGGGTTTACACTTTATCCCTGTTATAAATGTCTGTGGAATAGCAGAGACAGGGAACGTCATTATAAGAAAAAAATTTGGCCAACAAGAGAATTGTTCACTCCTGGTGAAAATAATGTATTGTTTCCAGCATTGGTAGATCCAGGAAAAGTTCTTATTCCCCCGCTTCACATTAAGCTTGGACTTATGAAGCAATTCACGAGAGCATTAGATACAAACGGCCCATGTTTCAAATATTTGCATAAAAAATTTCCGAAATTTTCTGAAGCTAAAATTAAGGCAGGCGTATTTGACGGGCCACAAATAAGAAAATTGTTTCAAGATTCATTATTTGTTACTAAAATGAATAAAGTTGAAAAAGCTGCTTGGCTTAGTTTTAAAGAAGTCGCAACAAACTTTTTGGGAAATAATAAAAGTCCTAAGTACAAAGAAATAGTCGAGAAAATGGTAAAAAATTTTCAAACATGAGTTTGCTTAATGAATCTAAAATTACATTTCCTGGACTCCCACATCGATGATTTCCCAGATAATCTTGGTGACTACAGTGAGGAGCAAGGGGAACGTTTTCACCAAGATCTGAAAATCATAGAAAATCGGTATCAAGGATGATGGGATGACCATATGCTAGCGGACTATTGCTGGTCGCTAAAAAGAGAAACAAGTCCTCAAAAGCGTTTGGGCAGAAAGCCTTTGAATAGGTCATTCGCGGAGAAAAGAACAAGATGCAGCCAAAAAAAGGAAAGTTAGGCGCGGGTCTAACCTTCGCAATTCTAGGGCTTAAGGGTCTACTATTTGAGAGTATATGGTTTAAAAGTCCTGGTTTTGAGTTTATTGGGTCTCATTTTTAAAGTTACAGGGTTATTGAGGTCTATTTTTTGAGCTTACAGGGTGTGGGAGTCTAAGGTTTCAGGGTTTAGGGTTTAAGAGTATCAGGTTTGAGGATTCCCCAACTGTATACCAAATTTGGTAGGAATCGGTTGGTTTTCAAAAATTTTGTCCGCCATCTTGGATCCGCCATTTTGAATTTTGCAAATCCGACCTCAGATTTATAATCAGCAACCCAAAAAAAACCCCCGTGTACCAAATTTGGTAAGAATCGGTTGAATTTTAATTTGAATTCGTTTTTGCATCTGTCTGATTTATTGAGGTTAGAAAGAAAACAGAACTGTATGGCTTAATCCAACCGATGAATATTAGTTTAGCGTGTCCGAATACATCTTTGGATTCATGAAAAAGCTTGAATCAATTTTTTAGGAGTATATTTTTCTTAATTTTTACTAATTTTTACCTATTTTTTGAGGTTATAAAAAAATTGAGATGTGATGGAAATATTCTGACGTCAGAATCGTGATCAGCGGGCAAAAATACTACGGATCTGATATATCGCATCAAAAGTATACCCCACTTTTTTTTTTTTGTGGGGCTGTGTAATTTATTAGAAACAATTATGCTCATAAACATAATTTCATAGAATTTATCTCCATAACAGCAAAATCTAAACTTTTTAGGAGTTCTACCCAAGTTTTTTAGATGAATTCTGACCTGCTGCCTGAATTTCCAATCCATTTTTCCAATTTATTAAAATTAAGAGCTAATCAGTTTATTTATATGCAATTATGTTATATAAAAATAATCCCCCGGACCAAGCTTCCAGTTTACAACTCCATTGTGAAGGCAGGCCTCACGTACGCCTGCCCCACCTGGTGCCAGCTCTCCAAAACAAGGAGAGCTCAGCTTCAAGCAGTGCAGAACAAGGTCCTAAGGATGATCACGGGAGCCCCGTGTTTCATGAGGAACCGTCAACTTCACAGGGACCTCGGTGTGCGTACCATAAAGGCACACATGAGGCAAACTCAACAGAAGTTCCTTGAGAAGGCGTCCCAGCCCCACAACCCGTGCATCAGGGACGCCTTCCGACTCCCACCTTAAGCCAGCCGCCAGTTCCCTAGACCGTCGGACCCGCTGCTGCTCGCGGATAAAGACGATGACCCCTCATGACAAGAAGAATGTAATTATAGGTTAAGTTTTAAAATAGTCCTAATTTAAGTCTTGTCACGCCCTAGTTTTAGTTAGCGTAAGTCTTAGTCTAAGGTAGTTTTAGTCTTAGTTCGAAGTCCTAGCTTAAGAAACTTCATGTATATACCAAACATATTTCCTAGGTTAAGTTAGTATAGGATCCATATTGTAAGAACTTAGGTTAAGATAGAATAAGTTTACATTTAGTTATAGAAATTATTTTTATATACTTTCAAAAATTATAAGAAAGAGGCCTGGCCTAGCTTAGAAATCAATAAAGCCAGTGATAATATAAAAATATTTGTGTTAAATTCCCAAAGAAAAATTAACATAATTTTAATAAAATGTCAGTAATTACAAAATAATTGAAATTTTGAAAAAATGAACAGAGAATTTAAATTTAGCGAGTTAAATAATATTATATTAAGCCATTATAGAAAAAAATTATTTAATTGTAACAAAAATTAATACATTTTTAGCCAAAATGGATTAGAAATTCAACTTTAACTTGTCAAAAAACATATGAACTCATGCATCACAGCTAGGTAATAATGCGAATAAGAAAAATCAATTTGTTTATTACTTAAGCTTTGCATTAAGAATAAAAGCAGGGACTGGACTTTATGGCACATATTTGAGATTTCACCTCGTATTATAGTATTCGAACACTGGTTTATTAATCTGCCGCTCTCGAATGAGTTCAGGTGGGTCCAAAAACTCAGATTCAAAAATTCGTAGGAATTCAAAAAACGAGGACCTATGGCAAATAATATCTTTTCACTTCTTTTTGGTTCCCAAACTAACTATATTTCGAGTATTTGCGCTCAGCGATGAGTTCATTTTCTAGTTCAGTTTGTCACATTTAAGTGATATACTTATATGCCGCTCTCCGATAAGTCCAAAATCTTGGTTATGAGCTCTTGGACTATATATGATTCAAAATTTGTAAGAACTCCCGCGTCTGCGCGAGCAGTCTTATCCAAGCTACGTTGCCACAGCGAATAAATAAATTCAATAAAAAGTAATAATATGTAACTAACATTTTTGGAACAACTAGGTGGTAAACTGCCCTCATATTTTAACAAGCGATAGCAAAGTAATTTTTTTTATGTATATATAGTTTTTTGTGACTTTCTACTTTTTAGTGCACACACGTCAACAAAAATTGTAAAAAATGCATGCTTTTGATCGAAGAAAAAATATGGATTCCTATATTATTCGTGTTAAACATCCGAAACTTTTACAACTAATTATGGCAAAATAACAAACGGTTCTACAAACAAAAATACATCCACAAATATACTTGGATGCAAGAAACACGAAACTTAAAATCAATAATAGACTACATTATAATTAAAAACGATACCACTATCAAAATAAAAGACGTAAGAGTAAAGAGAGGGGCAGAATGTGGAACAGACCATAGACTATTAATAGCAAATATAAAAGTACCGTGGTACAAGACAATAAAGCAAAAAGGAACAATAGATAAAGAAAATAGAAATAATAATGAGATAACAGAAAAAGCAGACAAAGAAATAAAATACAAGATACACTTACTGCAAGACGAAACGATAAGAGACCTATACAGACGACGATTAGATTAAAAATTAAATGAATTTAACTACGACAACCTCCAACAGATGTATGACCACATAAAAGACTGCATCAAATAGGCGGCTCTAGAAGCATTAGGTAAAGAAGACAACGAGAATAAGAAACATAAAATTAGAATCTGTGAAAAAAAACCAAAGAATCTATAAAAGGAGAAAAAAAGACTATACGAAAAATGGCTGAATACAAAATCAGAAGAAGATCAACAGAAATATAAAGAGAAAAATGCAGAAACGAGGAGGATGATAAACAAAGAAAAGAACGAGAGATGGGAAAAATCGTGCGAACCTGTAGAACAGTTTATAGGAGGAACTAGAAGCTCAGAGTCATGAAGAATAATTAAAGCATTAAGGACCAACAATAGAGAGAAGAACTATATAGAGTATATCCCAGAAAGCGAGTGGGAAGAATATTATAAGAAGCTGCTAACAGAAGACAGAAAAGAATTCCAGGAAGAGAACCCTGAAGAACCGAATAAGGAAAAGTAGAGATAGAACTAAGCTATGAAGAAGTAAAGAAGACAATAAAAACACTCAAAAATAATAAATCTGCAGGGCCTGGGGGTGTGGTAAATGAAATGATTAAGTACGGGTCTAATAAATTACATCGAATGCTGAGAAACATGTTCCACAGAGCGATAAATGGAGAAAAAATACCAGAGGAATGGTCAAAAGCCTATATAGTATCCATATTTAAAAAGGGAGACCGCAGAAAATGCACAAACTATAGAGGCCTAAGCATAATATCGAGTATGGGACGTTCGTATGGAAAAATTATTAAAAATATCATAGAGGAAAATATAAAAGGAAAAATTGGAAAAGACCAAGCAGGCTTTACGGCCGGAAAATCATGTATAGACCACATATACACTCTAAAACAAACAATGAAAAAAAAAAACTGGCAAAGAATGGAGAAGTTCATTTAGCCTTCATAGACATAAGAAAGGCCTATGACTCAATACCAAGACAAAGATTATGGAACGCAATGAAAGAAATAGGCAGTGACAAAGAACTAATATACGCAGTAAAAGCTCTCTACGAAAACAACACAGTGAACATAAAAATAGGACATAAAATAGGGAAGAGACTCCAAACATCAAAAGGCCTATTACAAGGATGCTCTACATCCCCCACACTATTCAAAATATACCTCGAACAAACATTAAAAAAATGGAAGCAAAAATATAGTGGAATGGGAGTCCCAATACGAGAAGATTACTTATATACTCTAAGTTTCGCAGACGACCAAGTAATCATAGCGCAAGATGAAGAAGACTTCAGTTATATGGTAAGAAAATTGAAAGAAGAATACACTAAAGCCGGATTAGCAATAAACTTTGATAAAACGGAATATCTAACAACAAAAGAGGGAAACGTGGAGAATCTAGAAGTCGATAACTAAACAATATTCAAAGGAACCGATAGATTTAAATATTTAGGAACCATCCTTTCAAAAAAGCAACATCAGAAGAGGAGATTAAAGCCAGATTAGGACAAACGCGGACATGCATAAGACAATTCAATTCGATACTGTGGAACAAGCACATTACAAAGAGAAATAAAACACGCATACACAAATCATTAATACAAAGCGTAATGACATACGGGTCAAGAACATGGACGATCAACAAAAGAAATAAATCTAAAATTAACGCAGTATATGGAGTATTGGAGAAGATGTAGAGTGACACGTATGGAGAGAATAACAAATGAAGAAATAAGAAGCAGAATGAACA
Source organism: Pachyrhynchus sulphureomaculatus (assembly GCA_019049505.1). Lineage (NCBI taxonomy): Eukaryota > Metazoa > Arthropoda > Insecta > Coleoptera > Curculionidae > Pachyrhynchus > Pachyrhynchus sulphureomaculatus. The sequence continues at coordinate 35,174,595 of CM032455.1, forward strand.
TCAAAGAGAACGCAATAAACACCATTGAAGAAAAACGATTAAAATGGTATGGACACATAAGACGGAGCGAAGATAACACAGCCCCACAAAAAAAAAGTGAGGTATACTTTTGATGCGATATATCAGATCCGTAGTATTTTTGCCCGCTGATCACGAATCTGACGTCAGAATATCGCCATCACATCTCAATTTTTTTCTAACCTCAAAAAATAGGTAAAAATTAGTAAAAATTAAGAAAAATATACTCCTAAAAAATTGATTCAAGCTTTTTCATGAATCCAAAGATGTATTAATAGGTATTCGGACACGCTAAGCTAATATTCATTGATTGGATTGAGCCATACAGTTTTGTTTTCTTTCTAACCTCAATAAATCAGACAGATATAGTGCTTCTCGAATGCAAAAACGAATTCAAATTAAAATTCAACCGATCCTTACCAAATTTGGTACACGGGGATTTTTTGGGTCGCTGATCACGAATCTGAGGTTGGATTTGCAAAATTCAAAATGGCGGATCCAAGATGGCGGACAAAATTTTTGAAAACCAACCGATTCCTACCAAATTTGGTATACAGTTGGGGAATCCTCAAACCTGATACTCTTAAACCCTAAACCCTGAAACCTTAGACTCCCACACCCTGTAACCTCAAAAAATAGACCTCAATAACCCTGTAACTTTAAAAATGAGACCCAATAAACTCAAAACCAGGACTTTTAAACCATATACTCTTAAATAGTAGACCCTTAAGCCCTAGAATTGCGAAGGTTAGACCCGCGCCTAACTTTCCTTTTTTTGGCTGTATCTTGTTCTTTTTTCCGCGAATGACCTATTCAAAGGCTTTCTGCACAAACGCTTTTGAGGACTTGTTTCTCTTTTTAGCGACCAGCAATAGTCCGTTAGCATATGGTCATCCCATCGTCCTTGATACCGATTTTCTATGATTTTCAGGTCTTGGTGAAAACGTTCCCCTTGCTCCTCACTGTAGTGGCCCGTCAAATACGCCTGCCTTAATTTTAGCTTCAGAAAATTTCGGAAATTTTTTATGCAAATATTTGAAACATGGGCCGTTTGTATCTAATGCTCTCGTGAATTGCTTCATAAGTTCAAGTTTAATGTGAAGCGGGGGAATAAGAACTTTTCCTGGATCTACCAATGGTGGAAACAATACATTATTTTCACCAGGAGTGAACGATTCTCTTGTTGGTCAAATTTTTTTCTTATAATGACGTTCCCTGTCTCTGCTATTCCACAGACATTTATAACAGGGATAAAGTGTAAACCCTGACTGTTGGCCAAGCAATATTGTTACAATTTTCAGATCTCCACAAATTTTCCAGTTATGATCAGCATATTTTATTTTTATCAAAAGCTGCTTCATTTTTTCATATTGCTCTTCCATAACTGTGGAATGAGCAATCGGAATGGGAGCGTAAACGTTGGTATTATGCAGCAAAACTGCCTTAATGCTCCGTTTAGAAGAATCAATGAACAGTCTCCATTCTTCAGGATCGTATGAGTTATTTTGAAATTCATCCATTAGACCTTTTACATCGGTACAATATGAAAGTGACAATTCCTCGTCCATTGTGAAATATTTTCGAAATTCTTCATCTCTGTTTCTATAATAATAAATAGTAGCTTCTGGCTTAAGTAAAAGTCTTTTCTTTAAAAAGGAAGCAAGATGCTCTGAACCATCTTTGGATAAGCCTAAATCTCTGACTAGTATTGGTTCTGGTTTACGGTTGTATGGTAGAAATTCTTTATCTGTGTCACTAGTATATGATAGGTTGTCATTAGAACATTCATTAGTAACAGTGTTTGAATCTTTTTCGACAGTCTCAATGTTTTCGGCATGAACTGATAAGGTGAAATCATTTGTTTCCATAACATCAGCATCAAGTGGTTCAGAAGGCGGAATTAGTTTAGTTGGTCTTGTTACTGTCGAAACATCGTTATAAGTAATAGTGCTTTTATTTTTTCGGTTATGCCTAGATACAACATTCATACAAAAGTAGCAATCATTTTCACTGTATGGTCTATTCCATATTGCTGGTCTGGAATATTTAATCGCCTTCTTATTGATGTACAACATTATTTTGCAAGAACTGCAAATGATGTGGGGAACCCAATCTGTATCCTGGTGCTGTATTTCAATGTTAAAACAATCCTTATATAAGGTTTTAATCTTATCCGTTATCGGTGACCTCATTTTACTCAATACGTGTTGACAGCAAATATAACAAAATGAATCACTGTTTTTATCGCACTTATGAAAAGTCCTTGTACCGTGAGATCGTTGTCTTGTAGCATTATACTCTACATGACCCAAGTCACCCACACATGAAGAGCTACGGTCGCTGGATGACGATGGCTGCGGGCCCGCTTTCCCACCCTGACCAACCGCCGATACTGGGTTTCCGAGTCCCTGCGTCGTAATTCTCTTTCTTCTACCTGCCATGACGGCATCTAAGCCGTTATCCAGGGAGTAACACCGTTGCCCACCGTCACCACGTAGAGGTGCCCTGGATGCAGGTAGAAGAATAAAAATCGACCGATGAATTTTCTCGGCGTTCAAAATGGCGCGAAAACATCTGCCATCTTGAATTTTGCAAATCCAACCTCAGATTCGTGATCAGCGACCCAAAAAATCCCCGTGTACCAAATTTGGTAAGGATCGGTTGAATTTTAATTTGAATTCGTTTTTGCATTCGAGAAGCACTATATCTGTCTGATTTATTGAGGTTAGAAAGAAAACAGAACTGTATGGCTCAATCCAACCGATGAATATTAGCTTAGCGTGTCCGAATACATATTAATACATCTTTGGATTCATGAAAAAGCTTGAATCAATTTTTTAGGAGTATATTTTTCTTAATTTTTACTAATTTTTACCTATTTTTTGAGGTTAGAAAAAAATTGAGATGTGATGGCGATATTCTGACGTCAGATTCGTGATCAGCGGGCAAAAATACTACGGATCTGATATATCACATCAAAAGTATAAGCCACTTTTTTTTTTGTGGGGCTGTGTAATAGGTGGATAAAGAAAATAACGGAGTGGAGCCCTATAGGGAGAAGAAAAAGAGGAAGACCCAGACGATCGTGGAGAGACGATGTGGACGAGGCTATGGAGGACAGAGGTCTAACAGATGGAGACTGGGAAGATAGAAACGGATGGAATCAAAGGCTGAGAGAAGGAAGACATATATATATATATATATATTTATATATATATATATATATATATATATATATATATATTTATATATATATTGTAACCTGCTAAACTGTCCTCAGTTTGAGGCATCTTTTTTTTTTTTTTTACCCTGTGAGAAGTTGTTTGTCCCACGCTTGAGCACAATTTTCTTGCAGCCCCGCTTTAATTTCTGATAATGAATTGAGTGAATCCTGATTTTAAAAGAACTAAAGAAATTAAACACACACTAGCTCAGTTTTCTTTGGTAGAGAGATATGGGTAAGAGATAATTTTTTACGTCTTTTTGGAATTATTTTCTATTTTTAAAGAAACCTCAGCTGTACGACTTTTTGGGCACCATTCATTTTAAAACAGAAAGGATCTAACTTCAGCTAAAAAAATGAAAAAATACTGAAAGGATGTACTGTTGGTAAATAAAAAATCAGTTTGGTACAGCCGTTCTTATCCTGAAAAGTAAGATAGGTATTCAGTGAGACACTAGCTTTAATCAACAAAAAGAAAATTTATTCATGTTTTTAAAAATAAAAAGTTCTAACCTTTGCAGTTTTACAGGATTACTAAAAAATTTTAGCCTAACAGGTAGTTATGACATTTAAATTCTAAACTCTGACTACTCCCGAGGACGAAAAATAGTGCTTTTCACTTCACTTTTTAGTCAGTTCGAATTGCTGTTAAGGCACTACTCAGGGATAAGTCTATGGAAGGATGTTTTGGTAACTTACTGTTTTGATTTCGGCTTCGATGGAACACGACCGATTTCACACTTTTCTAGTAAACACTTAGAGAGCCCACTACGGCTTTTCGTTAAAAAAACTTGTGCTTTATTTAGCTCTCATGATTGTAGTTATGAGCCTTTACTGCAGCTCTGTCGAAGGAAGCCTACTTGGCGGCTCCGATGAAAATTAGCCTGGCTACGGCTTGATGGTACTCAGCCCCGATCCCTGTCCTACCGGACCCTTAAATAAGCCGTGGGCCTTCCTTCGGTCATATCGCGACGCCGGAACCAAAAATCCGGATACACATTTTCAACCAATCCCGGCGTGCCGATAGATTCGGTCAGAAACCCGCACAGCACACTAATATACCGAACGGCTTGGAATCTTTTGTTAATATACCGTTCGAAACAAAAATGAAAATAAGTACAATTTGAAGTGAAAAATCAGTAACATTACATGGTCTTAAAATCTAGGAAAAAATGAATGTTACATTTACCCCCTTCCAAAAAGTAATAGACTACACTAGTCTATTAAACTTAGGCTACTTATGAAAAGGTACAAAGTGGTACACTATCACTTAATACTAAGGTCAGAACTTAAAACAAAAGTACAAACTTCGGACCTTACTACTAGACTTAACTCAATTAAGCACTAATATTAAGTACAATGAGAACCAAATGAAAATCTTTGCATGATCACAAGAATCTTATAACTAGACTTAACTTAATTAGACACTAAGGTTAAGTACATCAAAAAGCAAATAAAAATCCTTGCATGAACATAAGAAATACATTTCCAAAATAGCAATCGCGGTCTTCTTATATAAAAGAATCAGCTCTGTTATTGTTACCAAAACAAAAAATATAACTTTGTCTAGACTCTTGTCTAAATCAAAAAAAGTGAACTGAAATAAAATATGAACACCCCCCTTAAAATATTTTAAGGATTGTCTGAAAATTTTCTATTTCAGCAAAAGAAATTTATAAAAATTCTTAAATAAAGAAAAAAAATAAAAAAATGATTCTAGTGCAAACACTTACACTAAAAAGAAAAAGTCTTGTCAGACCATTTAGCACTAGGCCAAAAAAAAAAAAAAATATCTGGATAAATATCCAGACAAACGCTCGGGAAAAAACGCCATCCATGCTCTAGCTCATCACTAAGAGAACATTCTAAATCTAGTATCACTACTAGTCGCACTCGGAAAATAATCGCACTCTATCGCGCAATGTCGACGTCCTAAGACATCTAGACATGCTAAAATCGCTAGGGAAAACGCTCTGGTTGCTCGCCAGAAAATACGTCAGCTTATCGCCAACAAAACACTCTGGTATATCGCCAGAAAAAACTCGGCTCCTCGCCAAGAAAACACACGGTAAATAGTCCTTGACTACACAAAGCCTGCGTTCTAAAAGAACAATCTCGCCATTAACATAGTGAGCAGCTATAAAAGCTAACAATACCACTATAGGCACAGTGAATAGCTATAAAAGCTAAAATTCACTCTAAACACAGTGAATAGCTATAAAAGCTAAAATTCACCAAACTGAATGATCCTGCTTCAAAAAGCAATGTTCACTAAGAACAGAATGATTAGTCTGCGCACAACTAACATTCAAGGAAACATTCCCAACATAACTATATGAGACAGCAAGTCTCGAAATAGGACCTCCCTAAAGTCATAATCCTAAATATAGGAGTCCATAAGCAAAACGACTCAAAATCTCGCATTTTGAGCACATGCCCTCAGGCAACCAACATACACCGAAATATATACAGAAATATGTACAGAAATATATACAGAAATACATACAGAAATACATACAGGAGTTCAAATCCCAAACTCTTGGTTATGATAACTCCATACTGAGCTTGGTGAAAGCTCTTAGCAAAAGCTAATCAAATCTTCGGCACATCGCACCAAAGTGACAAATCTGCCTAGAAACATGAGCCGGAAAAAACGCCCTCCGTCATTCTTCAGGGTGGTTACACAGAGATATAAAACTTAACCAGCATTGCGCTTCTCCAAGTTGCATGAAGAACCCTCGTGTACTGGTCTCGCCCTAGAACAACAACGAAAAACATTCAATCCATCCCACATAACAGGAGACAAACACCTCACCACGATATACTGAATGGTGGAGACAATGAAATACAGAATTGGTGACCCTGGTGTCCACCAACAAAAGGGAGTAGATTATAGCATCCACTAAACTGAAACGGTGTCTACCACACCACCATAAGTCAAAAAAAAAATTAATCAATAGGGTGTTCCGAAACACACTACTGCCAACAGCCTGTCACCAGTAATAGGCTAATTGGAGCTGAGGTCGACTACAGTAGCTAGGCTCTCCTTTGGTTCAAATAGAAATAACCATTGGGTAACAAAACCTCTAAAGGTCCCAAAGGTCAAACGTTCGCCCCCCCCATAGACTACCCTTCCAATCAGTCTGTTCCTCAGGAAGACTAACTCCCTGCCAAACGTCGTAACGGCATCTGTTAGCACCCGGTGCATCCCAGCCTGTAAAAACAAATAACTCATGGGATACAACCTAAAAGGTTTACAAGGTCGACTTAACCAAGCTTCTAACGGAAATTTCCAAACTACGAAAATGAGCTTAAAAGGCTACATGAAGCAAAAATTTCTCTATTTTTCGGTGGCAACGCAACAAAACTTTTGAAGACGACAAGAGCTTTTCCAGCTTAATCAGAAACAAGAAGAAAACATCGTTGACAGCTAGAATATTCGATCATGGTGTTAATCGTCTTCCTAGACAATAGCCTCTAGAAGAAACTGCTACAGGTATCAGGCATAACCGTTTTCTGTCAGCCCAAATTTCTAGATTATCTGGTGAAAATCTAAAAATTCGGTTAGGAATCTTCCTTCACTGCGCTTAGCCTCTCTTGACAAGGTTCTCATCTCGGTATCAGATTTTGATCATTTCTTTGTGAAACGACTGTCTTACTCTGCTCTCATCTCTTGTAAATGATCAGCCTTTAGTTCTCCTGCAGGACTCCAATTTCCTATCTATCTGATAGTATACCGAAAAAACTCAACATACGCCTATGAGTCTATGCAAAAAAAATTTAAAAAAGTTAGTGACTCAAAGGTAACGTTTAAACGGCCCTGAAAAAAAATAGAAAATACCCTCAGTTTGTCAATTCAGAAGGAGATCTAAATCAAATTAATCCAAGTCCTAGACTTACTGGATAACCAAAATCAATTTACTCTTAATTGCACCCAACATATACCACTAAGGTAATAGAAATCCACCCACTCGGGTAACAAACTTTGAAATTGCTCATAAAAATTTTGACTCTACATCACCCTACACGAGCTACATCTTGCGCTTGTCCTAACTCAAGATCACCTTGGATTGCCTCTAATCAAAATTTCGCTTCCAAGTGTCAAGAACTGGATATTATTTGGGGTCATAAGCAAATCAAATCCCGCGACCACCGACATACCAGTCTTATGATATATCCTGAGTGTGACTCCTTCGCAAGCTCGCAAAACTGAGTCGATGCTAAACATCAACCACAATCAACCTAAGTTTGGGATATGGCCAATACCCAAAACCTTAGCATTAAACAATAAAAGTAAGCTATTCTCTGCTCAACTTTTATAACAGTCAAAAAAAAACGAGGTCGTCACCTCTACAGAGCAACATCAAAAAAAAATTTAAGCAATTAAGATAATGTAAATATAAATTATTCTTCTCCTGACAAACTTTCACTAGGGTTAGGTCCGTTGAATGGTTTTTAAGTCTTTAATATGCCATCGTCCTATTTTAGTCCCATCTAAATTAACTAAACCATAAACTAAATCTGAAATCTTCTCTCTAATCACGCAATGCACATACTTAGGTACCAACTTAGATGTGAATTTATCAGCTGCACTGGAAAGAATTTTATTTTTTCGCCAAACGTGATCACCTATCTTAAAGGAAAAATCCCTTGTTCTAAGGTTGTAAGACTTACTGTTCCGTTCATAAGCCTTATGTATCCTACTACGCACGTCGGTGAAAATATCTTTTAAACCCTTTAAATTTTCGGCATACGCACCCCTGTTACCCGGAATTATTTCGCTGTCAACTTTGACATCCAAATCTAAATTTTTATAATACGATCCAGATAGAGGTATATGTCTGCCGTAAACTAAGAAAGACGGTGTGAACCCTGTTACTTCGTGTCTTGCGGTATTTATTGCTTGTTGGATTTTGGAAATATTGCCATCCCAAGTGTCATGTGAATCCACGTAACTTCTTAAAGCGGTCCCGACTGTTCGGTTATTACGTTCCACAAAATTACATTGGGGAGAGTACACGGGATTAAAACGGATGTTAAAACCATAAGTTTCACTTAAGCTCTTAAAACTCTTAGAGGTAAACTGAGTACCGTTATCGCATATTAAGAGCGATGGGACCCCGTGGATTAGAAAGACATTATTTTCCAAAATTCTCTCTATATATCCAGCTTTAGAGCTTTTCAAAGGAAATAGCATGGTATACTTTGTAAACCAGCAAGAAACCACGAGAAGCCATTTATTTCCCCTTTTTGAACGTGGGAATGGGCCTACTAGATCAGCTGCTATGACTTGAAAAGGGTAATTAACCGTTTTCTCTTTTCCCATCAGTCCCATAGGTAGTGCATTTGGAGATTTCTGCGCTCCACATTCTTCACAAGTCCTCACAAACTTTACGATGTCAAAACGCATTTTTGGCCAATATTACTGTTCCTGAACCCTGTGAAGAGTTTTATAAAAACCAAAATGACCAGAAGTAGGAGGAGTGTGACACAAGTCTATAATTTCCTCTCTCTGTGGTTTAGGAACTAGTATTTTCCACTCGGGTACATTAACTTTTAAAGGCAACTGGTTTGGGATAAATTTGTACACGAAATCATTTTCCACCTTCCACTGCGGAAAATTTTGAGGAAATTCTTTAATTTGCTGCCGCAAATTATCGTACCATGGATCAATGCGATCTACATCAACTGTATCAATTCTTACGCCAATCTGTGCATTAAGACTGTTTTCGTCCGCTGTATGATCTGGGATTCTTGACAAAGCGTCAGGAATAACATTGTGGACTCCTTTTCTATGAATTAAATTAAATGTATGTTGTCTCAGCCTAATCGCCCAACGCGCTAGTTTGCCACTAGGGTTTTTAATTGAATTAAGCCACAATAAACTATAATGATCTGTTATGACCGTGAAAGGAACACCTTCTATGTAAGGTCGAAACTTTTCGATGTTAAAGAGTACTGCTAAACATTCTTTTTCAACAACCGAATAGTTACGTTCAGCCTTTGACAAAGTTCTACTGGCATACGCTATCACTCTTTCCTCACCATTGATTTTCTGTGTTAGGACGCCCCCTAAACCGGTATTAGAAGCATCACTAGAAATATAAAACTGTTGGGAAAAATCTGGTTGGGATAAAATTGGAGCTGAAACCAATAGCTCTTTAATCTTTATAAAAGATCTTTCTGCTGCCTTTGTCCAATCTATCGATTGTCCTTTTTTTCGTCCTTTCAAAAGATCATTAATAGGCGACAACAGGGTAGAAAAATTCTCAATAAAACGTCTGTACCATGAACACATTCCTACGAAGCGCTTAACTTCCGTAGTATTAGTAGGTCTCGCATAATTAACCATGCTTGCTACTTTATCCGGATCGGTACGTAAGGAATTTGAGCCTACAATATAGCCTAAAAACTTTAGAGAAGTTTTGAAAAAATCACATTTGCTCAAATTTATCGTCAGTCCGGCCTCTTTCAATTTATCTTTTACTTCCTTAAGTAAGCGAATATGCGATTCGAAGTCTTCCGATGTTACTAAAATATCATCGAGATAGGTAAAAATATGTGGCTCATATTTCGGACCAAATATAGCGTCTACTAAACGTTGCTGAGTTTGAGCAGCGTTCTTTAGGCCAAACGGCATAGTGACGAACTGAAATAGACCTCGGCCTACTACTGCAAAAGCGGTCTTTTCCTTAGAGGATTTGTCTAAAGGAATTTGCCAGAATGCCTTTCTAAGATCTATCGAGGATACATACTTAGCATTCCTGAGTGATGTCAAAATTCTGTCGATGTTCGGTAATGGATAGTTATCAAATTTGCTGACCTCGTTGAGCTTTCTTCCGTCAAAGCACAGACGATACTGTCCATCGGCCTTTTTCACCAATAAGATTGGAGAACACCAAGGACTGTTTGATTCTTCAATCACTCCGAGTTTCAACATTTCGTCTAACTCCTTATTTAATACTTTTGACATATATGGAGACATGGCGAAGGGCCTTGTCTTTACAGGACTGGCATCAGCCGTATCTATAGACATGTTGATTTTATTCGTTCGGCCTAACCTATCTTTACTACTTATTTCATTGAAAGAGCTTATTACTTTTTCTGCTTTTAAGCGTTCCGTCCGCGAGAGATCATCTAGGGTACATAGACGCGAGAAAAGGTTTTCTAAAGAACTTTCTGAATAACAATCTTTAAAACTTGTTTGAGAGTTGACTTCTAGGGACTGTGGATACCACGAATTATCTTTAAAGTTTACTAGAATTCCGAATTTTTGTGCAAAATCACATCCTAAAACCAAAGTATGTGATAGAGAAGGTACTACTAGAGCAGAGATTACTAAACAATGACCATTGCAGACTAGCGGCAACTCAACCGTACCTAAAACCTTTAGACGGCTGCCATCTGCAGTGGTAACACTTCTATTTTTGACATGGCATATTTTTAGACTTAAACGACTTAAAATTTCAATACCGTTCTGACCTACAACGGAGGCATTTGCACCAGAGTCAAATAAAGCCGAGTAATGGGCACCTAATAGATTTATCTTGATATGCGGTCTGTTATCTGAATATTTATGCACGAATAAAGGAGACATGTGACCATTTGGAGAAGCAGGAGTTTTAACTTGAGAAGGAGAAGTATTATTAGACTTAAAAAAATCAGAAACTTTTTGTAACCATTTAGTCCAATCTGATCTATTGGAATATTTTTGTTCGTCCGTGTTTCTAGAACGTTTTGGATTAGGGGCTTTACTGCGAACATGAGCTTGTGACTTAGCCGAATGATTAGAGGCTTTTTTTGTTGGACTTAGGGTATCCGCCTCGGTAATATACCGTCCTTACTCGTTTTTTGTACATTTGGGGCATGATGTTAGTCTCACACCAGTTGTTCCACATTTGAAACAAAATACCCTCTTTGGTGCTGTACAATTTTGGTAAGTGTGGTTCGGGCCTGTGCAATTCCAACACGTGAAAATTGCCTTAGGTGAAACCGGCTTGTCGTTCACTTTAGCTGCAGTGTCGCTAATTTTAGAGTCATTATCTTTTCTTTTACCCGTTTTCTGGTTACTCCTAGGGTTCCGATTTACATTCCCAACCTTATTTGTCGAGACTCCACTTCGGCCATTTGGATTATACTCTACTTGATGTATATTAGTTTCGCTTTTTGGTCTGCTCTTTTCCAACAAATAATCGGACTCTTCAAGTTTTCTACATAACCCGGCGAGTTCGGCTACCGAATTAATATCTAGTAGAGCTAACCGATTGACGAAACTAGGCAGAATATTCCTCCGTATAAATTTAACTTTGGTACTTTCCAAAGGCTTGATGGACAACCTACTAAATAAAGATTCCATGTGGGCAATAAAAATCACAGTGGACTCATTCTTCTTTTGTCGCCTCCTCTTTATTTCCGACCACAATTCTTCATCATCATCACAGTGCAAGAAGTCCTTCTTTAGCCTATCTACCAAGGAATGCCAGTCGTTGACACTTGATTTTATGCTTCTAAACCAAGTGAAGGCATCGCCAGTGAAAAATTCAACAGCAGAGCTGAAAAGTTCATCTTCCGATACTTTCCTAGCTTGTGCTATTTCAGTCAGCCTCTCCAAAAAAGGATAGAGTCTCTTTGAGTCTCCATTAAATTTCAATTGCCATTCGCTGACAGGAATATTTCTGGCTGCGCAATTCACGATTGGAGCTGGTACGTTTATGACTGGGGTTGTAATAGGCAACTGTGGTAACTCATGACCAGGAGCTATCTTTTCTGCAAGATTTGCTTCCATGAGCACACACGTAGCTATTGTTTCCTGAACATATTTGGAAAACTTCGACGCTTCCTCTTCGTCATCCGGCATGGGAATTCTTTGTACGCGACCCGCAACATGCGATAAACGTGACTTAACCCGGTGTACAAGTGAATCATTTGGATCGCCGTCATAACTATCGATTAAGTTTTGGATAGAGTTTAAACTCTTTTCGATACCAGCCGTTTCTTCTTTAAAAGACAGAGTGTCATTCCCTATTTTTATCGTTTTTCCGGGCTCATTAATTTCTTTACTTAAGATCCTCGTTAGAATCTTTCTTTTATCCGCGACCGGACGTTCTGAGAAAGTACGACGGATTTTCAGTTCATAGTCTAACTCATATTCCAGTAGATGATTGACTTTAAAATTGAAGGCTTCCATGATAAATGAATAAAATTTAAAAGAACTGTTTAAAAAGTCTTGAAAATATTTCTCCTGTGCTCCCAATAGTCAAAAAAAAAATAAAAAATATGTAAAGGCACTTAAAATATGTAAACTTCTTTACCAAACATTTAGAAAAAATCTTCGACAATTTCAAAAAAATTTCTAAGTATCGCCTTGTATTTAAATTCTTTTACCAAATATGTTAAGAATTTTCAACAAAAAAATCTCCAGATATCGTTTCGTATCAGCTAAGTATTTTTAATATTCATGCAAAACATCGGTGAGAAGAAAGAACAGTTTTTTGTTCGGTTAACCGCAAAATAAATCTAACACTGCAAAAAATTAAAGTAAACCAGCACATCTGCTAATCTGAACTATAAAGCTAGCTTTTAAGAAAAAACAGGGATCACTTATCTTAGAGTCAATTAACAAAATTCAAATATCTATACCACCACCAGATAAATTGAAATAAAAAAATTCTACAAATTTCCTGCTTTTGTCTTACTGCTATAGTGTAGTTTCGTTTAATAAATATTATGAAATAAAAATATCTGCAAAGTTAGAGCTTTTACTTTGTTCGAAAGCTAGCACACTGAACCCTTTAAAAAATAAAATTCCAAAAGCCCCGCGTTGACACCGCTATTTTGTAACCTGCTAAACTGTCCTCAGTTTGAGGCATCTTTTTTTTTTTTTTTACCCTGTGAGAAGTTGTTTGTCCCACGCTTGAGCACAATTTTCTTGCAGCCCCGCTTTAATTTCTGATAATGAACTGAGTGAATCCTGATTTTAAAAGAACTAAAGAAATTAAACACACACTAGCTCAGTTTTCTTTGGTAGAGAGATATGGGCAAGAGATAATTTTTGTACGTCTTTTTGGAATTATTTTCTATTTTTTTAAAGAAACCTCAGCTGTACGACTTTTTGGGCACCATTCATTTTAAAATAGAAAGGATCTAACTTCAGCTAAAAAAATGAAAAAATACTGAAAGGGTGTACTGTTGGTAAATAAAAAAATCAGTTTGGTACAGCCGTTCTTATCCTGAAAAGTAAGATAGGTATTCAGTGAGACACTAGCTTTAATCAACAAAAAGAAAATTTATTCATGTTTTTAAAAATAAAAAGTTCTAACCTTTGCAGTTTTACAGGATTACTAAAAAATTTTAGCCTAACAGGTAGTTATGACATTTAAATTCTAAACTCTGACTACTCCCGAGGACGAAAAATAGTGATTTTCACTTCACTTTTTAGTCAGTTCGAATTGCTGTTAAGGCACTACTCAGGGATAAGTCTATGGAAGGATGTTTTGGTAACTTACTGTTTTGATTTCGGCTTCGATGGAACACGACCGATTTCACACTTTTCTAGTAAACACTTAGAGAGCCCACTACGGCTTTTCGTTAAAAAAACTTGTGCTTTATTTAGCTCTCATGATTGTAGTTATGAGCCTTTACTGCAGCTCTGTCGAAGGAAGCCTACTTGGCGGCTCCGATGAAAATTAGCCTGGCTACGGCTTGATGGTACTCAGCCCCGATCCCTGTCCTACCGGACCCTTAAATAAGCCGTGGGCCTTCCTTCGGTCATATCGCGACGCCGGAACCAAAAATCCGGATACACATTTTCAACCAATCCCGGCGTGCCGATAGATTCGGTCAGAAACCCGCACAGCACACTAATATACCGAACGGCTTGGAATCTCTTGTTAATATACCGTTCGAAACAAAAATGAAAATAAGTACAATTTGAAGTGAAAAATCAGTAACATTACATGGTCTTAAAATCTAGGAAAAAATGAATGTTACAATATATATATATATATATATATATATATATATATATATATATATATATATATATATATATATATATATATATATATATATATATATATATATATATATATATATATATATATATATATATATATATATATATATATATATATATATATATATATATATATATATATATATATATATATATATATATATATATTGCAAAACGGCGTGGTAAATTATCTTTATATTGAAGAAGTGAACGCATGATGCTAAAATCTATTATTTCTGAAAATTTCAAGCAAAACTACTTTTAACAGTTACTCGTAAGAAATACCTTAAAACAACGCTGCCTGTCTTTTTCGCCAATTTAGTGTGACCCATGATATGGTTCGCAATGGCAGAGAAAACCAGATCAATCATACACGACCCAGCTCTACTGAAAATCCTTGTTGCGCCAATGTTTACTGGAGACTTTTATAAGGGTCGAAGCCTTTAAACAATGCCAAATTAATTTTCCAAAGCCTACTGTAATTTAAAATTTTGGCAGCCGATGGATTTCCCACGAGTACAATGAATTAAAAGGGAAACTAAGAATTTTTAACAGAATTTTAACAGCGGGTTGAACAAAATAATTAATCACTTAATTAGTTAATTAAGAGCTTACGAGAGGGTGACAACGCCGAAAAATTATAACATTAAGACGTTTCCTTAATTTAAATTAATGAAATAAAGATTATTGTTCTTGGGATTAGTGTTATTTTATCTTATAAGAAGAATTGTTAATGACGCCGTCAGAAACTTTTTCTAATCTCGTTATTTTAAATTTAGAATAACTTAAAGTTAATGACCGGACTTTTCGAAAATAAAAAAAAAAGTAGTAGAGCAGGAGATTATATCTTTCTGTTGAAGGTAGAAGCCTGTATTTGTATTATGTCAGCTCTCTTATAACATTTAATCCTGTATGTGTCTAGTAGTAGTGGTAATAGTGACAATGTATTGATGAACGGTCGGAAAATGAGTTTTTAAGCAAAGGAATTGATTGTTGTGTACAAGTTGGTTATCGAAGTGCATAAAATGCTTAAAAAACCCGCAGTAATAAATGATTATGCCATACTTAATTGTAGAAGTGGTTTAGCTGATTTCAAAGTGGTGGTAAAACGCTTGAGGAGGACCAAAAATAAGGCCGAAATTGCTTGTGAGATTGACTGAAGACTAACCATTGTAAACGGATTTAAACCGGGTGGAGTTTGGCGGATGGACAAAAAGGTCTTTCCCGAACATTTGCTTAAAGCAGCTGAAAATATAAATGCTCTCTCTCCCTCAAACAAACTCAAGTAATGAAAACACATTGATTTTAAAAGACGCTTCTATTATTATCAGTAATAAAAACAAGCAACCTGATGTCTTCGAATAGATTGTCACATTTAAATAGTGAACTTCTACTTCTGAATTTAACTCAAGAGCTTTATTTTTTTTTTAAATCTTTATGCCCAATACTACAAAAAAATACCGTAAAAAAACTGTAGAAATTACATTAAGTCCTTACAAAAATATGTTGGAAGAATCATCTTCAACCAACCGAGGAAAAATACAACTAAAAAGAGACATTGATAAACAAAAGAAGAAAACAAAAAAAAACGCCAATAACAAAAAAAAAATACGATTAACCCATCTCTCTACCAACTTAAACTAAAAAGTTGACAGTCAGCAAACGCCGAAAATAATCCATTTGGTGCCGGCATCGTCCACCAGTAACAAAGGAAGAATTTCTTTTCAGCGTTCGACAAAAGATCATTTATAGTTTTAGAAGAAAGCTGAACAAGGTGAACGATTTTTAAAACCTACCCCAATAATTTATTTATTATGCTGTCCTCTTTAGAATGAAGCAAATAAAATTTTGGCGGATTACACGAGTTAAAATTTTTGAAACAGAAAACTTGCGTAATTAATATTTGGTGTCAGGAAGTAATTATTTTAAAAGGTAACACTTTTTATAATTTTTTTTTATTAATATAAATTTGTTTAGGAAACACTTATTCATTACGGAGTTGTGGGATGTTATCATTTCTTTGGGGTCGCTTTTTCCTTTAAGGTAAATTTTGTGCTATTGATCTTGCTACAAGGACCCGCCAGTTTCAATAGAAGTAGTGAACTATATATATATATATATATATATATATATATATATATATATATATATATATATATATATATATATATATATATATATATATATATATAGTTCACTACTAAATGTATATATATATATATATATATATATATATATATATATATATATATATATCTATATACATTTAGCTTCGAGCGGCAGCAGCAGCAATATCACAGGAGCGAGTAGCAGCAGCAGCGGGACCACTTGAAAATGCCAAATGAGATTTTGGCGAAACGTTCGGATTGAAACCCGTAATTTCAGTGTATTACATTCCACCATCTGTGAAAACCTCTAACGTATATATATATATATATATATATATATATATATATATATATATATATATATATATATATATATATTAATTTACAATAGAGGTTGTATGAGTGGAATTATTTTCGTATATAACTTGAGAACGAATAATCTGATTTTCATGCAGTTTTCCTCTATGCTCTGAAGAACTTATTACTAATCTTTTTATTTTAAGCTAAAAAAACAAGTCCTTCATAAGAACTACATCGAGGTTAAATTGTGAATACTTTAATTCAGTCTTGTTGCTTTACCCTGAATCAGAAATATCGAAACACTGGAAGTGATTTTATGACAGTAGCGGTAAATACTTACATTAAACTTACAGTAATTTTATGTAGTACTAGTTACAAATATTTATTACGATTGTCCCAAAGCTGTATTAGATGCTGGATTAATATAATGGGGTATGTTCTATTTATACAGGGTGGTTTAGAAAATGACATTTATTTTAGAATCGCGAATTTCTGAAAAGCAATTAAACATGCCATTACTTTCCCGCAGTAAATACATCGTGACATCTATGCAGCTACCTCGAAATTTATAAATAGAAATATAGATACCTGCAACCCGCACTTCAATACATAATCGTATTGCGACATCTATGAAGCTAGTTCGAAATTAACAAACAGTTAAGCTGATAGCTAGCGTGAGAAGTGCGAGAAAACCACACTTGAGTTGGCGGAACGACCCAGTACCGAGCGCTGGAGCCAACTAGACCCAGGTTGCTCAAAATACAGCAAGATGGAAAAGCATGGAGAAGACCTTCATCCAGGAATGGACGGCGAATGGCTAAAGAAGAACATGCCAGCACTTTCTTTAAAAAAAAAAACAATAGCAGTTTCGGTACAGCCGTAAAAAATTGCTTATGCCTCAGATTAGTTTGGATTAGTAGTAGCTAACGGGAGTTTTGTGGCTTTTTTATGCCTTTTATTATTTCAGTTATGCAAATCGTGTATTCCACGCAAGCGCGCATTAACTAAAGAATAAAATCATAAGTTTTTAATTTCTAGAAATGTTCTAGCAGATTTTAAAAACGTCTTCGATCCAAATAGGCTATCACTACAACTTCAATTGCTTTAATGTGACCAACGTTTATTTATATACATTACAACATTGAAATATATAAAATTATTAAGTAGTTTTATCCACTTTTAACCTATCCGAATTGTACAACGTTCCAAAACATTTCTTTTTTATCCCAGTTATCGACCGTTCCCGTAGCCATAAGCACAGATTTATGTGGTCAACCGAGTTATTCTAACTGTGTGACCCAAAATCACAAGTAGGTAACGCCTACCAGTCATTCCGACGGGTCTTTAATCCATCAATCATTTAAGCACGTCCAAGCCGATTGTGAGAAACGGTCAAATTTAATTGAAAAAAACACCCAGAGAGGGATAATAAAAAAGAAGCCTGTTTGTACACTTTGTGTTCAATAACGGTGGGTTTTTAGGGCATTTTGGTTTAAACGCTGTTTTTTAGAATGGATTTTTTTTCAGTTTTTTTTTTATGGCGGATTAAAATGAACTGAAAATAAATTATGAAACGAGTTATGAATTCGGACTGTGGTTATGTTTAAAAAACGATATATATATATATATATATATATATATATATATATATATATATATATATATATATATATATATATATATATATATATATATATATATATATATATATATATATATATATATATATATATATGTACATATACATATATATGTACATATACATATATATAGATATATATATATATATATATAGATATATATATATATATATAGATATATATATATATATATATATATATATATATATATATATGTATATATATATAAAGTTGATAAAAGTGGATACCGTTCAGAGAAAAATGCAAAATGTTTTAAGATTAAATCTTTAAAAGAATGAGATAAAATGTAAAAATGCAAAACTTATAAAATAGATGAAACATTTTATAAACATAGTAAAACCAACCCTTGAAAATAAAGTGTCACTTTTGTTTAATGGAAATACAACGCATTTGAAAAACCGTGAAGCGTTGAACATGGCAAAGGCTAATGTTACAGCTGCCACGCATTACTCCTCACCGGCATCAGCCACTCGACGTACCTTTTTTTAAACCTAGGAGCTCTTATTATATTCAAGCCCCTGAAAAATGATTGAAGGCAAATCCAGGTCTTCAAGTAACGCAATATTAAGTTGTAAGTTAATAAACTTGCAGAAGCTTACCAAAGAGGATTTCAAGCGGCTGGAGTTTGGCCCATGGACTAAAACGACTTTCCCGAACATTTGCTTAAAGCAGCTGCAAATATAAATGTTCTCTCTCTCAAACAAACTCAAGTAATGAAAGCACTTTGATTATATTATTATCAATAATGAAAAGCTACATTTAAATAGTGAACCGTCTATCTCGGGATTTAACGCTAACGCCTTAAAAAGAAAATTCTAAAATCTTCATGTCCAATACTATAAAAAATACTGTACAAAAAACTGTAGAAATTACATCATGTCCTTACAAAAATATGTTAGAAGAATCAACAAACAAAATACGTATAATATAATATACACGAGCGTCCCCTACAGCAGAAGCTGCTGCCTGTCGGCGATAATAAAACAATTTTTTGTGTACGTCGGACAAAAAATATTTCTAGTCTATAATAAATAAAGGGGAACAATCCATTCCAACATTTATTTTATTATCTTTTTTACCAGGAACCAAATACAATATTGGTGAATTATCTGTTAAAATTTTTACTTTATAATATTGAAATATAAAACGTGAAGAAGAATTTAAGTGTTGTCAGATTTCTCAAATTTAAAATATTCAATGCCGGCTTTCGTTATATTATTAAAGATTTAATAAAGGGAGATTATCGCCCATAGTGTTCGCCAACAAGCAAGAAGGTAAATAATATTATATTTAAAGAAGACAGCTGAATATTTTTTAAATTTGTACTTTAATAAGTTCTATATAACCACATAAAACCTGCTATTAATATTAACAAATATAAGTGACAACACTGATGCACATACCCATCAATTTTTACGACCAAACCACGCGGCGCTTTATGGACACGGAATACGGTATTTTTTTGCATAAGCAACATCGAAATTTTGTCCAGTGTTTTCTACTTGCCCTTACCTCACTCATTGCAGTGTCTCATTGATCACTGATTTGAGAGAGATTTGAGAAATGATGTTATGGATGACATACCCTGTTTATTCTTTATTGTGTCTGGAACTAAAACTCATTATCTCTTTGAAATCTACATTCTGATAAAAACAATGTTCCAACAGAGAAATTACTCTCTATTTTATAGGACCTAGACTCAATCGAAAAGCAAGACAGATACTGTATTTGTGAACTAAAGATCAATTTATTATATTCATGCATCATAGGTAAAATTCTTTAAAATAAACTGACATACAATGCTGATTATTAATATATATACAGAAAGGGACTTCAAGTTATTTCCATGATCAGTAATTTGTCCGTCAGAGTTAAATCTATCAACGTTGCATTCATGTTCGTCACAAGTTCGACATGATACTACCCGGACATTTATTGCTGCCACCTGTTGGCCATACCAAGCACAATAATCAGGGATATTACTTGGACGATGGGCGCATCCTCTATATACTCCAGTAGCTGTTGGAGTTGTAGTATCTAGAAAAAATCGGCAAGTAATTATTATAGAAAATCAAAAAAAATGTGCATAACTATAACAAAAATTCGACATCAAAGCAGTTAGTGATACATAAGCAAAAGGAATAAAATTAGAAATATCATTAATGTTTGCTGTTGTAATAGTAACAATGAAATATCCATGACGCTAATTGAAAGCTACAAAACCGGCATCAAAATTATCACGAACATGGGGAGGTGATTAATTATAATAAGGCCACTCCCCTAATTCAGTTATTTGAGGTATTAGAGGTAATATGTCGGTAAACTTTTTAGAAAACCAGAAATTATATGTCCTGAATACTTATTTTAATAAAAAAAAATGCAGAGTAATTAGAGCTGGACAAGGTACGATGCAAGAACAAAAAATGAAATCGACTACTTCTTATGCTCCACAAAATCAATATATGAGACGTGATAGTACTAAACTCCTTTAATACTGGAAATGATCACTGTCATATAAGGGCAAACGTTACTAAAACCGGGAAAAGGAAAAGAACCAGACCAAGACCCAAGCTGACAAAACTAGTCGATGTTAATAGACTCAAATAAAACAGGAAAAAATATACAGAAGAATTAAGCGATGCATTAGGAGATAACGAAGACATTAAAGAAGATTTAGACAAGCTATCCCAACACTTAAAAACTTCAATAAAAGAAACGTCATTCAAAATAGCTGGAAGGACATTATACAAAGAAGGTAAATATGGTACGAAAGAATACAGAAGAGTAAGGAAGGACATACGTAAAGGAATTCTAGAAGATCTAGAAAGGCCTTACGAACAGATAGTAGAAGAAGTAATCGAAAAAAACACAAATATGAAATGCGTCAGGCAGCAAAATTAGAAGACGGAAAATCATAATGATTAAGGAAAATAACAGAGAAATTAGAGACAGAGAGCAAATCTCTAAAAATCAAAGAGTTTTGCAGAACACTATACAGCTCTCCAGTACAGCATAAGAACATAAAAATAGAAGATAAGAGAATAATTAACGATCATAGTTGATATTAATTTTCATGTAATCAAACTTCATTTTTTCCATAATTACGATCATAAATAAAACTTAGCATTGCTTTGCAATTAGTTGATTGTTTTTTATAATATTTACACTAAAACACAAAGATTGTAGAAAAAATATTGTTTACAAATCACGCGCGAAATAATTTAGGTATTTTTTGACTCGGCTACGTCTCATTAAAAAAGTTATTTCCTATATTAGATACAAGAATAACCATTTTCTTATTATAAAAAAATATAATCTTAAGGTGCAGCTTTAATAATAAAACAGTATTATATGGTGAGATCGCGACATGCTTTACAATTTCTTTTAAAAATTGACTATCGTTAATTTAAAGAAAGTTCTGTTAATTTAAATACTTACTGCTATAGTCGTAATAGGATGAAAAACAACTGACATTTTGACCGGTAGATGGCAAACTTGTACAATTTACTATTGGTGTATTAGTTCCTGCTGCTGTACAGTTAGTCCCTATTAATGGTGTACATTGGTAACACCATAACGTAAAGCCTAAAAAAATCTTGAATTATTTAATATTTTGAGCTTAATATGCTACAAATTAATAATTAAACAATGTGAAGAAACTGGTTGTATACTTTTTAAAGAGGATATATGCTTCGGAATAGACAGGTTGAACCTGCGGGAAAGGACTAAAAATTTTAATTATTTGACTCCATAAAATGAGTTGTCAAAAAAGTATCAAGTCTAATCTTTGCTAGATGTCTTTAAAGTCGCCTATTTCTGGCAATACTAATCGGATATAGCAATATCGACGAGTATTTAAAAGCTGATTTAGTCCGAAGTTCCTACATGTTAAGAAAGATAGAGGGAAAAAGGTTACGCAGATTCTTGAAGAAATTTGTGCTGTTTACGGTCAATATTGTCAAAAACAATAGTCATTGTGGAAATTTCCATATTAAAGATGCACCTTATTCTGTCAGGCCGATTATAGAAGTCGATGAAATCTTAAAAAAAAACTTAGCAAGATCGCCACATAAGGAATCATTGCTAGAAAAATAAGCATCTATCACCAAACAGTTTTCAATCATTTGAAAGGAGAGGGATACAAAAAGAAGCTCGATTTTCCGGTCACACATGATTTAACGGTGACCAATTTAATTGACCGAAGTTCCAT
Source organism: Pachyrhynchus sulphureomaculatus (assembly GCA_019049505.1). Lineage (NCBI taxonomy): Eukaryota > Metazoa > Arthropoda > Insecta > Coleoptera > Curculionidae > Pachyrhynchus > Pachyrhynchus sulphureomaculatus. The sequence goes on from CM032455.1 coordinate 35,197,129, forward strand.
CTGGAAAACATTGTCGAAACGGAACATTTTTAAACATCTCATTATGAGCGATAAACAAGTACGACAATAACGTGCAGAAGAGATCATGGTTGAAGCGTGACTAAGCTGCGTAAGCAGAGGCAATGCTAGGATTTACACTAAAGAAGGTGATTCTGTGTGTTTAGTGAGATTGAAAGAGAATCGTGTATCATGAGATGCTATAACCTGACTAAAAATTAATCAGGTTGCAGTCAGCAATTAAGACAAAGCAACCGAAATTGACAGACAGAAAAGGCGTTGTCTTCCATCACGATAACGCTAGACTACATATATTTTTGATGATGTAGTAAAAATTAGGAAAGCTTGGCTGGGTAATTTTGATGCATCCATCATACAACCGAAACCTTGCGTCGTCAAAATATTCTTTGTTCCGGACACTGCATAAGTGGACTTCAAAGGAGGCTTCTAAAAATTACTTGATTTGTTTCTTCACGCAGAAATGCCAGAAGTTCTACAGTGATGGGATAAGAGTTCTATCAATCCACTTTTTGCAAATTAACAATCAGTCTTATACAGTCTTGTAACATCGAAAATTTTAACTAAAAAGTAACAATCCCTGATTACATATTGAGAAATTATCTCTTCAGTCTATATTTAAAAGTAACAAGAGAAACAGAAACAACAATACAAGAATATCAGTGGAGGAAACAGAATCAATGGGTATAGCGAAAGACCCTATTAGATGTAAAATAGCCGTCTACAATCAAACATTAGCACAGAACTTGCACTGCATATACCTGGGAGTACAGCTATCGAGCTCGAAAAATCCATATTAAGAGGTACTCCATCAGGCAAATAAAGCTTCTAGAATATCTGGTTGTTTGAGGGAGTATGGAAAAATGTGTATATGTCTACGGAAAGCAAAGTGCGTATATACGAGGCTGGTTTGAAAAGTCCGTGCAAAGTCCGAGAGATGGCACCACCGGCGCGTATCAACGCACACCAAGTTTCAGCCATATTGGTCTATTTCTTTGTGTTTGGCATTCGTGTGAATCAAGGAAGTCGAGTGATTTTCAAGAAATGGACGAAAAAGAATTTCGTGTGGTGATTAAACATTACTTTATGAAAGGCAAAACGCCTCAGAAGACTAAAGAGAAGCTTGATAAACATTTTGGTGACTCTGCACCTTCGATTAGAACAGTTTATAAGTGGTTTTAAAATTTTCGGACTGGCCATATGGGCACAAGTGACGCTGAACGTTCTGGACGGCCTGTGGAGGTTACGACTCCAGAAATCATTGATCAAATCCATGATATGGTGATGGATGGCAGAAGAGTTAAGGTGCGTGAGATTGCTAGTGCTGTGGGCATCTCGACTGAACGGGTACATAATATTTTGCATAAACATTTGGACATGAGAAAGCTATCCGCCAGATTGGTGCCGCGATTGCTCACGCTTGACCAAAAACGGAATCGTGTGAAGTGTTGCAAGGATGGTTTGCAGCTGTTCCAGAAGAATCCGGAGGACTTTAAGCGTCGTTTCGTCACTGTGGATGAAACATGGATACATTACTATACTCCTGAGATCAAACAACAATCTAAACAATGGGTTACCAAGGGGGAATCTGCACCAAAAAAAGGCGAAGATCGTTCCTTCGGCCGGAAAGGTTGTGGCGAGTGTCTTTTGAGATTCGCAAGGGATAATCGTCAACGACTATCTGGAAAAGGGTAAAACTACTACAGGTCAATATTATTCATCGTTATTGGACCGTTTGAAAACCGAGCTGCAAGAAAAACGCCCGCGATTGGCCCACAAGAAAGTCCTTTTCCATCACGACAACGCACCAGCAAACACCTCAGCAGTTGTGGTCGCAAAATTAATGGAAATAGGATTCCAACTCGTTTCACATCCCCCCTATTCTCCAGACTTGGCTCCCTCGGACTACTATTTGTTCCCCAATTTGAAGAAATGGCTGGCGGGACAAAGATTTTATTCAAACGAGGAGGTGATTGCAGACACTAATGGATATTTTGCAGACTTGGACAAATCCTATTATTCGGAAGAGATCAACAAACTAGAACATCGTTGGACGAAGTGTATAAGCCTAAAAGGAGACTATGTCGAAAAATAAAAAAGGTTTACCCCAAACACATAAGTAGTTTTTATTTTTGCACGGACTTGTCAAACCAGCCTCGTATAGACCGGCTCTAACTTATGCAGCAGAAACAAGAGAGGAAATATCTAAAATAAAAAACTCTCATGAGAGCTATAGAAATGAAAGCAATCAAGCTTATCAAAGGAATAACTCTGCGAGATCAGCTACGAAGCACAAGTACACGGGAAGAACTCAAGATTTAAGACATCGTCCATTTCGCATGATTAAGACGTCGATATTGGATGGATCACGTAGGTGGCAAGATGGGCAAATGATGAAAAACCAGAAACAAGAAGACCTCCCGGTCGACCACCAAAACGAAAAGCTGCACATCTACGTCACCAGAGGCTTAAAAACAGACGAACCAAAACCTTGTCTTATAAGAAGAAGAAGAAGGTAAATATAAAAAAGGCCTTCATAACATAAAGAGTCTGCATATTTGAACATTCTAGAAAGTGAAGAATTTAAAGACTTATTCGTTCGATAAAATGGTAATATAGATACATTTTTATCACGAAAAATTCTTCTAGGACACTTTGAATATCACCAGAGCATAAGTATGACAACAAATGACCATCGATGTTCCAAGGACATGAATAAATATATACTTACTCTACATGCCAAATATTTTAAGTACCTGTTTCGGCAGATTCCAATCCTGATTTGTAAATAGTGTATATATGATTCCAGGCAAGATTGTAAGTGTGGTAAATGAAATGATTAAGTACGGGTCTAATAAATTACATCGAATGCTGAGAAACATGTTCCACAGAGCGATAAATAGAGAAAAAATACCAGAGGAATGGTCAAAAGCTTATATAGTATCTATATTTAAAAAGGGAGACCGAAGAAAATGCACAAACTATAGAGGCCTAAGCATAATATCGAGTATGGGACATTTGTATGGAAAAATTATTAAAAATATCATGGAGGAAAATATAAAAGGAAAAATTGGAGAAAACCAAGCAGGCTTTACGGCCGGAAAATCATGTATAGACCACATATACACTATAAAACAAACAAAGGAAAAAAAAACTGGCATAGAATAGAGAAGTTCATCTAGCCTTCATAGACATAAGAAAGGCCTATGACTCAGTACCAAGACAAAGATTATGGAACGCAATGAAAGAAATAGGCATTGACAAAGAACTAATATACGCAGTAAAAGCTCTCTACGAAAACAACACAGTGAACATAAAAATAGGACATAAAATAGGGAAGAGACTTCAAACATCAAAAGGCCTATTACAAGGATGCTCTACATCCCCAACACTATTCAAAATATGTAGTGGAATGGGAGTCCCAATACTTATATACTCTTAAGTTTCGCAGACGACCAAGCAATCCTAGCGCAAGATGAGGAAGACCTCAGTTATATGGTAAGAAAACTGAAAGAAGAATACATTAAAGCAGGATTAGCAATAAACTTTGATAAAAGCGAATATCTAACAACAAAGGAGGGAAATGTGGAGAATCTAGAAGTAGATAACGAAACAATAATCAAAGGAACCGATAGATTTAAATATCTAGGAACCATCATTTCAAAAAACGCAACATCAGAAGAAGAGATTAAAGCTAGATTAGGACAAACGCGAACATGCATAAGACAATTAAATTCGATCCTGTGGGACAAGCACATTACAAAGAGAAACAAAACACGCATATACAAATCAATAATACAAAGCATAATGACATACGGGTCAGAAACATGGACGATCAACAAAAGAAATAAATCTAAAATTAACGCGGTAGAGATGGAGTATTGAAGAAGATGTTGTACAGTGGCACGTATGGAGAGAATAGCAAATGAAGAAATAAGAAGCAGAATGAACATCAAAGAGAACGCAATAAACACCATTGAAGAAAAATGATTAAAATGGTATGGACACATAAGACGAAGCGAAGATAATAGGTGGATAAACAAAATAACGAAGTGGAGCCCTATAGGGAGAAAAAAAAGAGGAGGACTCAGACGATCGTGGAGAGACGATGTGGACGAGGCTATGGAGGACAGGGGTCTAACAGATGGGAAGATAGAAACGGATGGAATCAAATGCTGAGAGAAGGAAGACAGTGTTAGCTGTAGAAAATTCTTGCTATATATATATATATATATATATATATATATATATATATATATATATATATATATATATATATATATACGAGGCTGGTTTGAAAAGTCCGTGCAAAAATAAAAACTACTTATGTGTTTGGGGTAAACCTTTTTTATTTTTCGACATAGTCTCCTTTTAGGCTTATACACTTCGTCCAACAATGTTCTAGTTTCTTGATCCCTTCCGAATAATAGGATTTGTCCAAGTCTGCACAAACTGCTGAGGTGTGTGCTGGTGCGTTGTCGTGATGGAAAAGGACTTTCTTGTGGGCCAATCGCGGGCGTTTTTCTTGCAGCTCGGTTTTCAAACGGTCCAATAACGATGAATAATATTCACCTGTAATAGTTTTACCCTTTTCCAGATTGTCTATGAGGATTATCCCTTGCGAATCCCAAAAGACAGTCGCCATAACCTTTCCGGCCGAAGGAACGGTCTTCGCCTTTTTTGGTGCAGATTCCCCCTTGGTAACCCATTGTTTAGATTGTTGTTTGGTCTCAGGAGTATAGTAATGTATCCATGTTTCATCCACAGTGACGAAACGACGCTTAAAGTCCTCCGATTCTTCTGGAACAGCTGCAAACCATCCTTGCAACACTTCACACGATTCCGTTTTTGGTCAAGCGTGAGCAATCGCGGCACACATCTTGCGGATAGCTTTCTCATGTCTAAATGTTTATGCAAAATATTATGTACCCGTTCAGTCGAGATGCCCACAGCACTAGCAATCTCACGCACTCTTCTGTCATCCATCACCATATCATGGATTTGATCAATGATTTCTGGAGTCGTAACCTCCACAGGCCGTCCAGAACGTTCAGCGTGACTTGTGCCCATATGGCCAGTCCGAAAATTTTGAAACCACTTATAAACTGTTCTAATCGAAGGTGCAGAGTCACCATAATGTTTATTAAGCTTCTCTTTAGTCTCCTGAGGCGTTTTGCCTTTCATAAAGTAATGTTTAATCACCACACGAAATTCTTTTTCGTCCATTTCTTGAAAATCACTCGACTTCCTTGATTCACACGAATGCCAAACACAAAGAAATAGACCAATATGGCTGAAACTTGGTGTGCGTTCATTCAAGAGATGCTACTAACTAAACATGACCTCGATACGCGCCGGTGGTGCCATCTCTAGGACTTTGCACGGACTTTTTTTGCGTATATATATATATATATATATATATATATATATATATATATATATATATATATATATATATATATATATATATCTATATATATATATATATATATATATATATATATATATATATATATATATATATATATATATATACAAAAATGTTAAATTAAGAGTACTAAACACAAAAGCGTAATAAATGTCTAGTAAAAATTAGGAGACCTTGCCTCGAGTATTATTTGTTCCGGTCTCTGGTGTAAAGTTGAGTTCAAAAAGCGGCTTGTAAAAATTGCTTGGTTCAGTTCTTCATTCAGAAATCCCAGAAGGTCTACAGTGACAGGATAATAGTTCCATCAGAAAAATGGTAGAAGGTCATCAATTAAAATGGCATATATTTGATTGAAGTAACAACAATTAAAATGTGACAAAAAAATTGTTTGAATTTTGACTTAAAAAGGCCTGATACTTCTTCGACCACACACACAATATATGTTAAAATAGTATAACAACTCTTTTAAATCGTCTGGATTTACTTTATTCGAAATCTTCAAAAATACTACGTTATATTTCCACTTACCTACAGAAACACATTCAATTAAAACAATTATGAAGACGTAACTTTTCATTTTAGTGGGGATTAAATTCTATTTGTTTTTTGAAAAATGCATTAAACTAAACTAAAACCGTTTATATATTATTTTTATTTCTTTTATTTTATTATTGTTACACCAACTAATCCCATATCTCACAAACAGATAAAATATCAATTAGGAATTAAATGATCATAAAATAAAAATGACTGGAGAATTTTGGTGACCATCAAAAGATTAGTTGTTTAAAAATTACATCATCATTTAAAAATTGAATAAAATAATACATCTAAAAAAAAAACATGTTAAGCCGACTATAAATGGTTATTTAGTTCTGATATATCCAATCAGTTTTAAGAGTACTGACTTGAGCCCAGTCGTCAGAGGCAAGTTTTGACGAAACGCTCTCATTAAATGTTAACGATAAAAAAAAGTCTGGTGCAAAGTGTACGCTAAGCCTATAAAATCCAAAAATAAAATGAGAAATTCGGTTTTTCGCAAATATCTCGAAAAATAAAAAATATATCGAAAAACTAATAGCACCACATGAAAGAACGGGAAATTTGACAAAGGATAGCATATAGGCTATTTTTTTTTAGTTTTATCGTAATTTTGAAACATATTTAAAATAGAATGGCTGGTTTAACCTTGCAGTTGTAATGGGAATCATGCTTTCAACCTCATTTATGATTAAATTAATGTTTCTGTAAACCGGTAAATATTTTGAAATTGGCTATTAAGGGCTTTCTTGGGGTGTTGAATAAGAATCCGATAACAGTTTGAAAAATTCTAAATGACATTCAATATGGAGTACGTAATTCATTTAATTTTCCAATTTTGTTTTTAAAGTATCTATTAAGGTGTTTTTTGGAGTGCTGATTAAGAATCTGAGGACAGATTTAAAAAATTCAAAACGGGTCATCCAAAATGGCAATCAGTATATAAAAAAATAAGTCAAGATATATTTTTTTTGTATAAAAAAATGAATATACTCGTATTTTATAATAATTGTATAAATACAATAAAATAAAGAATAAATTATAAAAAATTCTGGGAGCGCGTTTCTTCTCCGATAGCTATTAACAAAATTCCTTGGAGCAATTTAGAATTTTTTTTTTCAATAACTGTTTTCTTTGCACCTGAATGTTTAGTTGAACTATACTTTATAGTTAATCATAGACTTTTATCATTCATTTCCTACCTTTAAATCTTTTTTTATTTTAAGTTGTACTAGCCGGGCCCGCGGCTCCGCTCGCGTGGCCTTGATTCACTACTATCGTCACTGCTTATTCCTTATGTTACCCAACGTAATAAAATATCTCCCATTATTTCTCCTTATCTCCCAATATTTCTCCTTATCTCCCAATATTTCTCCTTATTTCCCATTATCTCTACATAATTTCCATTATCTAGGCTTATCTCTGCTCATCTCCCAATATTTCTCCTTATCTCCCATTATTTCTCCTTATCTCCCATTATCTCACCTTATTTCCCATTATCTAGGCTTATCTCGACTTATCTACCATTATTTCTCCTTATCTCCCATTATTTCTCCTTATCTCCCATTATCTCACCATAACTCCCATTATCTAGACTTATCTCTGCTTATCTCCCATTATCTCTCCTTATCTCCCATTATTTATACTTATCTCCCATTATCGAGGCTTATCTCGACTTATCTCCCATTATTTCTCCTTATCTCCCATTATCTCACCTTATCTCCCATTATCTAGGCTTATATCGAATTATATAGAACATATGAATAAATTTATTAAAACACGTAAATCGGATAAGTGGTTCTCGAGTGATAAGCGCACTAACGGATAGACAGACAGAGAGACATTGCATTTTATATATATTGTATTCTTTGCTACATGTTATTGTTCCATATTTAATGCTTTAGGGAGTGTATTGCAAGAGAACACGCTAGCGGCAAACTTTTCTTCGACTTGATTCACTATTATCGTCACTGCTTATTCCTTATGTCACCTAATAAAATATATCCTATAACCTGGCCAGAGAACATACGTATGTTTAAAAAAAAGCACGTAAATCGGATAAGTGGTTCTCCAGGGATAAGCACACTAACGGTGGACAGACAGACAGACAGACAGACGGACAGAGAGACATTGTATTTTATATATATTATAGATATTCTCTGCTACATAATATTGTTCCATATTTAATGGTTTGGACTGTGTATTGCAAGAGAACGCGCTAGCGGCAAACTTTGTCCGACTTCATTTACTATTATTGTCACTGCTCATTCGTAATAAAATATAGCCTATAACCTGGCCGGACAACATATGTATGTTTAAAAAAAAAGTGCGAAAATCGGATAAGCGGTTCTCCAGTGATAAGCGCACTAACGGACAGACAGACAGACAGAGATACGTTGCATTTTATATATTACAGATGTAATAAATATATATACCTATAACCTGGTCAGAGAATATATGTATGAATTTAAAAAATCACGTAAATCGGATAAGTGGTTCTCGAGGGATAAGCGCATTAACGGACAGACAGACAGACAGACAAACATTGCATTTTATATATATTATAGATATAGATTATTATTACTATTATATAACCTGGCCAAAGAATATATGTATGAATTTAAAAAAAGACAGGTAAATCGGATAAGTGGTTCCCGCGTGATAAACGCACTAATGGACAGACAGACAGACAGACAGAGAGACATTGTATTTTTATATATATTATAGATTATACATTACAGATATTCTTTGCTACACAATATTGTTCCATATTTAATGGTTTAGGCTGTGTATTGCAAAGGCACGCGCTAGCGGCAAACTTATTTCCGACATCATTCACTATTTTACGTCACTACTCATTTCTTATGCTACCTATCGTAATAAAATATAGCCTATAACTTGGCCAGAGAACATATGTATGTTTTAAAAAAAAAGTGCGAAAATCGGATAAGTGGTTCTTCAGTGATAGGCGCACTAACGGACAGACAGACAGACAGACAGAGAGAGATATTATATATGATTAATAATAACCAAAAAATACGTTTATAATGAACATTTTTTTAAGAGCAAAATTACACAGGCCAACGATAAAAAAAAACTTTTTTAATAATTTTACCTGATTCCTATGTTTTTTGATGTGCTGAGTCAGAAAATAATAATAAGAAAGTCGTATCACCCACCAATTTTTCACATTTTAATACTCAAAATGTGAAAAGTTTATTTTTTATCATTCGAACGTTATTAGGTTGGCAATAAAATCAGAATTTTATAAAGTTGGCAGTAAAATCAAATCTTATTAGGTTGGCAGTTCCGATAAATGTCACAGCTCCTGGTTTTCTTCCAGTTAATATAATCTCGCATTGCAGTGTTTAAACCATGTGCTTTAATTCACACTCAAAGTATGGCTAATCGTGGTTGTAAAACTCTTCCAACACTTTTTGTTATATATGTGGTGAGTTTGTAGTTAAAAAACATCAAAGAAACATTACTGACTTTGTAAAAAAAAGTATATTTTGCATATTTTGGTGTAGAAATCAGTAATCAAGAAAAATGTTGGGTTCCTCACAAAATATGTTATGTTTGAGTCGAGGATCTTAGGAAATGGTATAAGAAAGGAAATAAAGCTTTTAGATTTGCAGTACCCATAATATGAAGAGAGCAAGAAAATCATTCAAATGATTGTTATTTTTCTAGCGTTGATGTTTCTGGATATAAATAAGAAAGTAATTGTCTATCCTACCTTACTTCAGCTAATCGGCCGGTAGGACATGGACCAGGACTTCCTGTCCCTGAGCCAGTTCAGTCTATTGATGACGTTTTACAGCCCAGTCCCGAATTTAATGAAAGTCGACCGGATGATGATGAGTTTCAATGGAAGAGGATTTGGTTTACTGCCATGCTATTGGTAGTCTAATGAACGAATTTGGCATTGAGTATAAGAAGGAAGATTGGAGGCTTTTTATAGACTCATCAAAAACTAGTTTAAAAGGTGTTCTGTTACATAACGGAAATACTTACGCTTCACTGCCTGTTGCTCATTCAGTCCATACAGAAAATTAACTATCCAGCTCACGATTGGAGGCTATGTGGAGATTTAAAAGTAGTCTCCATGATCCTTGGTCAACAAAGGGGATTTACAAAGTTTCCATGTTTTATACGTGAGTGAGACAGCGGAGCAAGGGATCGACATTGGTCCAAAAAACAATGGCCCGTAAGAAAAACTTTAACACCTGGCGAGAAGAACATTTTGCATAAAACTTTAGTAGACCCAAAAAAGATTCTTCTACCACCACTACACATTAAGCTAGGCTTAATGAAACAATTTGTGAAAGCCTTGCTTAAAGATGGTGAATGTTCTAAATATTTGTGTAAAAGATTTCGTCATTTATCAGAAGCCAAACTGAAAGAAGGGGTGTTCGTTGGGCTTGATATTCGTAAAATGATGTTCGATTCCAACTTTGAAACAAGGATGATTACAAAGAAAAAGGAGGCTTGTATATCATTTAGAGAAGTTGTGACGTAGTTTTTAAATAAAGTGAAAGACCCTAACTATGAACTCATCGTAGCTAACATTATAGACAAGTTCAAAAATGTGGCTTGCCTGATGAGTCTTAAAGTCCACTTCTTGCTCAACCATCTGGACTTTGAAGTGAAGAGCAGGGGGAACGGTTCCATCAGGATATAAAGGAGATGGAGAAACGGTACCAGGGACGGTGGAATATCAACATGATGGATGATTACTGTTGGTCACTTCATAGAGAACAACAAAATGCATCACATCGGAGAAAAAGCTATGCAAGAAACTTCACAGAGAAAAGGGAAAGGAAATACAAAAAAATAAGCACCTAAAATATTCGCATTGAAGTGAAATATGTTATAGCGAGTAAAAATTGTAGCCTAATCAAGTAAAAGTATGGTTTAAGTTTTTATTTTTTATGTATCAAATTTTCCCTATTTTGAAATATAATCGATGTCTTATTGTGAGAGAACTGTAGGTGATACAAAAAAAATGATACCAGATACGGTTTCAGCACTCAAAATTACATAATACTTAGATGTATTGGCTTAAAAAGTTCTTACAAATATTTTTTTTGTTGGCCTGTGTTATTAATCCTACAATTTAAAATTAAAATAATAAAAATATCTAAAGGTGCAAAATGAAAGATAAAAGTCTAAGCTTTAATTATAAAGTATTTATATTTCGTTTAAACATTCAGGTACAAACAGTTATTGAAAACACAAACATTCTAAATTACTCGAAAAAATTAAATGAATTACGTACTCTCTGGCCGTCATATTGGATCCGCCATTTTGAATTTTTCAAATTTGTCATCGGATTCTTAATAGTCAATTTCAAAATATAAAGCGGTATACAGAAACGTTAATTTAATCATAAATGAGGTTAAAAACATGATTCTCACTACAACTGAAGAAGTTAAACCGGCCATTTTATTTTAAATAATTTTTTAAATTACGGTTAAACTAAAAAAGTACTTTATTTACTATTTTTTTTTGTAAAATTTCCCATTCTTTCAAATGATGCTATTAATTTTTCGATATTTTTTTTTATTTTTAGAGATATTTGCGAAAAAAACCGAATTTTTCATTTTATTTCCTATTTTGTAGGCTTAATGTACACTTCAGAGCAGCAAACTTTTTATCGTATATTGCGTCCAAAAAACTATCTTTATGCCAAAATGCAGCTTGTTCAAAATTTGCCTCTGACGACTAGGCTAACATAAAATTGTTACAACAAAAAATAAAGTTTGTGAATGATCTAGAGAAATGTGTACAACATCGACTATCAGAGCAAACAAATACACAAATATCGACTAAAATAAATATTTTCCTCGTGCATGGACTACAGGCTCAATTGTTTTAATGTTAGTCAAATAAACTGACCGAAACTGAACTAATATCATTAAAACGAAACAAGTATTAATGCCAATTGCGGTAGTTACAATCCTCTAGAGTTTCACTGTTTTGTTTAACTCTGCAAACTAAATTTCAGTTTTAAGCCATAAAGTGTAATTGAAATAGGTATCGCGACATCAGAGTATTAAAACACAATCGTCTATGCCTACAAATTAATCATATAAAGTACCTTTATATATATATATATATATATATATATATATATATATATATATATATATATATATATATATATATATGTTAATCCATTTCAAGCGTACATGGAAATTTTTTTGTCCAAACTTTATGAGAATGTTCCCTTAGTACCTCTGAGTATTTGGGTTAAATTTTTAGATTTTCAGATAATAATGGTACCGATGTACGGCAGTTCACAGTTGGCCAAAATCGTAATATCTGCTAAAATCATGTTTTTAGTGTTCCGTACGGAACACTTATAAGATCACTTCGGTGTCTGTCTGTCTGTCTGTCTATCACACCCGATTTTTCTCCGAAACTATTTGACATAGAAAGGTGTAATTTGGTAATAATATAGGAATTGATGGCCTCATCAAAGCCATGTAGTTTTGAGAATTAAATTTTGACTTAAGGGGTTAGTTTTGGGGGGTGAAGTCGGAAGTAAAAAAAAAAAATTTTTTACTAGGTCATCGAGTGTGGTGTCAAATGAAAGCTTGTGAAAACACGAGTAAAAAATATATATATATAATATTATACTTGCGCGCACTTTTCTTTGTATTATTTTTAAAAATTCGCGAAAAATCGCTGTCCCGGGCCTTATCTCGAAAAGTACTCATCAAGAAATTTCGAAAAAATTCTGGAATATTCTCCACGGGGTGTAGATTGAACGAAAATTATCACGAGTGCATTACCTTTAATAATTTATATGGTATATAAAAAAAACAAAAATTTGAAGGTCATCAGATTTTAGTAAAGATTGGAAACAAACCTTGTTGAAAACTCATTTAGGGTGTGTTTTGTGAAGTCACTGATCATTTTATACCACCGTAACATAAATTTTGACTTAAGGGGTTTCTTATGAGGGGTGAAATCGGAAGTGAAAAATTTTTTTTTTACTAGGTCATCGAGTGTGGTGTCAAATGAAAGCTTGTGAAAACACGAGTAAAAAATATATGTATAATGTAATCCTTGCGCACACTTTTCTTCGTATTACTTTTAAAAAATCGCTGTCCCCTACCTTATCTCGAAAAGTACTGATCAAAAAATTTTGAAAAAATTCTGGAATATTCTCCACGGGGTATAGATTGAACGAAAATTATCACGAGTGCATTACCTTTAATAATTTATTTGGTATATATAAAAAAAAAAAAATTTCAAGGTCACCAGTTTTTAGTAAAGATTGAAAACAAACTTTGTTGAAAACTCATTTGGGGTGTGTTTTGTGAAGTCACTGATCGATCATTTTATACCAACCTGACAAAAATTTTTATTTTAAAAACAATCAACGTTCGGAACACTAATTGTGCAAGTTCAACTTGCACTTGACCGTTTTTTCATCTCTAAATTGAGCGAAAGCGAAGCAAAAATGAAAAAAAACTCAAAAAAGATTTCTTTTAGCAAATATCCTATACTTTTTACAAAAATTATCATTTTGACCCTTTATGGTCTTTTAGATACCTTTTTGGCCATTTTAAGTGCCAAAATTGGGTGCCGCCATTTTTTTTTAACTACGAAAATAGGGTTCTAAATTTTTAGAGTCAGATCATAAAAACTCTTAAAATTATAGCTATTTTACTCAAAATCTCCCATTTTTCGTTTTTTATTTAAATGCAGAAAAGGTCATTTTTAAACAAACATTTCATTTATTACTTCATTTTTTTCTAAAAAAGTTAACGTTGCAGAACCCGACATAGTTATGTCGGGGCACTCCATCCCTCTAACATCGTCACTCAATCTGTTAGGCGTTAATTTGGGAGCAAATATGTCCTGGCATGAACATGTTGCAGGCATAGCAAGAAGAGCTTCTCAAAAATTGGGAATATTGTTTCGAACCAGAAAGCTTTACACTCCACAACAACTGTTAATTCTTTACAAAGCTCAAATTCGACCAACTATAGAATACTGCTCCCATGTTTGGAGCTCCGCTCCCAAACATACACTGCATTTGTTGGATTCTATCCAGAGAAGAGCTGTTCGTCTGATTGGACACCCGGAACTGACCGACGGCCTTGATTCGCTGGAACATCGAAGAACGGTTGGCGACTTGAGCCTATTCTACAAGTACTTTCATGGAAAGTGTTCGAAAGATGTGGCCCGTTTAATTCCTCCCAGAGTGGTGCATATTAGAAGTACACGTTGCGCTGATGCTTCACATCCGTATGAGGTTCAGCTTGTTACTCCTCGTACAACGCTTTTCAAGCAGTCTTTTATATGGAGAACATCATACCTTTGGAATGGTTTACCCAGGACTGTGTTTCCCATCGAGTACAATCTACACCGATTCAAGAACAACGTGAATCGCTATCTCCGCACACGTGTCGCTCCTGTAGCGCTTTAGGGACTTCCCTGTACCACGTGTGCTAGACCCATAAAAAAAAAAAAAAAAAAAAAAAAAAAAGTTGTAATATGTGTACCTACACACAAGTTTACTCACTTAAGTTCTTGAAAACAAGAAAATTAAACAAGAAAAAGATTAAAATATTTTGTAATATTTGTTTATTTTTACGTAGAATTCTGCATTTAATTAAAAATTATTTTATTTAGTATAGCTAAGTAAAGTTATTTTAATTTAAATGTAGTTGGTAGTTCAAAAAATGCTTCTTTGATAGGATCTGAGTATATTTTTGATTTTAATCCATTTTTCGTGGTATAATTCCATGTTGATTTTTCAAATTCAATATTCTGCTTGTATTCGTAAATCTTTTAAAAAATTTTTTTTTTCATTAAATGAATAAAATTTAAAAAAATACAATGTAAAACAAATTTACATAGTACAAAACAAATAGATTTGGTTGTAAAATATGGTATAAAAAATAATGTAAAAATTACATCCAGGTACAAATTGCTAATAGAAATGCTTAACTAAAATATATAACTTTCGATTCCTTAATTTTTCTGTTGCAATTTTTATAAAACCCTTTACTGAATGGTTTTAAAATACGAAAATTCCACAAAATCAAGCGATAGCTGAAAGAAAATTAAATAAATATTTTCGAATTTAATTATTTAAAAAAAAAATATTAGTAACGAAAATGTGTAACACCAAAAAATTTAAAGAAAAAAACAAGATAATTGTCATACAGTGGAGTTGACAGAAAAATGTTAACTTGATAGATTAAACAATAATTGTATGTATATTGATAAATAAGTGAGAAAGCAAGATAAAGCTGATTGCATTCCTGCAAAAGTAAGTGAATATAAAAGCAAAAATACATGCTAAAAGTAAACTTAATAATTTTTACTTAATAGTATAATGTATTGTGGTTGTCTTACGACCAAATAAGGTTTAACTACTAATTTCTTTTAACCTTTGGGAATTAATTTTTAATCGAAATGCCGCATATCTAGATACAATTTTATATCATATGGCAGATCAATCAGAAAAAAGTTTTTATATATTAGCGACACTCTGTTTATACGCACTCTGGTTATAACTGAAAGCTAGCGCCAAGTATTTATTAATTTATTTATTTTATTTTTAATGTTCCGTACGGAACACTTATAAGATGACCTCGGTGTCTGTCTGTCCGTCTGTCTGTCACACCCGATTTTCTCCGAAACTATTTGCCATAGAAAGTTGAAATTTGGTAATAATATAGGAATTGATGGCTTCATCAGAGTCGTGTAGTTTTGAATGTCAAATTTTGACTTAAGGGGTTAGTTTTGGGGGGCGAAATCGGAAGTGAAAAAAAAATTTTAGTAGGTCATCTAACGTGGTGTCAAATGAAAGCTTGTGACAACACGAGTAAAAAATATATATAATGTAATACTTGCGCACATTTTTCTTTGTGTTATTTTAAAAAATCGTGAAAAATCGCTGTCCCCCACCTTATCTCGAAAAGTACTGATCAAAAAATTTTGAAAAAATTCTAGAATATTCTCTAGGGGGTGTAGATTGAACGAAAATTATCACGAGTGCATTACCTTTAATAATTTATCTGGTATATAAAAAAAAACAAAAGTTTTAAGGTCATCAATTTTCAATAAAGATTGGAAACAAACTTTGTTGAAAACTCATTTGGGGTGTGTTTTGTGAAGTCACTGATCATTTTTATACCACCTTAACAACATTTTTTATTTTAAAAGCAATCAACGTACGAAACACTAATTGTGCAAGTTCAACTTGTACTTGATCGGTTACTTTTATTTGAATGCAAAAAAAAGTCATTTCTAAACTG
Source organism: Pachyrhynchus sulphureomaculatus (assembly GCA_019049505.1). Classification (NCBI taxonomy): domain Eukaryota; kingdom Metazoa; phylum Arthropoda; class Insecta; order Coleoptera; family Curculionidae; genus Pachyrhynchus; species Pachyrhynchus sulphureomaculatus. Next base: position 35,213,398 of record CM032455.1, read on the forward strand.
AAATTTTTTAAAAAAGTTACATCATATTTCATTTATTACTTTATTAAGTTATAAAAAAATATATACCTACACATATATATATATATATACCTACACTTACTTAATTTCTTAAAAACAAAAATATTAAACAACAAAAATATTAAAATATTTTGTAATATTTATTTATTTTTACACAGAATTATGCAATATTTACATTAGAAATTTTTATATTTAGTATAACTAAGTAAAATTATTTTTAATTCACATGTAGCTGGAAATTTAAGAAACGCTTCTTCGATAGAATTTGAATACATTTTTGATTTCTTGGTGTCTAAAAAATGAAAAGAAGATGTAAAATTTTACTACAGCTAATAAAGTTTAAGATTTTTAGATTCAGCCAAATTTTTCAACCAATCCTCTACTAAAAAGGTATAACAAATTTTTATTAAATTTTTTTAATTACTGTGTTTAATTTGAACATTATTATTTTTAGTTATAACAATTTATATTGTTATATTGCATTAATATTTTAATTTACTGCCAAATATCGTTTTAATTTGCTTTGTAAATTTATTTACAATAATAATAAATTATAATCTTATAGCTGTATAAATGGGCTTATGCGCGTAAATTAACACTAGCTTTCATTTGACATCACACTCGATGACCTACTTAAAAAAATTTTTTCACTTCCGATTTCATCCCCCAAAACTAACCCCTTAAGTCATAATTTGACTTTCAAAACTACACGGCTTTGATGAGGCCATCAATTCCTATATTATTACCAAATTTCAACTTTCTATGAGAAATAGTTTCGTAGAAAATCGGGTGTGACAGACAGACGGATAGACAGACAGACAAACACCGAGGTCATCTTATAAGTGTTCCGTACGGAACACTAAAAAGAAAAATGGGAGATTCTTGGTAAAGTTTTTATGATCCCATTCTAAAAATTTAGGACCCTATAGACTTTTGAACGAGGAATCCATTTTTCGTAGTTAAAAAAAATGGCGGCTCCCAATTTCGGCGAATTTTGGCACTTAAAATGGCCAAAAAGGTTTCTGAAATGTCATAAAAGGTCAAAGTGATAATTTTTTTTAAATAAGTGCGAGAAATTTACTAATAAAGCCTCTTGAGTTTTTTTCATTATTGCTTTGTTTTCGCTCAATTTAGGGTTGAAAAAACACGATTTTAGCAGATATCACGTTTTTGGCCCACTTTGAATTGCTTTACATCGGAACTATTAATATTTAGAAATCTAAAATTTTACACAAATACTCGAAGGTACTAAGGGAACATTCTCACAAAGTTTGGAGAAATTGTTTTTTCCATGGACGTTTGAAATGGACGAGCACAGATATATATGTATTTTCTTCTTCAGCTCGTTGAAGTCCACTCCTGAACATAGGCCTCTTTCAAAGATTTCCATGCCGACCTTTGCTGGAAGATCTGAATCTAATTTTTCCCCACATGTCGCTGGATGTTGTCAGTCCATCGCGCCTGCTGTCGTCATCCTGCCTGACACCCCTCCTCATAGGGACCGTCCCAGTAAACTGGGGGCATGGCAGTGCACCCGCCAAGTCGAGCAGAAAGCACAGCCGTACCATCTTCTCTTCGTCTCCCTTGGTCTCCACAACATTAGGGCTTTGGTCAATTTAGAAGTGTTCCTGGCCAGGTCCCTCGCCCAACGCCATTTTAGCCTGGCCACACGCTCGATGATGTCGTAGACTCTCGTTCTTCTTCTTATCTCATCGTTCCGGATTCTCAGGCTTACCATTAGAATCGCACGCTCCATTGCTACTAACAAACCCAGACACGATTGGAACAATTTCCGGTGAATGTCACCGTTTCAAGTCCGTATGTCGCCACTGGTAGGATACATGAGTCGTAGACCTTCCTTTTGAGATTCACAGGGATCATAGGGCACCGGAGGATGTAGCGGACTCTTCTGAACGCCATCCAGGTGAGGTCAATTTGCCGAGTGATCTCTGCCGTCTGATTCTCTTTCCCAAACTTGATATGACGTCCTAGACAGTTGTACTCGTTGACTACTCCCAAAGCGTGATTTTCGATGGTGACAGTCATATTATCTAGGCTCATTATTTTGATCTTTTGAAGATTCATTTCGAGGCTCATAGCTTGGGATGCGTGCTTGAGTTCTTGGAGCATTATCGTCACTCCTTCTGCGTCGATGCTGAAAAGTACAATATCATCCGCGAAGCGAAGTTGATTGAGACGCTTTCCGTCTATGTTGACGCCCTTCTGCCTCCAGGGTAAATACTAGAACGCGCCCTTTAAAGCCAAGGTGAATAACGTCGGTGATATCATCCTGCCTGACACCCCTCCTCATAGGGACCGTCCCAGTAAACTGGGACGTGCCCCCGCCAAGTCGAGCAGAAAGCACAGCCGTACCATCCTTTTCTCGAAGCCACTCACGCACATTCGAACCCCTGTAACTTCGTTGTGGATAAAGCTAGAAGTCTGAATTTTCAGTGACCAAGAAGACATACTATACTAGCTATATTCCTAAATTACCTACTATTTATACCTTATAGTTTACGAACTATCGTCAGTCGAAGTTCTTTAATTTTGTCACTGACACACTCACCGATCATCAAAATTCTAAGGTACTTCTAGAAGACACACAAACTTCAAATTTTGAATTTAGTTAGTGTTTAGCCTATAAATGAAGGAAAAACTTAAACATCCCGAAATTTTAGTCCCGTTTTCTAAATTGTATTGTATAGTCACTTAAGCCAAAAAACAGGGTCATCCTCGGAATGAGAGATAATAAGCTGTAAACTTGTATAAACCTTTATTTTGGCATTCTAAAAGTTGTCTCAAAAGTCTCGTAATATCTCGTGTCCGCGTCTTAAGATATTCAAGGTCAAAGGTAACAAAAATCGGTTTTTCGCAAATATCTCGCTTCCTATGGTTTCAATGATATTTGCATTTATTATAAAAATTGTAGAGCATAAAATTATATAATATATCGGTTTAAAACGTCTTTCCTCGTTGTCCGATGCCTAACTTCCATTCTTTCCGATCCATGCATTGATCTTCTCTCAGGTCTCGAGCACTCATAGCTTTATTAATGCTCTCCTTCCATGTTTTTTTAGGTCGTCCTCGTTTTTTGTGATTCAGTGGTATCCATTGCATGGCGATTTTGGGTAATCTGGTTTCTTCCATCCGTTGTACATGCCCGTACCATATCAGCTGTTTCTGTTCGATGTCTGTTATAATGGATCCATCTATCCCCATTCGCTGTCTTACTTCGTCATTTCGAATTCTATCTCTTCGTGATATACCTAATGTTCTTCTAAATACGTCCATTTCAGTTGCCTCAAATTTCCTGCGATTCTGGTCTGATATTTTCCACGTCTCTGAGCCGTAGGTTAGACTACTTTTAATGAGAGTTTCATATATGTTATATTTGCGTCTCTTTCCGATGTTATCGCTCCATAGTATACCGTTTAGGCATCCTATTGCTCTTCTAGCTTGTGTTATTCGTTTGTTAATCTCGCTATCATCTTTGCATGACGTGTCGAATTCTACACCCAGATACGTGTATGAGAGGCAGCTGGTTATTTCTTCTTGATTGTCTAGCTGAATATTCGATGGTTCCGTTCCTATAGGGAGGTATTTAGTTTTCTGCGTGTTAAGCTCTAGTCCCCAGTTCTTATATTCAGTATGCAATTTTGGAGCCATATACTCTAAATCGTCCCTATTATTTGCTATGATGACTTGATCGTCAGCAAACTGAAGAGTGTATAGGCATGTTCTGCCAATGTCAATACCCATCCCATTACATTCTCTACAATTTTTCTTCTAAACTTTTTTTATACGCTTAACCGTTTTTGAAATAGAGCGTGCGCAGCGCTCAGCCATACATAGCATAATGCAAGGTCAACCGTGAGTCCCGGTAAATAATACGTCGTATAAAGTTAATTAATCACTAAAAAATCCACAATTATGAATAATTTGTATTATTTATTAATTATATTTAATAATATTTTCCATTTATCAAATATATTCGATTAATAATACTTACCTACTTCGTGTAATTAAAAAAATGTTAAGTGAAATACTTTAAGTATATTTTAATTATAAAAAATATGAAGATGATGCTTCCATGACAACAGGGCTAGAAGAGAATATAGTTATTAAAATAGGAGCAAAAGTCAGGTTAAGACGAAATATTGACGTGAGTCTTGGCTTAGTCAACGGTTCTGTCGGTATAGTACAAGGAGTAAAGGTTGATCCTCAAAATACAAATAAAATAAAATAAATACATATTACATTTAATAATGAACATCTTTACGAACTTGGTCCAGTCAAAACTAAATTTGAAATTATTAATAGAGCTTATGTTCATCGCGAACAGTTTCCGATATGTATACTCTATGCTATTACCATACACAAAAGTCAGGGGCTAAGTCTAAACAGTGCACTGATGGACATCGGTTCTTCAGTGTTCACATGCGGTCAAGCATACGTGGCACTTTCGGGAGTGACAAGTCTGTGCAGATTACATTTAATTAATGTCGACTTCGGTAGTATCAAAGCTCAGGAGTCCGCAATCGTTGAATATAATCGACTTAGAAGCACTTATCCTCCAGACTTGTCAAAAATTGTTACGTCATAGCCTTTGAGAAAAACCAATAGAGCCAGGGAGTGGGTTTTAAGAAAATCCATAGCTAACGTACAAGAAATATTACCCGAGAAGAAAAAAAAGAGGACTACCTACAAAAAGAAATGAGATCCCATCAAAAACATCAAATGTAAAAAAATGCCAAGTCTCGCAACGCAGTCCTTCCACCACAAAAAGTTGTGAGATCTCATGTAAAACCAAGTCAGTTATTTTAGTTAGTATCTATAGAAGCACCTATTCAACAACTTTGCCATAAATTGTTACCTACCGACATTTATAGTGACTGTATCAATATTAGACATCTTTATTTCTATAATAAATATAATGACTTGGCAATCGCACGGCAACATAGTGCACTGTTTAGACTTACATAGCAATCGAAATAGTAGATTATTCTTATGTAATTATGTTGCCGTGCCATTGCCAAGTCATTATATTTATTATAGAAATAAAGATGTCTAATATTGATACGGTCACTATAAATGTTGGTAGGTAATTAAATAGATAACAATTTATGACAAAGTTGTTGAATAGGTGCTTCCATAGATACTAACTAAAATAACTCACTTGGTTTTATATGAGATCTCACAACTTTTTATGGTGGAAAGACTGCGGTGCGAGACATTTTTTTACATTACAAAGATAATCTCACGAACAACACGGGAAAGCAAACTGGAAGATACAAGTACACAGCACACAACAAGTGAAACAACAATAAGATATAATACAGACAGCTTACAAAATGAAAGTATCAGACATCTATACAAGAGTAGACTGGATCAAAAGATACAACGGACGGGATTTGTTAATATAGAAGAAGAATATAAGTATATAAAGGAATACCTACACGCAGCCGCACTGGAAGCATTAGGGTACCAAGAGAAAAGGGAAAAACAGCAAAAACCATATTGGTGGGATGAAGAAATTAAATACGAAATTGAAGAAAAACGGAAAAGCTATCACAAATACTTAAGTTCAAAGAGCACAAACGACAAAGTAAAATACAAAGAATCCCAAGCTAGAGTACGCAAAATGATTAGTGACAAAAAGAACAACCAATGGGAAAAGACATACTCAAGACTCAACACTTACATAGGAGGAAGAAAAAGCACAGAAAGCTGGAGACTTCTTAAAAATATGAGAGCAGAATGGAAAAGAGAAATCTTCTCACCAATAACACCAGAAAAATGGAACTAATATTTTACAAATATGCTAACAGAAGATAGACCAGAGTTCAAAAGTACCCAACATGGAAACCCAAATATAGTTATACGAGGATCCCCAATAAGGATAACAACATCAGAAGTTAAAGAAGTATGTAAAACGCTAAAAAATGGTAGAGCTCCAAGACCAGGAAACATCCCAGGAGAGATAGTAAAATACGGAACTGAAAAGTTATTTAGCGCTTTGAGGAACTTATTCCAAAGATGCATTAACACATCAGAAGTACCCGAGGAATGGAAAATATCATTCATATCAACAATTCATAAGAAAGGAGACAAAAATAATTGCAATAACTATAGGGGAATAACGGTTACAGGATCTATTATCAGAATATACGGAAAAATACTTAAAAATAGAATAGAAACGGAATACGCGGACGTAGAAGCTGAAGAACAGGCAGGCTTTAGAGCAGGAAGATCCACAATAGACCATTTCTTCTCACTGACACAAATCCTAGAAAAGAAAACCGCATTTGATCAGGAAGTCCATGTCTTGTTTGTTGATCTAAAAAAGGCCTACGACAGCGTGCCCCTAATGAGATTGTGGGAAACACTACAACAGAGTAATGTAAGCACCGAAATAATTAAAGCCGTAAAATCCTTATACCAAGACGCAAGAAGTAGTGTGAAAACCAAATATGGTATAACGACAGGGTTCCCGGTCACAAAGGGTCTCAAACAGGGCTGCTGTATATCCCCAACGCTATTTAAAATCTATTTGGAGAGTGCACTGAAGAATTGGAAAAGGAAATGCAGCAGTATGGGATTACCACTGGATGACGATACTACATTGTACACGCTATCATTCGCAGATGACCAGGTAGTAGTCGCTCAGGACATCGATGATATGGAATACATGACACGAAAACTTATGGATGAATATGAAAAATGGGGCCTAGAAGTCAATATTAAAAAGACCGAGTACATGTGCGTCGGAGGTCAACAGCAGGACTTGAAACTGGCCACAGGACACATCATCAAACACTGTGCCAGTTATAAGTATTTGGGAACGAGAATATCTAGGGACGGAACACTGGAAGAAGCAATATTCGAGAGGAATATCCAAGGAAGAAAAGCGATTGCAATGCTTAATAGTATACTATGGGACAAAAACATAACCATTGAAAATAAGAAGAGAATTTACAACTCAATAGTGAAAAGTATAATAACTTACAGCTCCCAGATGTGGCCATTAAAGGAAAGAACAGAAAAAATACTAAAAGCTACAGAAATGGATTTCTGGAGACGAGCAGCCAGAAAATCCAGAAAAGACCGCATACCAAATGACACGATAAGGCGAGCTTTAGAAATAAAGCACGATATAGTGGACGAAATCAGAACCCAACAGTTGGTATGGTACGGACATGTACAGAGAATGTCACAAGACCGACTGCCTAAAAAGATTTTAAATTGGAACCCTCATGGAAAAAGAAAGCGACGAAGACCACGCCAAAGCTGGAGAGCAGGAATCAACAAGGAAGTACTAGAGAGAGATCTGGAGGAGGAGGGATGGAGAAACCGGGAGGAGTGGAAATTAGGCATCGGGAGACGGAAGACGGAAGACGTTATAAAACCGATTGATATATATATATATATATATATATATATATATATATATATATATATATATATATATATATATAAAGACACGGAAAGAGAGAAAATCCTAGAGAAACATGGAGCCAAGTCGAAGAGGCAATCAACAGCAGAAAAGTGCCACAGAATCACATTCAAAATATAAAGGAACAGCATGGTAGGAAAAAATGAACGCTGTAAAACTCCCGCTATTATATTACTAATAAAACAAATCCGACGCAGTCTTTCCTTTGATACGAAACAATTTAATAAGATTGATAGCCCGTCCCGCCTCTTCTAACTTCGCAAATAAAAAATTAAAAAAAAAATGTTTTCCACAATAACGATTCAAATAAATTATTTTTTCGTATAGTCAATATTCAATATAACTCTGGTAAACATTGAAAGGAAATTCAGGAGAAATTTAAGAACATTATAATAAAATTAATAACATTTTTCAATAAAAATTGCCACTTTAATTCCTTTTCCATTTGCATAAAATTAATGTTTTCAATCATTTGTACCGCTTTGTAAAATGGTTTTTTTCTTATTTTTTGCAGTTCGCCTTAAGAAATAAAATTTTAATATCAATATTTTACCATAAGAGATAACATGATAAATTATTTCTTAAAATTAATGTAACATGTAGGCTGAAAAGTTTTTGGTCTGGCACATAGATGTTGCCCTTTTCAAAAAATCGATATGATTTTTAGGAAGTATCAACCTTCTAAAGATACGTGTCAAAATTTCATGACATTTCGATGATTAGTTTACAAGTTACAGTGGTTTTAGTGGCGCTACGTTTGATATTTTCAAAATAATAGAAAAAATCGAATTTCGTGTGTTGATTAGACACTATTTTTTGATGAGAAAAAATACCGTTCAAGCAAAAGCAATGGCTTCATAAGTATTACGGGGACTCTGCCCCTGAAAAATCGCTCATCATTTACTGGTATGTTAGATTTAAACGCGGTCGTACAGAAACAAATGATGCTGAACGATCTGGACGTCCAAATGAGGTAGTTACACCGGAAAACATCAAAAAAATCTACAAAATTGTTTTGGATGACCGTAAAGTGAAATTGCGTGAGATTGCTGACATCCTAAAGATATCAATAGAACGTGTTGGTCATATTTTGCGTGAATATTTGAGCATGAGAAAGCTCTGTTTGCTCACAGTGGACCAAAAACAACAACGTGTTGATGAATCTGAGCGCCGTTTGGACCTGTTTTAAACGCAATAAAAAGGATTTTTTCATGCGATATGTAACAATGGATGAAACATAGATCCACCACTACACATTAGAATCAAATCGGCAGTCAGCTGAGTGGATAGCAGCCGGTGAAAATTGACCAAAGACACAATAGTCATCTGGGAAAGTTTTGGCCTCTGTATTTCGGGATGCGCATGGCATAATTCTCATCGACTATACTGAGAAGGGAAAAACCATCAATAACGAATATTATATAAAGTTATTGATGCATTTGGAGGCAGAAATCGCAAAGAAACGGCCCCAAATGAACAAGAAAAAAGTTCTTTTTCATCAAAACAATGCACCTTGTGTGTCAGTGGTTACGATGGCAAAATTGCATGAATTGAAGTTCGAATTGTCACTTCGTATTCTCCATATCTGGCCCCCAGCGACTATTATTTAATCCCAGACCTCAAAAAAATGCTTGCAGGAATGAGATTCGGCTCTAGTGGAGAAGTTATCGCCGAAACTGAGACATATTTTGAAGGCAAATCCTTCTACAACAAAGGTATAGAAACGTTAGAAAAGCGTAGGACTGATTGTATCGCTCTTGAAGGAGACTATGTTGATGTATAAAGTCGAATTTTGCAAAAAAAATGTGTTTTAAGTAGCTAGACTAAAAAGTTTGCAGCCTACGTGTTAGGTGGTAGTCTGCTAACCTAGCGGTAAAATGATTAGATACTACTCAGCATACCACTTCTACGGTCGGTATCATTTGTAATAGGAGGCTTTCTTTTGTTAAAGAATTGAGGTGGGTCCCCAGATTGCTTTCAGTTAAACAAAAACGAATTCGACTCATGATTTCTCGCGACTCTTTGGAGATGTTTGGGGATGATCCGCAAGATTTTCTTAACAGGCTTGTAACAATGGACAAAACCTAGATTTACCACTATACTCTAGAGTCAAAACAACAATCCAAGCAGTGGAAACAATCTGGTGAACCGACCCCCAAAGAAAGCGAAGACAATTCTGTTGGCTGGAAAAGTCAGTTTTTTGGGATGCTAAAGGTGTTATTATGGTGGACTACCTTTCGAAAGGCTAAACATTAAACTCGACTTACTATTTCACCCTTTTGCGTCGTTTACGTCAAGAAATTAAAGAAAAACGCCCAGGATTACTAAGAAAGAAAGTCTTGTTCCATCAAAACAACGCTCGCGCTCACACGTATGTTGAGTCTATGGCTCAAATTCGTGATTGTGGTTTCGAATTGCTGCTCCACCCGGCTTATTCTCCTGTTTTGACACCTTCGGACTTTCAAACTATGCAAGACCACCAGTTTTCTGTAGACTTTTCAACCTATCCTAAAGAAAGGGAATGTGCCACGGTTCAGCCGATACCTAAAAAAGGCAAGAAGACCTTGCCAAAGAACTACCGACCCGTCGCACTGCTTTCAATACTATTGTCGTGGAAAAGGTTATCAACCAGCATCTTCTAAAATATCTTGAACGATTCAATATTATTAGCTATCACCAATATGGCTTTCGTAAACATAGATCAACTGACTTATGTAACACATGTTTGGAACAACGCAATCGAACACTTTAGAGAATCTCGAGCGGTTGCTCTTGACATATACAAGGCATTCGACCGTGTTTGGTACGATGAACTGTTGGCTAAGCTACGCTCTTGTGGTATGTCTGAAAAGTTCTGTTTGTGGCTCTCATGTTTCCTCAGAGGGCGTTTCTTGCGAGTGGCAGTAGACGGATTTCTTTCTGACAACTTCACAATCAACGCCAGTGTGCCTTAAGGCTCCATACTGTCTCCTACTCTTTTTCTCATTTACATTAACGATCTGCTGGAAAAGACCAGGAATCCAATCTACAGCTTTGCAGACGACAGTACGCTCGTCTCTTCATTCACTTTGAATGCTCGTACTTCGGCGCTCAGGCGAATGTCCGCAGGCAGCGGAAACAAAGACCTGGAAGAAATTCTATCTTGGGATGACAGTAACCAAGTGGAATTTAACGCTACAAAAACCCAGGCGGCAGTTTTTTCGAAAAAAGTTAACGTTAGTGAACCCGAAATAGTTATGTCAGGGCACTCCATTCCCCTAGCATCGTCACTTAATTTGTTGGGTGTTAGTTTGGGAGCAAATATGTCCTGGCATGAACATGTTGCAGGCATAGCAAGGAGAGCTTCTCAAAACTTGGGAATATTTTTTCGAACCAGAAAGCTTTACACTCCACAACAACTGTTAATTCTTTACAAAGCTCAAATTCGACCAATTATGGAATACTGCTCCCATGTTTGGGGCTCCGCTCCCAAACATACACTGCTTTCGTTGGATTCTGTTCAGAGAAGAGCTATTCGTCTGATTGGAGACCCGGAACTGACCGGCGGCCTTGATTCGCTGGAACATCGAAGAACGGTTGGCGATTTGAGTCTGTTCTACAAGTATTTTCATGGAAAGTGTTTGAAGGATGTAGCCCGCTTAATTCCTTCCAGAGCGGTGCATGTTAGAATTACACGTTGCGCTGGTGCTTCACATCCGTATGAGGTTCAGCGTGTTACTCCCCGTACAACGCTTTTCAAGCAGTCTTTTATATGGAGAACATCATCCCTTTGGAATGATTTTCCTAGGGCGTGAATCGCTTTTTCCGCACACGTGCCGCTCCTGAGGCGCTTTAGGGACTTCGCTGCAGCACGTGTGCTAGACCCACAAAAAAAAAAACTGTTTCCAAACAAATCGGTGGCCAGAAATTTTCATCAAATGAGGAAGTCGAAGCTGCAGTTAACTAGTATTTTGAAGACCTTGAGGAATCTTTTTTTGAAACAAATGTGGAAGCTTTGAAAAGGTGGAAGAAGTGCATAGAGCTAGGTGGAGATTATGTCGAAAAATAAAAATATTTTTGTACGTATTTTATTTTGTTTTCTTGACTAGGCCGCGAACTTTTCAATGCATCCTCGTATTAAGCACGGAGAGAGTAGCGTCGTCGATTAAAGATATTTTGGTGGAAGAAAGCCAAACAGTTTGGTAAAAATATACACTAGATTGCTATATAATAATAATAATAATAAGACTCAGCGGCAAAAGTAGTTCACCAAGCACTAGCCACAACCTACAGGCTCATAGAAAACACAGATCCCTACTACAAATACACACCAACATCCGTACTTGAAAATAAAGATTACAAACTCTATTAGGACATCAGTATCCATACAGATAAAACAGTCTCCGCCAATAGACCCGATATTACTTTTCAGTGCAAAAAAGAAAAAGTCACCTATCTAATTGACATAGCTGTCCCCAACGACACAAACATCCAAACGAAATACACAGAAAAAATGTCCAAATACACAGACCTTGCGACGGAAATAAAACGGCTATGCAAAACAAGAAAAAGTCATCATTGTCCCCCTCATTATATCAGCCACAGGCCTTACACCAACAACCTTCACACCACACTTAGTACAATTAGGACTCAACACAAACATACACAAACACATAGAGAAGTCAGTGATTTTGAAAACATGTAACATTGTCAGGTCATTCCTTAATACACAATGGTAATGCGTTTGTGCTGACTTGGTTTGCGCCCGTCAGCCAAACATGGTACCACATTGACCAAATGTGAGAAAGAAGAACTTTTTTTTTATAATAATAATAAAAGAATCTCACTAAAGCCATCAACACGTTCGCTATACCTATACTCACATATTCATTTGGTATCATCAAATGGTCACAAGCAGACATAGAAAATATTCACATCCTTATACGATCTCAATTCACCAAATACAGGAAATTACACCCCAACGCATGCAAAGAAAGACTTACCATCGAGAGGAAGGCAGGAGGAAGAGGAATTATAGACATCAGATCATTACACACAAAACAAATACAAGCTTTTAGGAAATTCTTTCACAGCAAGCAAACCAGCCTCCACACAGCGACAGTGAAAGCAGACAAAAACTACACACCTCTCGACTTATCCCGGGCAGACCACTCAGCAGACACACACAGTCACACCCAATTACAACAGGAAAAGATGAAAACGTGGTCAGAGAAAACACTCCACGGAAAACACAGAAATCATATAGAACAAGACCATGTAAATAAAAAACAATCATACATCTGGTTACAGGATGGGCAGCTATTCCCTGAAACAGAAGGCTTCTTTATTGCCATCCAGGACAAAGTCATATTAACCAAAAACTACCAAAAGCATATCATCAAAGACCCGACTATTGCAGAGGACAGATGTAGGAAATGCCACCAGCAGAAAGAAACGATCGAACACATAACGAGCGGATGTAAAATATTAGAACAGAGTACACAGCCAGGCATGATTCAGCTGCCAAAGTAGTTCACCAAGCACTAGCCACAACATACAAACTCATAGAAAACACAGATCCTTACTATAAATACACACCGACATCCATACTTGAAAATACTACACTGGGACACCAGTATCCATACAGATAAAATAGTCTCCGCCAATAGACCCGATATTACTTTTCAGTGCAAAAAAGGAAAAGTCACCTATCTAATTGACATAGCTGTCACCAACGACACAAACATCCAAACGAAATACACAGAAAAAATTTCCAAATACACAGACCTTGCAACGGAAATAAAAAGGCTATGGAAACAAGAAATAGTCATCATTGTCCCCCTCATTATATCAGCCACAGGCCTTACACCAATAACATTCACACCACATTTAGTACAATTAGGACTCAACACAAACATACACAAAAACATTCAGAAATCAGTGATTTTAAAAACATGTAACATTGTCAGGTCATTCCTTAATACATAATGGTAATAGCGTTTGTGCTGACTTGGTTTTGGACCGTCAGCCAAACATGGAACCACATTGATCAAATGTGAGAAAGAAGAACTTTTTGTAATAAATAATAATAATAATCTTTATTGTCTAACAGATAAATACATCCATTAACAAGACAATGTGACTAAAGCTAAGTTAAATCTAAACGAGTCTGTTAGGATAAACACATTACAATATTAAGTTTCAGCTCTAACAATATACGCTACAATATTAGTTAATAATATTCCCAAGACAACGATCCCGTGCAACCTTCAAAAACTGAGAATATGTTAGATTGGTAATATCAATGTCGTTGCAATTCGCATTAAAAATCTTCATAGCTTGAAAAAGGGGGTCTTTTAACTGAAAATTGGAAGCATGGAACGGTAAGTTGAATACGGGATAATGTCTTAATGCACGGGATGGTACGTTAAAGTTTAGTTTTGACAATAAGTAGGAACAGTCGATAGCTGAGTTGAAAATTTTAAACAAAAACAAAACCAGCATAAAATTGCGACGATCGGCCAATGACGATATCTGAAATCTGCGAAGCAGAGTTTCCTGTGGCGAGCCTCGTGGTGGGAAAACAACCTCCATTTTATATAAGAGAAATTTTAAAAACTTTCATTGTACCCCTTCTATTTGGGTAGTGTACTTTGAGTGTATAGGATGCCACACTATTGCTGCGTAGTCTAATTTTGATCGAACATATGCAAAGTACAGAGATTTAATTGTAGCAATGTTTGAGAAATCACGAGAGTTTCTAAATATGAATCCCAGCGTTTGCATTGCGCTCTTGTAAACCTGATTTATGTGTTCCGAAAACGATAGGCGCTCGTCAAAAACTACGCAAAGGTCCCTGATGGATTTTAAATCCTTCAATATCTCAAGATTTATATAATAGTCAGATTGAGTTAGGGTCTTTTTATTAGCGTAGGTCATTTTGTAGCACTTTTCGGCATTTAGAGGTAAGTTGTTAGCTGTGCACCAGTTGCTAACTAGTCGGATATCATCTTGCAGTGCAATGCAATCAGAAACGCGTTGCTAGAAACATTTATGCCTATATCGTTGATAAATAGAGAGAATATCAGTGGAGCCAATATACTGCCCTGAGGAGTTCCACTTGTAGCTTTGAATGTGAAGGAGTGATTACCATGAATATCGACATATTGATACCTGTCACTCAAGTAGGAGGCAAACAGTCGAATGAGATTGTCATCAAAACCAAGCCACTTCAATTTAAGAAGAAAGACAGAATGATCTACTCGATCGAATGCCTTTGAAAAATCCATATAAACAGCATCAACCTGACCATGAGCATCCAAGATGAGTGAAACTGGCCAGATTCGTCATCGTACTGCGACTTTTATAGAAGCCATGCTGAGATTCAGATATAGAATGTTTTACTTGATTAAACACATCTTCGTGAATCAACCCCTCTAATGCTTTCGCAAATAGCGATAGCATCGATATGTGCCTATAATTAGAGATATTATTTACATTGCCTTTTTGAAGAGAAGAATTATCCTAGCTTCCTTCCATACCTGAGGAAATGAATGTGTTGTGAGTGCCATGTCATAAATGAAGCTCAAGGGATTCGAGAACGCGGATGCACAGTCTTTGACGATGAAACTGGGAATATCATCAGGACCCATGAACATTTTATTTTTAGATTTTTTCAAGAACCTACTGACTGCTTCTTCTGATACACAATTAAGAGATACATGAGAGCTTATATTAAAATTATTGTTTGGAAGGTGTTGAAAAGACCTTTTCGAGTTAACGAAGGCCCAGAATGTACTGGGATCACCCTGCACGGAGTTTTCAACCTTGGACAGATAGTTCTTGTATGCTATGTTTATTCTCCTTTTTATATCCAACCTCAAGTCATGATATTGGTTGCGCCGTAATTCTGTATCAGATATTTTTAGTTTTCTAAAAATTCTATGCTTGCACTTAATTGATTTAATAATATCCGTTGTAAACCATACTGGAAAGTTTCTTTTATGAATTACCGACGTGGGCACATCCAAACCAAATACACTCGCAACTGTTTCATAGAAAAATTTACAGGCCTAGTCAGTATTTCTGGCGCCATAAGTATTAGACCAGTCAGCATTCAGCAACCAGCTGTATAACTGTGGAAAATCTGCTTTTCGAAAATTATACCGCGTATGACCTCTGCCGACGGGAAATTGGCGCACCTTAGCAATATCGAAAAGCAATGAAATGTTCAAAGCAGGATGATGAGTATCCTCGGGCACCAGTGGTAGTAGTTCTTTAGATACTTCGCATTGGATGTTTGATAGGACTAAGTCTAGAGTCCTATTATTCATGTTAAGAATATCATTTTATTGTTTTAGATCGATAGTGATTCCAGTTTTTGGTCGCTCAGAATGTTGTCATGCAAATTTGGTATATTAAAGTCTCCTAAAATGAAAACCTTTTTTCCATGGAGATACCTAAGTGATTCGATTCCTTCGAAAAGAGACACAAATTCAGCGGATGGTGTATCAGGAGGAACGTAAATAACTATTACAAACACATGTTTGTTGCTTATACAAACTTCGCATCCAATTACTTCGAATATTGGAACAGTTAAGTTTCTTTTTAGACACAGGGTACATTATACGCCTGTAAAAATATCTTTTCCAAAGTCGTTAAGACTTACTCTCTTCCAAATTTATAGTGACACTTGCCAGAAATTCTAAACGAAAATATTACGAGTAATAATAATATTTCCATAAAAGAAAAGTTTCACCGTTTTCTGCCAATATTTAATAAACGAGATATTCAAAAAATGGAATCAGCGAAATCATTCGAGGAAGAAAATACAATTTTGTGTAATAAAGGGTAGAGAAATGGATATTTTATCATATAGCAAAGGGGGGAAAGAAGTTGAAAAGATGCTGAATAAAACAAAGGGATCATGGAAAATGGATATGGGGAAAATAAACCGGTCTATCGGGATAGATTTTGATGTCTTGACTAAACCAATTTATACTTCACTTCTGAAGTGTACTCGATTTATTACGTTTACGATATTTCTATTTCTGTTTAGAAAAGTAATGTATAAATAAAAGCTGTTCTTTTTACGCATTATGAAATGAATAATAAACTGGCAAATGCAATTCAAGCTTTATAAGTTCTAATAATTCTCTCTTAACGCCGTCTTTTGAAAATGATATGTTTTTGTCGGTGATCTAAGATTGGATGTCCTTTTTCAGCCAACCCAAGGTTGGAACTCATTCTAATTTTTTAGAATGATAGCTTGCGTTATCCATTACAATAAGAGAACTACTCAGTATATATTACCACAATACTAAACACTTTATTTTTGCCCTCGACGCACGTTTCACTAACCATGTTAGCTTCATCAGGAGCGATGATTGACTAAAGCTAAACTACAAATCTACCTTATTTAAATTTAGCCTAACCCTTGAATTACTCAGGCGGAACTAATGGCATAGGCAAGGCCATCAGTTCCGGTCAAGTAACCAGTAGAGGGGACTATAAGAAATAGACCCTCTGTCTTTATTTAAACTACTTTTACATTTTATAATTTCCATACTTTCGTATGCGTTCAACAATCTCTTATTAGATACATTTTTTATTAATCTTAGATTATCTAATGTTACAATATGATCAGCTTCAAG
Source organism: Pachyrhynchus sulphureomaculatus (assembly GCA_019049505.1). NCBI lineage: Eukaryota > Metazoa > Arthropoda > Insecta > Coleoptera > Curculionidae > Pachyrhynchus > Pachyrhynchus sulphureomaculatus. The sequence goes on from CM032455.1 coordinate 35,230,504, forward strand.
GGCATGTTCGGCAATGCTAGACTTTTCTGTTCTACCGTATTTTAAGTGTGCTAAATGTTCTTTAAATCGTGTTTTAATTGACCTTTTAGTTTGCCCAACATACTTTTTGTCACAATCATTACAACTAATTTCATAAATTCCACTTTTCTGACAATTAGGAATCTTATCTTTGGGATTTCCTAAGATATTCTTCAGATTATCTGATGACTTATAGACTAAGGTGAGGCTTACCTTATTAAATACCTTATTAAGTTCCTTGCTATATTTCGGATTATATGGTATGGAGACATACTTGGTGTTATTTTCTTCGTGTGTAAAAAAGCTGGAATTCTGAATATTAAACCTAAACTTATGTCTATTTATTAGCTTATTTACTAAGTCATCGTCATAACCATTAACTTTAGTTATATTTCTAATACGATTCCTTTCTTTATTAAGGTTTACTCTATTCAGAAGGAAAGTGACCAAACGATGAACTAAAAAATGTAATGAGGCTAATTTGTGTTGTTTGCAATGAAATGAATCATTAGGAATATATCTGTCTGTTACTGTGTCCTTCCTATAGATATCAAATTCTAATCTATTATTATGTTTAATAATTAAAATATCTAGAAAACGCCATTGTCCTTTGTTCTCAACTTCGTAAGTGAATTTAATGGAATCATACCGGCTATTTAATTTAGAAACAAAATCATCAATATTTGCTTTCTTTGTATCAAAAATCGCGAAAATATCATCCACATACCTATCCCATACCCTTGGGAAATATTCGAATTCTTGACTGGCTTCAGTTTCAAACTTACTCATGAATAAATTGGCTATGAAAGGTGATAAGCAATTACCCATAGCTGTTCCTTCTTTTTGAACATAAAACTGACTGTTATACGTCTCCATACCATATAATCCGAAATATAGCAAGGGACTCAATAAGGTATTGAATAAGGTAAGCCTCACCTTAGTCTATATGATCAGACAATCTGAGGAATATCTTAGGAAATGATTGTGATAAAAAGTATGTCGGGCAAACTAAAAGGTCAATTAAAACACGATTTAAAGAACATTTAGCACACTTAAAATACTGTAGAATTACAAAGTCTAGCATTGCCGAACATGCCCTTGAAGCTGATCATGTTGCAACATTGGATAATCTAAGATTAATAAAAAACGTATCTGATGGGAGATTGTTGAACGCATACGAAAGTATGGAAATTATAAAATGTAAAAGTAGTTTAAATAAAGACAGATGGCCTATTCCTTATAGTCCCCTCTACTGGTTACTTGACCGGAACTGATGGAATTGCCTATACCATTAGTTCCGCCTGAGTAATTCAAGGGTTAGGCTGAGTATAAATAGGGTAGATTTGTAGTTTAGCTTAAGTCAATCATCGCTCCTGATGAAGCTAACATGGTTAGCGAAACGCGGGTCGAGTTCAAAAATAAAGTGTTTGGTGTAGGGGTGATATATACTGAGTAGTATCATTGTGCCAAAGATTTCACATCTCCAACTTAGTTAAATAAGAGAACTGTCTGGTATTAAGTCTATCATCTGCGGAAACCAATCTTCAAATATATCGGAATTCATATCTTCGTGCTAATCTCCTGTTTTCTTGAATATTAATGTTAAAAGACCTCCGTCTACAAAACCACTTTCGCTTCCTATATGTGTAATAATTAACCTACGTCCCTTACCAGATGGCGGTTTCTGGGTGGCTTGTCGCAGCCTGCAAGATCATATCCAAAGTACCAATTTTTTTTTCCATAAAAAATCATGAACAATACGCCTTACTGCTTATTGTGTGTTGTCTGTCAGCTGAAGTTTTTTTCTGCCTGATCTCTTTTTTGGAGAGTATATACCCCCTCCTTTTCTTTTCTTAAAATTCAGTAAACTGTGGCTGTACCAACTCCGGTCATTAAGGAACATTTTGACATACATTCGTTTATACTCAAATCACAATTTTGATCGTTTTTAACGTAGTCAAATTTATTTTTTAACTATACGCTTTTGACGTTTCGCTGGAGAAGGCATTTTGTTAACACCCTAACTGGCTTGACACTTAAGCATGCTGCTCTAAATATGTATTTATAGTTGGGGCAACAGAAAGGTATGTAAATAAAATGATTTGATCGGCAATAAAACTTGGTTACGAAAGGTCATTGCTATCGGAAAAATAGATAGCACGCCTCTGTTATAGGACTACCGGTCAGTCCACTCACTGGCATTTTTATTAGTATCAGTTTCAAATAAATAGAGTATAATCAGAAAGTTTCGAAAAATGCATTATCTTTGATTATTTATCTGTTATATAAAAAACAAATTTTTTCAAGGTCATCGAGTGAGGTGTCAAATAAAAGTTATAAATTGCTTAAAATCGCGATTCTCCAACTCTATCTCTAAGAGTAGTAATTCAAAAAAATTGTGGAAGATTCTGGAAGGTGTAGATTGAATGAAAATTAGTACGAGTGCTCTACCTTTGATAATTTATCTGATACACAACACGTAGGCTGAAAAGTTTTTGATTTGACACATAAATGTCGCCCTTTTCGAAAAATCCATGATTTATCGGAAGTACCAACCTTCAAACGATACGTGTCAAAATTTCGTGACATTTCGACGATTAGTTTACAAGTTACTGTGGTTTTAGTGACGATACTTTTGATATTTTCAAAACAATGGACTTTGCCTTTGGAAAACTACTCATTTACTGGTATGCTGAAATTAAACGCGATCGTACAGATACAAATGATGCTGAACATCGTCCAAATGAAGTGGTTACATTGCAAAACATCAAAAAAATCCACAAAAATATTTTGGATGACCGTAAAGTGAAATTGCGTGAGATAGCTGACACCCTAAATATATCAAAAGAACGTGTTGGTCATATTTTGCATGAACATTCGGGAATGAGAAAGCTCTGTTCGAAATGGGTACCGCGTTTGCTCACAGTAGACCAAAAATAACAACGTGCTGATGATTCTGAGCTCTGTTTGGGCCAATAGAAAGGATTTTTTCATGCGATGTGTGACAACGCATGAAACATGGATCTACCACTACACATCGGAATCAAATCGGCAGTCAGCTGAGTGGACAGCAGCCGGTGAAAGCCGCCCGAAGCGACCAAAGGCAGAACGGTTGGCTGGGAAAGTTTTGACCTCTGTATTTTGGGTTGCGCATGGAATAATTTTCATCGACTATGCTGAGCAGGGAAAAACAATCAATAGCGTATATTATTTAAAGTTATTGGTGCGTTTGAAAGCAGAAATCGCAAAGAAATGGCCCCAAATGAGCAAGAAAATGTGCGCTTTCATCAAGACAATGCACCGTGTCACAAGCCAATGATTATGATGGCAAAATTGCATGACTTGAAAGTCGAATTGCTTCCTCATCCACCGTATTCTTCAGATTTGGCCCCCAGCGACTATTATCTATTCGCAGACCTCAAAAAAATGCTCGCTGGAAAGAGATTTCGCTCCAATGAAGAAATTATCGCCGAAACTGAGGCCTATATTGAAGGCAAAGACAAATTCTTCTACAAGAAAGGTATAGAAATATAAGAAAAGCGTTAGACTGATTGTATTGTTCTTAAAGAAGACTATGTTGATGAATAAATTCGAATTTTGCAAAGAAAATGTGTTTTAAGTAGCTAGACCAAAAACTTTACAGCCTACGTGTTAAAAACAAAGATCGGAAACAAACTTTGTCGAAAACTCATTTGGGATGTGTTTTGTGAAGTCACTGATCATTTTATACCTCTGTGACAAAATTTTTTATTTTAAAAGTAATCACGGTATGGAAGACTAATTGCGCAAGTCCGACTTGCACTTAGCCGGTTTTTTAAAATGAAAAGATACCCTGTATATATTACTTACAATTTTAGTTAAACTACAACAAGTATAAACCAACAACAACGCTTTAAAACGACTCGATATTTTTCAATTCAACTTACATAATTTATCCGAGACCTTTGTCCTGTTTTCCCTAACCAAACCTATTTTCGTGAAAAAAATATGTCGGGCGTTGATCTCCGAATAACAACGTAAAACGTATCAAGGAAGATTTATATACACATGTTCCATTTTGGATCTGCTTTTCTTATGTAAAACACTTTACAATAGAAGTTCTTAATCTCTCTTAATGGGGTTTAGAAAAGTTACTTGTCCCAGAGTATTTTGCGTCTGACCTATGACATAAAAACAAGTTTTTTTAACCGTTAAAAAGAGTTTTCTTGCTGTTCAATGTACAGTTCTAGGTGCATTGCTTTATGAATGTAATGAAAGACTGATTTTGTCAAATTTCCACTTTATTTAGTTTCACTGAAACTGTATGACGCGTTTCGCTATACTATAGCAAAATGATATTTGAATATTAGTGTTGTTACATTTATACAAATACCCCAAGGTAGATAGGTAATAAAATTAATACTATGTGCTAATGAATATTGCTGGGAAATCCATTCTGAATATTAATTGTATAAATTGAATAAAGGTGAGTTACCATGGGCCAGACAGGTATCTTTTTGTTCGTTTAAGATTATGTCTGAATTTTTAATTCTATTTATTTCTAAATTTTCTAATAGGTTTAATTTTACGCCTTTGTTTTGTATGTGTAGAATTTTAAATTTATCGTCAAAAAGATGATTTGATTCTGTTAAATGATTACTGTACGCTGAGTCGTTTTTGTTTTTTAAATAGCTTCTTTTATGTTCTGAAATCCGAGTTTCGAATGAGCGACCTGTCTGACCTATGTAACTTTTATGACAAGAACCACAATTCAACTGATACACTCCAGATTTTTTTGATCTATTTTTTTTTACCTTTGCGTTTTTAATGAATTTTCCTAACGAGTTGTTTGTTCTAAAAGCTATGTTGATATTATATTTGTTTAAGTGGTTTTTAATTTTCTCTGACGTGTTACCAAAATATATATTATATTTTTCCCTGTGTTTTCTTTCTTGGGGTATACTAAAGAAATAGCTTTATTTTTTAATTTTTTGTTTAGAATTGAGTCTATGGTGTCAGGAGAATATCCGTTGTTAACAGCAATTTGTTTTATTAGATTTAATTCCTTGTTAAAATCATCTACAGATAAGGGGACACTTACAAGTCTATGCAACATGCTGTGGTAAGCTGCCAATTTGTGTTGTAGGGAATGAGCTGATTTTATGTTTATTGTAGTATCTGTATGTGAGGGTTTGTGAAAAATAGAGAATTTGTGTTTGTTGTAATGTCTGGTTATCGTTAAGTCAAGAAAATTAATTTTATTGTTGACTTCTAGTTCCATAGTGAATTTAATATTTTTATGTATTGAGTTTATATAGTTAAAAATATTGTCAAGTTGACGCTCTGTACCATTAAAACAATCAAAGATGTCGTCTACATATTGGTACCAATACAAAAATGATTTGCTAAATTCTTGTCGATGTATTTGTTTTTCTAGGTTATCCATGAATATTTCTGCTAAAAGCGGGCTAAGTGGACTACCCATTATGAGACCCTCAGAACTATTATGAAACGTATTATTAAAGTAAAAATAATTTTGATGGAGGCTCGTGTTTAATAAATTTAGTATGTCTTGTTCTATAACGATATTAACTTTATTTTTGATTACGCGTCATACAGTTTCAGTGAAACTAAATAAAGTGGAAATTTGACAAAATCAGTCTTTCATTACATTCGTTATGAATTTCCATCAAGTAACAGCCACAACAATTCAAAGTTTTTGCTTTATTTTGATGATCTTGTTTATATTATAGACTTTCTTATAAAAACATTTCTATTGTAACATTTCATCATCATCATCATTAGCTTATTTCATCAATAGTTGGATGTAAGCCTCCCCAAGTTGTCTCCAATGAGATTTGTTTGCTTTTTGCATCCAATCGTGTCCCGCTAATTTTTTTATGTCGTCCATCTTGTATGTTCTCTAGGCCTCCATTCAACTATACGACGTGTCTGTTATAATTCATTCTTGTGATATGCATAGCCAAATTTCACCTTAATATACATAACCGTTGTATCTCGATGTTAGGAATACGATCTTGGAGTCTATTATTTAGCGTTCTCCTCTCGATTGCTCTTTGGGTTACCTGGGGAGTTTATTTATTATACTTTTATTTAAAGCCCACGTTTCAATGCCATATACGAGGCTGGTTTGAAAAGTCCGTGCAAAAATAAAAACTACTTATGTGTTTGGGGTAAACCTTTTTTATTTTTCGACATAGTCTCCTTTTAGGCTTATACACTTCGTCCAACGATGTTCTAGTTTGTTGATCCCTTCCGAATAATAGGATTTGTCCAAGTCTGCAAAATATCCATTAGTGTCTGCAATCACCTCCTCGTTTGAATAAAATTTTTGTCCCGCCAGCCATTTCTTCAAATTGGGGAACAAAAAGTAGTCCGAAGGAGCCAAGTCTGGAGAATAGGGAGGATGTGAAACGAGTTGAAATCCTATTTCCATTAATTTTGCGACCACAACTGCTGAGGTGTGTGCTGATGCGTTGTCGTGATGGAAAAGGACTTTCTTGTGGGCCAATCGCGGGCGTTTTTCTTGCAGCTCGGTTTTCAAACGGTCCAATAACAATGAATAATATTCACCTGTAATAGTTTTACCCTTTTACAGATAGTCGATGAGGATTATCCCTTGCGAATCCCAAAAGACAGTCGCCATAACCTTTCCGGCCGAAGGAACGGTCTTCGCCTTTTTTGGTGCAGATTCCCCCTTGGTAACCCATTGTTTAGATTGTTGTTTGGTCTCAGGAGTATAGTAATGTATCCATGTTTCATTCACAGTGACGAAACGACGCTTAAAGTCCTCCGGATTCTTCTGGAACAGCTGCAAACCATCCTTGCAACACTTCACACGATTCCGTTTTTGGTCAAGCGTGAGCAATCGCGGCACCCATCTTGCGGATAGCTTTCTCATGTCCAAATGTTTATGCAAAATATTATGTACCCGTTCAGTCGAGATGCCCACAGCACTAACAATCTCACGCACCTTAACTCTTCTGTCATCCATCACCATATCATGGATTTGATCAATAATTTCTGGAGTTTCTGGAGGAAAAGTTACCATATTATACTCTATCCGTTTGCAAAGCGAAGTAATAAATCATGTAAAATTATGTAAATTAGTAATAAAAGTGACCCAGTGGGTAATAAACCAAAGGCGGGTTGTTTCGGGTTAATTTGGATTATAAACCGTATCAAGTGTATACTCTCAGTTTATTTTCTCACGTAACACGTAGTGCATCAGTTCAGAATGATGAAAGTGTCTTTCCCAAAATGTCAAAAAATAACGGCTTTAAGTTTAAATGAAAAGATCATAATTAGGAATGTGTTGAATTACATCAAAAGTGATGAAAACTTTAATTTAAGTGTCGACGGTAGTGTTCCCTAATGACCTAAAAAATTCTCTGCGAAGAATCATTCATGGGTTTTTCATTAAAAGAAAATCCTAACTTTGGATTTAATTCTAGAGGCTGTTAAAAGTAATCTACAGACCAAGTTGTAGAACGTTTTAAAATCAATCAATTTTCGTTGGGAAAAATTTCAAAGAAAAACCTTGTTAATTGAAAGGGGAGAAATCGTACACTGGGGAAGAGATTATCTGAGAAAAATTAGACATGAACGTTCTCAAGGAAACGGTATTTATTATATAGACGAAACTTGGATAAATGAAGGGTACCCTGTAAATAAGTTTTGGCATGACAAAAACGTTTTGAGTTCAAGACAAGCTTTTATGGAAGGTTGAAACCACTTATAAACTGTTCTAATCGAAGGTGCAGAGTCACCATAATGTTTATCAAGCTTCTCTTTAGTCTCCTGAGTCGTTTTGCCTTTCATAAAGTAATGTTTAATCACCACACGAAATTCTTTTTCGTCCATTTCTTGAAAATCACTGGACTGTAAAATATTAGCCGGAACGGAATACACAGCCAGACATGACTCAGCGGCAAAAGTAGTTCACCAAGCACTAGCTACAACATACAAACTCACAGAAAACACAGATCTCTACTACAAATACTACAAATACACACCAACATCAATACTTGCAAATAAAGATTACAAGCTCTATTGGGATATCAGTATCCATACAGATAAAACAGTCTCTGCCAATAGACCCCATATTACTTTTCAGTGCAAAAAAGGAAAGGTCACATATCTAATTGACATAGCTGTCTCCAACGATACAAATATCCAAACGAAATACACAGAAAAAATCTCCAAATACACAGACCTTGCAACAGAAATAAAAAGGCTATGGAAACCAGAAGAAGTCATCATTGTCCCCCTCATTATATCAGCCACAGGCCTTACACCAATAACATTCACACCACACTTAGGACTTGACACAAACATACACAGAAACATTCAGAAGTCAGTGATTTTGAAAACATGTAATATTGTCAGGTTATTCATCAATACACAATGGTAATGGTGTTTGTGCTGACTTGGCTTGGGCCCGTCAGCCAAAAATGGAACCATATTAACTAAATGTGAGAAAGAAGAACTTTTTTGTAGAATAAAAATATTTATTATAGGAATATGAGAAGATATTATTTTATACTTCTTATCACCTTCCTTTATTTAATATTTTGATTCTCTAAAATCTTTTTAAATTAAAATTTGTGATATGACCTGCTATTGAAATATGGTATTATCTTTATTTAATAAGAAAATGCAATTTAAACTTTTTCCATAACTTAAAGGTGCAATTATTAAAGAACCCTATACTTATATAAGGGGATACATACACCTCGACTTTTCAAAAATTCGATTTTTTTTAAGCATTTTTGTTCTCTATACTTCTAAAAATCGTTTTAAAAAAATTTAAAGAAATTCCATTCCATTGCAAAATTATAGCATTAAATGTGACCTGGAATCGGATTGGGACCGCTACCTGTCTTCAGACACTGCCTGCAATATTACTCAGTCAATTTTTAATATTTTTTAACTTTTGTTTTTAAGTCTTAATAATCACTTTTTTGCAAACTATCGGGAGGTTTTTTTTAATTTTTCTAATAGATAATTTTTTCTAAATAATTAAACATCAATTTTTTGTCGAAAATTGTATGCTAAAGTTTGAAATACCGTAAATTTTTTTACAAGATTAATTTTAATTTTTGCAAATTCGGTTTTTTTTTGTAGTTAGCCTAGAGACAAGGAGTCGCCATAGTTTTCATCAGTGGTCCATTTAACTGGAAAAAAATAATGTTAATATTTAAAATATATTTAAAAACAATCTTATAATTTATATATATATGTATATATATATATATATATATATATATATATATATATATATATATATATATATATATATATATATATATATATATATATATATATATATATATATATATATATATATATATATATATATATATATATATATATATATATATATATATATATATATATATATATATATATATATATATATATATATATATATATATATATATATATATATATATATATATATATATATATATATATATATATATATTTAAGGGTCTGTTACATTTGACGCTGTCTCCCTTCTCTCAACCTCGCGTTCCATTCTCTTCGATCTTCCCAGTCTCCTTCCTGTAACCCTCTGCTTTCCATCACCTCATCGACGTCATCCCGCTATGAGCGCCTAGGTCTTCCCCTCTTTCTTCTTCCAATTGGACTCCATTCTGTGATTTTCTTAATCCACCTTCTGTCGTCGCTTCTCCTTACGTGACCATACCATTTCAATCGTTTTTCTTCTATGGCATGTACTGCGTCTTTTGTTATTCCCATTCGCGTTCTTATTTCCTCGTTCCTAATCCGATCAGTCCGGGTCACCCTACAACACCTTCTCCAACATTCCATCTCTACCGCGTTATTTTTGATATATATTTCTTGTTAATGGTCCATGTTTCTGACCCGTATGTCATGATACTTTCAATGATCGTTCTGTATATTCTGACTTTGTTTTCTTTCGTTATGTGCTTATCCCATAATATTGAGTTTAACTATCTGATGCAGGTTCTCGTTTGTCCCAGTCTCGATTTCATTTCTTCTTCGGATGTTGCTTCTCTTGTTATTATGGTGCTCAGGTATTTAAATTTTCCAGTTCCTTTAATTGTTACGTTCTCTTCAATTTCTAGATCTTCTATTTCTCCTGTTTTAGTTGTTAGGTATTCCGTCTTATTAAAGTTTATGTCTAGCCCAGCTTTGTCATACTCTTCCTACAGTTTCCTCACCATATAGCTGAGATCTTCTTCGTCCTGTGCCATGACGGCTTGGTCATCTGCGAAACTCAAGCTGTATAAGTAATCGTCTCTCACTGGGACTCCCATACCTTGACCCTGATTTTAAACAGTGTCGGCGAGGTTGTACACCCTTGTAGTGGTCCTTTCGTTGTTCTAATTTTGGCCCCTAACTTATTACCAATTTTTACTCTGTTAATATTCTGTCTATATATCGCTTTTACTGCTTTTATTAATACTTTGTCGATTCCCATGTTTGACATTGCTTTCCAGAGGTGACTTCTAGCGACTGAATCGTAAGCTTTTTTATATCGATGTAAGCTAGGTGGATTTCTCTGTTTTTGGCTAGTTTCTTTTCCATCAGTTGCTTGACTGTATATGTATGATCAATACAGGACTTCCCAGCCGTAAATCCTGCCTGGTCTTCCCCTATTTTGCCTTTTATATTGTCTTCTGTCTTATTCTTAATTACTTTCCCATACAGTCGTCTAATGCTTGAAATGATGCTGATGCCTCTATAGTTTTCACATTTCCTTCGGTCACCTTTTTTAAAAATTGAGACTATGTGCGCTTCGGTCCATTCATTAGGTATTCTTTCTCCATTTATAGCCCTGTAGAACATGCTTCTTATTATTCGGTGCAGTTTCTCTGATCCGTATTTGATTAATTTTTTGACCATTCCCCCCGGTCCAGCTGCTTTCTGGCTTTTCAATGATTTTATACGTTATTTATATATATATATATATATATATATATATATATATATATATATATATATATACGATATTTGTTTACGTCCTCATATTTTATCTCTACCTCCTCATGTTCGTTTTGTTGTTGTTCGTCATCTTCGTCTCTATTCAAGAACCCTGGTCTGTCTTCTGTTAGTAGTTTTTTATAATAGTTATCCCATTGGCTTCCTTGAATGTATTGTATATGGGATTTTTCTTTGGAGTTTATTTTCATAGCTCTAATCGTTCTCCATGCCTCCGTACTTCGTGTTCCACCTATATAGTGTACGATGTTTTCACATGCTTTTGACATTATAATTTAAAGTACAATAAAAATATATAATTGCCATTCTTTTGTATTATTTAATTACGAGTAATAATCTTTGAAATATGTTTTTAAAATACACATACTTTTTGCAGCGCCCAGGTGTATGTAAACCCATAAGTTTAGCTACCTTACGAGATCAAAAAACTTTCCTGCTTGAGAGCCTGAATATCATTTACCCATATTTCTTCCTAAAAAACTTTTTCCTCGTATCGAAATGGCTTTTAGTGGCTTTATGATAAAATATGACCCGGTCATATTTCTAGCGACGCTATTAGGTACAAGCAAAATGCATTAAATCCAGCAATAGCTGCATGGCGGGTTTTGGTACAAATAAAACAAGGTTTAGATAGAAGAAATCACCGAAAAACAAACCGAAGTAGAAAATGTTCATTTACACGTACGCTTCCCAACCGACATATCGAATTTCGCGAATGTATGCATGTGTGTTTATCCTCAAATATCGACAAAAGTACTGGACCGACAATGAAACTTTTTATGCTCATTCACGTGTTTTTAAACTGAGGTCACAGTAAAAGAATCATTCAAATCGATTTGGTAGGTCAAAAGTTATTTTTATAAAAGTAATTAATCTACTTATTTTCAGCAAACTCCTCACCTCTTTACTTAAAAATAAAATATACGTAACTATTATCATTATTAATTTAGTATCAAGATATAAAACTTAAATTTTATAGAGAACTAAGCCGAATTAAAAATAACCGGTCAAGTGCAAGTTGAATTTGCACAATTAGTGTTCCGTACGTTGATTGCTTTTAAAATAAAAAAAATTGTTACGGTGCCGGTGGTATAAAATGATCAGTGACTTCACAAAACACACCCCAAATTAGTTTTCAACAAAGTTTGCTTCCAATCTTTACTTGAAATTTTTGTTTTTTTTTTTATGTACCAGATGGATTAATAAAGGTAATGCACTAGTGATAATTTTCGTTCAATCTATACCCCGTGGAGAATATTCCAGAATTTTTTCAAAATTTTTTGATGAGTACTTTTCGAGATAAGATAGGAGGACAGCGATTTTTCGCGATTTTTTAAAAATAATACAAAGAAAAGTGGGCGCAAGTATTACATTATATACTCGTATATATTTTTTACTCGTGTTTTCAGAAGTTTTCATTTGACACCAACTCCTAGTAAAATTTTTTTTTCTCACTTCCGATTTCACCCCTCCAAAGTAACCCCTTAAGCCAAAATTTAACTTTCAAAACTACACGGCTCTGATTCCTATATTAGTACCAAATTTCACCTTTCTATGCCAAATAGTTTCGGAGAAAATCGGGTGTGACAGACAGACAGATAGATAGACAGACAGACACCGAAGCGATCTTATAAGTGTTCCGTACGGAACACTAAAAACTAAGCAGAATTAAAAAAAAAGCAGTGATAAGATTTGAAAAATAATCTTTTTTAGTGGTTCGTACGGAACACTTCGGTGTCTATCTGTCTGCCCGTTTTCCTCCGAAACTGTTTGACATAGAAAGTTGAAATTTGGCACTAATATAGAAATTGAAGACCTCATCATAGCCGTGTAGCTTTGAAAATTAAATTTTGACTCAAGGGGTTAATGAGCAGTCACGAAAATAGTGAATGAAGTCGGAAAAAAGTTTGCCGCTAGAGCGTTCTCTTGCAATACACAGCCTAAACCATGAAATATGGAACAGAGCAGAGAATATCTATAATCTATAACATATATAAAATGCAATGTCTCTCTGTCTGTCTGTCTGTCCAATAGTGCGTTTATCACGCGAGAATCACTTATCCGATTTACGTGTCTTTTTTTAAATTCATACATATATTCTTTGGCCGGGTTATATATAATAATAATAATAATCTATATCTATAATATATATAAAAAGCAACGTCTCCCTGTCTGTCTGTCTGTCCGTTAGTGCGCTTATCCCTCGAGAACCACTTATTCCGATTTTTTAAATTCATACAAATGTTCTCTGACCAGGTTATAGATATATATTTTATTAAATTAGGTAACATAAGAAATAAGTACTGACGATAATAGTGAATCAAGTCGCAAAAAGTTTGCCACTAACGCGTTCTCTTGCAATACACTGCCTAAACCATTAAATATAGAACATATCATGTAGCAAAGAATATAATATATATAAAATGCAACATCTCTCTGTCTGTCCGTTAGTGCACTTATGACTTGAGAACCACTTATCCGATTTACAAGATTTTTTTTTTAAATTCATACATTTGTTCTCTGGCCAGGTTATCTATAATCTTCCATAATATATATAAAAATGTAACGTCTTTCTGTCTATCTGTCTGTCTGTCCGAGAATTATTTATCCGATTTACGCTTTTTTTTTTAATTCATACATATGTTCTCTTGGCAGGTTACGTGAGTATAATAATAATAAAATATAATCTATAATATCTATCCGATTTATGTGTTTTTTTTTTTCAATTCTAAACTTAGTATATATAAAACGCAACGTCTGTCTGTCTGTTTGTCCGTTAGTACGTTTAGCACTCGAGAACCACTTATCCGATTTACGTGTTTTTTTTTTATAAAATACATATGTTTTTTGGCCAAGTTATAGGATGTATGTTATAACATAAGAAATATGCAGTGACGATAATAGTGAATGAAGACCACGCTAGCGGAGCCGCGGGCACGGCTAGTATATATATATATATATATATATATATATATATATATATATATATATATATATATATATATATATATGTATATATGTATGTATATATATATATATATATATATATATATATATATATATATATATATATATATATATATATATATATATATATATATATGTATATATGTATGTATATATATATATATATATATATATATATATATATATATATATATATATATATATATAATCGTATATTCCTTCTACCATATGGTGTAGGGCAGTTATACATTTCTCATTTTTTCCTTCTCAATCTCCACATATAAACTTCTTCCATCTGTCTCTATTCTTTGCCATTCTCACTGCTTCTTTCCAGGATTTTTCCTTCTCCTTAAGTATACCTCCAATATTCCTATTCCAGGTCTGTCTAGGTCTTTCTCGCTTCTGCTTTCCCTGTATTTGGGCTTCATACACTTGTTTCACCTGTCTATCATCCTTCATTCTCTGTATATGACCCCATCATCCAGCTGTCTTTGTTTTATATATTCCATAATTGCTTGTACTCTCAGCCTTCCCCTTACTTCTGTATTCCTTATTCTGTCCTTCCGTGTAACTCCTTGTACTGCTCTCAGGTATTTCATTTCGACGGCTTGTATTGTTTTTCTGCCTGTCTGTTAGGGTCCATGATTCATAGTTCAAAAATATATATACTGTATTACTTGCGCACACTTCTCTTTGTATTATTTTTAAAAAATTACGAAAAATCGGTGTCTCCCCTTATCTCGAAAAGAACTAATGAAAAAATTTTGAAAAAATTCTAGAATATCCTCCACAGGGTGTAGATTGAACGAAAATTCTCACGAGTGCATTACCTTTAATAATTTATCTGGTGTATAAAAAACAAAAATTCCAAGGTCGTCAGTTTTCGGTAAAAATTGGAAAAAAAAACTTTGTTGAAAACTCATTTTGGGTGTGTTTTGTGAAGTCATTGATCATTTTATATCTCCGTAACAAAATTTTTTATTTTAAAACCATAACAACGTACGGAACACTAATTGCGCAAGTCCGACTTGCACTCGGCCGATTTTTTTTTAATCCAAAAAGGTTAATACATACCTGTTGTCGGTCCAAATTGAAAACGCAAGAAGTGTTAGCAATATGTAATTATCACTTAACACACAAATTATATTACGTAAACACACAAAATGAAGCAACATTTTTAAGTCTGCGCAAGTTTTACAAAACAAACGAGTTCTAGTGTCTAAACTTAACTAAAGAGTGACTTTGGATGTTGAAGCGTGGCACTGCATGTCCTCAGCAGACTTTTCATAAGATGGTACGTAATTACCGAGTGCTAATCGCAAGCATGATGACATATGTTCGTCAGTTAGTCGATTGCGATATTTTGACCTAATTATCTTCATTTCAGAAAATGCAGACTCGCACAAGTAAGTTGACCCAAACATGGCCGTCAGTTGAAGGGCGATTTGCCTTAGATTCGGATATTTATCTTCAGATATAAAACACCAGAATTTTGTATCAGATGCTGTGGCTTTGAGATGTATATCTGATATAATCTGCACTAACTCATTTTCAACAGAACATGAGTCCATATTAAACTGACTTGCTATTTCAGTAGCTAATTCCTCAATGTTTTTACACGAAAAAGGATAACTCATAAATGATGCGATATTTGCCAATTTACTGAAATCATAAAAACTTATTTCGAATTGGCCCAAAATATTTGATAATTCTGCCTCATAAATATCATAATTTAACTGAGGAATCCTTGCTTTCAAAGACGGAAAATTTTTCAGATCCTTTCTTTTCAGTTGATCTATCATAAGCAATTTACTTTTGAATGCGTTTATTGCGCTGATCATCTCAATAATAGTTTTTCCTTTACCTTGAAGCTCCAGATTAATGGTGTTTAAATGCATTGTGATGTCTGTCAAAAACGCCAAATCAGTCAGCCATTTCCCGTTTTTCAGCATCTGAGTGTCATCACCTCTTTCGTCCAGAAAAGCTGTTATTTCGGGCAATAATTCTTGAAACCTTTCTGGGAATTTTCCGCGACTCAACCACCTGACGTCCGTGTGAAGAACTAAATCAGTGTGTTCAGCTGACTCGCTATCTTCCAACTGCAATTTAAAGAGCCGTCGTTGCAAGCTATGTGCACGGATAGAATTCACAATTTTTATTGCAATGCCCATAATCTCCTCCATGTTTAGAACTTTTGAACACAAAACTTGTTGATGTATAATGCAATGGAAGGAGAAAAATGAAGGGAAATCATCGTTAGCTCGACACAATGCCACAAAACCGTTTTTGTTTCCAGTCATTGCTGGTGCTCCATCGGTTGTAATGCACACTAGTTTATATATTGGTAGCTTGTAGTTTGTTACAAAATTGAAGAAAACGTCATATATATCTTCGCCACGGGTCTTTTCTTTCAGAGGAATCATTGTCAAAAACTCTTCCTTAGCCAACATGTCATTGAATATCATTCGAATAAAAGTACACAGCTGGGCAGTGTCTGTCATATCGGTGGATTCGTCGAACTGTAAAGAAAAGTATGTACATTCCATGATATCATGTTTTAGTTTATCTGCCACGTCCTGACTCATGACTTCAACACGCCTTGTGACAGTCGGACGAGATAACTGAAGTTCTCTAATAGCAGACATAATCTCTGTTTTATTTTTAAAATCTCCAAATAAAGTCTCACCCGCTTCAATAAATGCTACCTTCACAACCAATCCATCATCAAATGGTTTCTTGTGTTTCGCCAATATATGAGATATTTTAAACGACGCGATCGTTGCAGCTTTTGATTGTTTGGCTGGTCTTGTGAATATGGTTTGTTCTTTTTTCAAACAAGTTATCAAATCACGTACTTTTTGTTTTCTTAATTCACTCTGTGACGGAAAATCCTTTTCATAGTTTTTATGAACCGATTTATGATGCCTCTCTAAGTTCCCACGCTTAGGTATTGCAACTGACGCACGGCAAATAAGACAAATGCACTTATCCTTTACCATACAAAAGAAAAATTCTTCCTCCCAATCGTTTTGGACTATTTATTAATAAACTTTGTATCGATGTATTGCCTTCAAGTTACAACTCAGACTAACTCCTATTCCTGCAGGCGCAACATTTATATCGGCGCGAACGAACTCTCGAATGTTCCCGTCAAACACGCCGCCCGAAGTTTCTAAAAAAAATCGGCGGGAATCAAAAACGCGGCTTTTCTTTGACAAGTACCGCGCGTTCCTTTGATAAAGCCTCCTTTTGCCGCTAGCAGGGGGTTATTACGATAAAAGAAAGTGATGAGGGGGTTATTCTGGCCTAATTGTGGATCGAATAAATTTTAGTAGTTTATTCATTACATTTTGTTTTAGTTACCTAAAATAAAATCTGTGAATAGTTCTATATCGGAATTTTTTTCTCGAGATCGACTCAAAAAGCACTCGCGATCGACCGTTTGAGCACTCCTGGTATAGAAGATGCAATAATTAAAGAAACAACACAACAGAGAATAAAGTCATTCGAGACGTGGAGCTACCGCTTAATGTTTCGTGTTGCTTAGACAGCACATACCACAAACGTGGAAATACTTAACCGAATGGGAAAAGAAAAACAATTAATTACAAGTGTTAAAGAAAGAAAAAGCACTTACTTTGGCCACATTACGAGAAACTAAAAATAACAACTCATAATTGAAGGAAAAATAATCGGTAAAGGAAGACGAGGAAGGTGTCACATCTCCTGGTGAAAAAAAAAAACGGTAGTGGACAAGTATGACATTTACTGAACCGTTTAGAGCGACGATAAATAAAATCAGGTGTGGGGCAAATGTGATCGCCAACGTTCTCGAGGGATAAGGCATAAGGAAGATTGTTAGATTAGTATTACAGTTACAGACAAATAAATCGAAATTTCAAGTAAATAAATAAACTTTGCCGACTTGCGACAACTTCAAAAATTTGTTTAACTTTATATCTTTTTATATCTTTGGGTTTCACATTTATATATTACATATTATTATATTTCATGCTTTTCGGTTTAGAGTCAAAACAGCAAAATTTTCTTTGGCTAATTATATTTTCTTTTATAAGGAGAGAGTAATAATTTTTTAAAATTAAAAGAAGATATAATTTTATAATTTTTATCATTTTTTTCGAGTCGCTTTATTATAATTTTTTAAATTTTGGTGTTATTCTAATTACATACATTTAGTATGTATTTGCATCAATTCAATTTAAATTATATTTTGAATCGTTTGTGGTTGTTACTTGATGGAAATTCATAACGAATGTAATGAAAGACTGATATTGTCAAATTTCCACTTCATTTAGTTTCACTGAAAGTGTATGACGCGTTTGGCTATATTATAGCTTCTTCTGATACAAAATGTTTGTGTATTTTGTATCGGAAGAAGCTATAGTATAGCGAAACGCGTCATACAGTTTCAGTCAAACTAAATAAAGTGGAAATTTGACAATATCAGTCTTTCATTACATTAAATTATACTTCCACTAGATAAACATGGACAGTATTATTTTCTCTGTATGTTTACAACATAAGCCAAATTAAAATTTCACTAGGAACTTTACTTGGCTCTTAGTTAAGTAATTAGACTATCTAAATATTTGTAATGACATCTATAATATATATAAAATGCAACGTCTCTCTGTCTGTCTGTTCGTTAGTGCGTTTATTACTGGAGAACCACTTATCCGATTTACGTACTTTTTTTTAAAAAAACATACATATGTTCTCTGGCCAGGTTATAGGCTACATTTTATTACGATAGGTAGCATAGGAAATGAGCAGTGACGATAATAGTGAATGAAGTCAGAAAAAACTTTGCCGCTAGCGCGATTCCTTGCAATATACAGCCTAAACCTTTAAATATAGAACAATATTATGTAGCAGAGAATATCTATAATCTATAATATATATATATATATATATATATATATATATATATATATATATATATATATAATGCAATGTCTCTCTGTCCGTCTGTCTGTCCATTAGTGCGTTTATCACGCGAGAACCCCTTATCCGATTTACGTGTCTTTTTTAAATTCATACATATATTCTTTGGCTAGGTTATATAAAAATAATAATAATCTATATCTATAATATATATAAAATGCAACGTCTCTCTGTCTGTCTGTCTGTCCGTTAGTGCGCTTATCTCTCGAGAACCACTTATCCGATTTACGTGCTTCTTTTTTAAAACATACATATGTTCTCTGGCCAGATTATAGGCTATATTTTATAACGATAGGTAAGATAAGGAATAAGCAGTGACGATAATAGTGAATCAAATCGGAAAAAAATTTGCCGCTAGTGCGTTCTCTTGCAATACACTGCCTAAACCACTAAATATGGAACAATATCATGTAGCAAAGGATATTTATAATATATATAAAATGCAACGTCTCTCTGTTTGTTTGTCCGTTTGTGCGCTTATCACTGGAGAACTACTTATCCGATTTACGTGCTTTTTTTTTAACATGCTAAACCATTAAATATGGAACAATATGATGTAGCAAAGAATATGTATAATACATATAAAATGCAACGTCTCTCTGTCTGTCTGTCTATCCGTTAGTGCGCGTATTACTGGAGAACCACTTATCCGATTTACGTGCTTTTTTTTAAATATACATATGTTCTCTGGCCAGGTTATAGGATATATTTTATTGCGTTAGGTAACATAAGAAATAAGCAGTGACGATAATGGTGAATCAAATCGGAAAAAAGGTTACCGTTAGCGCGTTCTCTTGCAATACATGGCCTAAACCATTAAATATGGAACAATATCATGCTGGAAAGAATATAATATATATAAAATGCAACGTCTCTTGGTCTGTTTGTCCGTTGGTGCGCTTATCACTTGAGAACCACTTATCCGATTTACGTGTTTTTATAAATTTATACATATGTTCTATATAATTCGATATTAGCCTAGATAATGAGAGATAAGGTGAGATAATGGGAGATAAGTATAAATAATGGGAGATAAGGAGAAATAATGGGAGATAAGGAGAAATATTGCGAGATAAGTCTAGATAAGCCTAGATAATGGGAGATAAGGTGATATGATGGGAGATAAGGGGAAATAATGGCAGATATTTTATTACGTTAGGTAATATAACGAATAAGTGGTGACGATACTAGTGAATCAAGTCCACGCGAGCGGAGCCGCGGGCACTACTAGTCAATAATAAATTGAAATACTGTCAGTGGTACGAAACAATAAAAAAGATAAAAAACAGCAAGTGCAGGAGGTAAAAAAATACTAGGAAAATGAAATTTGAAAGAAGATAAAAAAAAAAGAGAGAAAGAAATAATAAAGTTGTAATAATAATGGTTAGACGTCAGACAATACAGGAACTCGAAAATAGAAGAAACTCTGAAAGAGGGAAAAAGTTTGAAACACTTAAACAAACAAATGAATGAAGGGAAACATCAAATAATAAAATGTGTGAATAATGAGAACCAAGATATCGTACAAGTCAAGGAGATAAAGGAAGCAACAGAGACATATTATCAAACACTATATGATACGAAAATATCGCCACCGCCCGGGAAAGATGAAGGAAATAGAGCGATAATAAGAAATGTGGGATTTGAAGAAATTCCCGATGTAACAACGGATGAAATAACGAACACCCTACAACATATGCATAAAAACAAAGAACCAGGGGACGATGAAATAATTATAGAAATGGTAAGGTGTGAAGAGGCATTGATAATACAATCTCTTCAAGCTTTAATTTGATTGGGCTTATTTTTAAAAAGAGGAATAAATTTAAATTGGAGAGTTACAAACCCATCAGCCTGTTATCGGTACTATACAAAATACTCACTAGAATTATAACATATGGATTAACGAACAAATTAGACAGTTATCAACCACAAGCGGGATTTAGACGGGGATACAACACTTTGGACCATCTTCAAACAATTAGATTACTAGTGGAAAAAGCGAATGAATATAAGGTCACCTTGTGGATAGCAATGGTTGACTACGAAACAGCATTTGATTCGGTAGAGATACGGGCAGTCCTTAACGCCTTAAGTAACAGCAGTGTCGATGAAAGGTACACAACTCTTCTTGGATACATATACCAAAAACGCCAATAAAATCAAAATTAAAAGAAGGATTAGACAAGGCGACTTTATATCCCCAAAGCTGTTCACGTTGGCTTTAGAAGACATATTCAAATCGTTAAAGTGGGAAAATTAAAGAATACTAATGGACGGTAAACGATAAAATCACTTAAAGTTCACAGATGATGTCACTTTGATCGCCAATACAAAAGAAGAATTACAAAAAATGCAGATGGAATTAAATAACTCGAGAAATAGGTCTAAAAATAAACTTCACCACAACCAAATATTTGAACAACGAAAGTAAAGATAACAGCCAAGAACTATTAATAGAAGGTCAAAGAATAGGAAAGGTACAAACATTCATATATTTAGGACAAAAAATCAAAATATTAGAAAAATAATTTAAATGCTGATTTAGATAGAAGAGTCTCGTTAGGTTTCTCTGCGTTCGGAAGGTTACAAAGTACAATTAAATTGGATATCTCAAATACAATAGAGAGAGAGTATTCGATTAATATGTACTGCCGATATTAACATATGGCACTGAAACGTGGGCTTTAAATAAAAGTATAATAAATAAACTCCAGGTAATCCAAAGAGCAATGGAGAGGAGAATGCTCAATATTAGACTGTAAGATCGTATTCCTAACATCGAGATTCAAAGAAGATCAAGAGTGACAGATGTAATACAACGAATATGTACATTAAGGCGGAATTGGGCGGGGCAGTTCTCAAGGATAAATGATAACAGATGGATATGCCGTATAGTTGAATGGAGGCGTAAAGAACACAGAAGATACAGAGGTAGACCACAGACAAGATGGACGGAAGACATAAAAAGATTAGCAGGACACAATTGGATGAAAAAAGCAAACAACAAAGCTCGTGGGAGACAACTTGGGGAGGCTTACATCGGACTATGGATGGAATAAACTAATGATGATGATGAATAATAATGCTAAAAAAATGATAAAAAACGAAAACTGAAGTAAGTTTTAATAGTCATCATCATTTCAGTTATGCAGTCTATTGTCAGACCTAAGCCTTCGCTAGATAGGTCCATCTTTTTGGATATTGGGTCTTCTTTATCCAGATGTATCTCGCTAGTCTTTTGATGTCGTGAGACCATCGGGTTTGTGGTTGTCCTCTACTTCTTTTTTCATTCCAAGACCTCCAGTTGATTACTCTATAGGTCCATCTACTATTAGAGAGTCTAGCGATGTGACCTGCCCAGTTCCATTTCATTCTGCTCACTTTCTTAGTTGCATCAGTTATCTTGGACTTTTTTTCGAATTTATTCATTAGTCAGCCTCTTCCTCTATCATGTACCGAACAACCTTCTTTCCGTCGCTCGTTGAGCTACCTGTAGGCGATTTAACATTTCCCGATTCAAGATCCACGTTTCTGTTCCGTATGTCAGTACTGGCAACACGCATTGATCAAATGTGTTCCCTTTAAGTCGGTTTGGAACATCGGAATGGAAGATATTTTGTAGTTTTTTTTAATGGCTCTAGCATACTTGCTACAGGGAAGTCCCTAAAGCATTCTAGTAGCGGCATGTGTGCGAAAAAAGCGATTCACGTTGTTCTTGAGCTGTAAATTGTACTCGGTGGGAAACACAGCTCTGGCAAATTATTTCAAAGGGATGATGTTCTCCATATAAAAGACTGCTTGAAAAGCGTTGTACGCGGAGTAAAAAGCTGAACCCCATACGGATGTGAAGTACTAGCGCGACGTGTATTTCTAACATGCACCGTTCTGGGAAGAATTAAGCGTGCTACATCCTTCGAACACTTTCCATGAAAATACTTGTAGAACAGACTCAAGACGCCAACCGTTCTTCGATGTTCAAGCGAATCAAAGCCGCCGGTCAGTTCCGGGTCTCCAATCAGACGAATAGCTCTTCTCTGAACAGAATCCAACAAATGCAGTGTGTGTTTGTGAGCGGAGCCCTAAACATGGGAGCAGTATTCCATAGTTTGTCGAATTTGTGCTTTGTAAAGAATTAAGTTTAAAGCTTTCTAGTTCGAAATAATATTCCCAACTTTTTAGAAGCTCTCCTTGCTATGCCTGCAACATCTTCATGCCAGGACATATTTGCC
The DNA here is from genome assembly GCA_019049505.1 of Pachyrhynchus sulphureomaculatus. Lineage (NCBI taxonomy): Eukaryota > Metazoa > Arthropoda > Insecta > Coleoptera > Curculionidae > Pachyrhynchus > Pachyrhynchus sulphureomaculatus. The sequence goes on from CM032455.1 coordinate 35,253,678, forward strand.
CCCAAATTAACGCCCAACAAATTGAGTGACGATGCTAGGGGAATGGAGTGCCCCGACATGATTATGTCGGGCTCAGCAACGTTAACTTTTTTTAGAAAAAACTGCCGCTCGGGTTTTTGTAGCGTTAAATTCCACTTGGTTACTGTTACCCCAAGATAGAATTTCTTCCAGGTCTTTGTTAAGTTGAACGAGCTCCTGCTGTCTGCGGATATTCGTCTGAGTAACCGATGTCCGAGCGTTCAAAGTGAATGAAGAGATAAACGTACTGTCATGGGCAAAGCTGTCAATTGGATTCCCGTTCCTTTCCAGCAGATCGTTATGTAAATGAGAAAGAGAGTAGGAGACAGTATGGAGCCTTGGGGCACACCGGTGTTGATAATGAAGGTGTTAGAAAGAAATCCGTCGACCGCTACTCGTAAAGTACGCTCTCTGAGAAAACATGAGAGCCACAAACAGAATTTTTCAGACATACCACAAGAGCGTAGCTTAGCCAACAGTCCATCGTGCCAAACACGGTCGAATGCCTTGGATATGCCAAGAGCAACTGCTCGAGGTTCTCCAAGGTGTTCAAATGCGTTGTTCCAAATATGTGTTACATAAATCAGAAGATCTCCTGTTGATCTGTGTTTACGAAAGCCATATTGGTGATCGCTAATATTGTTGAATCCTTCAAGATTTTTTTAGTAGAAGTAGCAAGAATAGTTTGTAAACGCTGACCAACCTAATGATATTCTCCTTGATAGATCCGCTTTTCTTTGGATATTACTATTTTCTGTCCAAGATATATGTATGAATCCATTCTTGTGATCTCAGAGGTTTATTTTTTAAAGAATATTATATTTTCTTCAACGAAGGAAGTAAAACGCTTCGTATAATATACACAAAAAAAGGACGATTATGTTTCAGCCAGATATGACTCTTTTGAACACTCCCCTCAATTTCCTTTTATCAAGAAAAAGAAAAGAAACTAAAAGGCCATTATTAATACTAAAAGCGTTTTTTTCAATTCTATTTTTAAAACGACTTCATTAAGATGTAATCCGATTCCTGACAGCAGGAGCCTCGACATTATAATGCTCCCGACGTGACCTCGACTTCGACAAGGAAGTGGCTCTGGTAAATATTGACAACGATTAACAAGACAGAGTGGCTTATCGATTAAATCCTGTCGATATGCCGCAGACTAACGTGATAATCTCCTTTCGTCTATTTTCCATGTTTCTACTATCCACTTCTTGTTTTTGTTTGTACATAAAAATCGGATTATGGGAAACTTTAAAATAACAAGGGCAGGAGTGGATATGTCATCTAACACTGGCCCGTGAAATTTACAAGTGAATACAGGAAGCGTAATAAAAATAACTTTAAGTATTTAAAGAGAGAAAATATTTCTTAATATTTGTAAAAATATTTTTTAAAATATGTGAAAAATAACCTTGGAGTGTATATTCTAAACAAGTTTTAGGCATCTTTTGACTGAAAAATACCTTAAATTATTACAGAAATTTTCGCATGTAGCTAGTCTGGGAAATACGAAAACTGATATCAAAATTGGGTAAATATATATATCACTGCAATCGACTATGGATGGTTGCCTTCGATAAGGAAGGGCAGAGAATTCGTAATCTTTAATCTACTACTACAGAAATAGGAGGGTCGTTTGAAAAGTAAGGTAAATAACATAAATATGACAATCCTATGGCCTAAATCAGTATTGCACCATTAAGTTTCATTCCTTAGAAGATCACATGTAGAGTTACAGTTCAGAGCTTAGTGCGATTATTGTCTGTTCGGTCAAAATACAAACATGTATACACGATTTCCGAAATCATGGAAAAAACTGAGGAAAGTTGTGATAAAATTTTATACTTTGAAAAAGAAAATGGCTACCGAAATGAAAGTGAAGCTTGACAATGTTCGTGTTGACTCTTACTGCAGTTGTACACTCTCTGTCATTCAGTTGATAATAGATATATTCAAGAAAAAATCTTTGTTTGGAGGCTAAACTGAATATTTTTTTGTATAGAGCGACTCTTTAAAAACGTGGCAACGAGTTTTTTAACAATTTTCTTATAATTTTGGAAAGAAATGGAGACCAAAACGTTACAGAGGCAAATAATCGCCATTGTGTCTCCGAGAAGCACGGAATTTTTTTTAACAAAACACAAAATTCTTAAGCTCTTCAGAGACTAAATATTAACTTGCACATATTTAAAGTTAAATCTGTGGAACAAATATCTTAATATCATTAATTAAGGATATATGGTATTTACATTGAAGGAATAATCAATAGTATGAATTGCTCTGTCAGTTTCTACATTAACAGTACCTAATATACTTACATTTAAACAGACTAATTTTTAGAAAATTACGATATTACATTTATTCGTTTCGTTTGAAGGTTCAGGAGTTTGCTAATATTGTAGGGATTTCAAGTTAAGGCGTACATAACATTTGCATAAACATTTGGGTATGCAAACGCTGTGCGCCTGATGGGTGCCGCGTCACATCTGCTCACACGTCACTCGTTGCCATGGCCAATATTCACGCACATCGTTTTGAATTGCTTAGCCATTCACGGATTTGGCCCCTTCGGACTTCTTTTCTTCTCCAACCTCAAAAAATTTCTTGGGGAACTACAATTTCACGGAAATAACGAAGTGATCTACGACGGGAATGAGTATTTTTAAACCCAACATCTGTTTTATATATATATATATATATATATATATATATATATATATATATATATATATATATATATATATATATATATATATATATATATCAAAGCAATAACAGTTAAATCCTTGGAAGAATACATTGCTGCTACCTTTCTAGTTATTTCCTCTTCAACCTTCATATAGTTGTCATGATGCTATTGACAACTCGGAATTATCGTTCTAACTACAACTTTCTCATTTACATTATCGATCTACTGGAAAGGAACCGGACCGCTTATTTCTTCATTCACTTTGAAATATCCGTAGACGGCAGAAAGTCCTTCAACTTAACAAAGACCTGGAAGAAATTCTATCTTAGGGTGACAGTATTCAAGTAATATTTAAACTTACAAAGACACAGAGGGCAGATTTTTCTAAAAAAGTTAACGTTGCTGCACCCGAAATAGTTATATGGGGGCACTTAATTCCTATAGTAGTCACTCAATTTGCTGGGCTATAATTTGGTAGCAAATATGTGTTGGCATGAACGTTATGCATACATGCAACAAAGCAAAGAGAACTTCTCAAGAGCTGGGAATATTATTTCGATTTAAAAAGCTTTACATTTCACAACAACTGTTAATTCTTTACAAAGCTCAAATTCGACCAACTATCGAATACTGCTCCCATGTTTGGGGCTCCGCTCCCAGACATACACTGCATTTGTTGGATTCTATTCAGAAGAGGATTATTTAAAAAAGTCAAATAATTAGAGAGCATATTCACACTAAAATTTCTATCATTAAAAAGCGACACTGGGAAATATTGACAGCAAAGCCAGAAGTCAACGAAAGGTGGTGCGAGTACCGTCAAATTCTAATGGGAAGTGCAAATAGCCAGAGCACATAACTGAATATGGGAAATCTAGAGCCAACGATTCTCAGGGGTGAGGTGGAATCAGCTATGAAAAAACTCAAAAATAATAAAGAGGCAGGGGTGGATGGTATTATGGCCAAAATTCTTAAAGTAACAGGAGAGATCAGTGTCAATTTAATCCATGAAATATGCAATAAGATCTTGACAACAGGTGAATGGCATTATATATATATATATATATATATATATATATATATATATATATATATATATACATATATATATATATATATATATATATATATATATATATATATATATATATATATACCGATTCACAAGAAAGGCCCACGAGGCATATCTGAAAATTACCGAACTATCTATCTTATATGTCATGCAAGCAAAATTATGCTCCACATCATCCAAGAACGATTGGAACCAATTCTCTTGTCTCAGATTCCCCAAGAACAGGCAGGTTTTGTACCCGGTAGAGGCACAAGCGAACAGCTAATCAACGTGAGACAAATGATAGAAAAGTTTTACGAATATAATGTTCCTGCCGTGTTCCTTAATTATACAAAGGCCTTCGACACAGTACAGTGAGATCACTTATAGAGAATTCTTCAAGAAATGGGGACACCAGACCACCTAGTCTCTACAAATTATACAGCAACAACATCGCTTATGAGAGGGGGTGAGGCAGGGTTATATCCGGTCTCCACTGTTCTTCAAGATGTAAGGAAAACTTAAGATACGCTTATGATACTACAATAATGGCTAGCTACGAGAAAGAAATGCTGCGTCGTCGGCTTTCCACTAAATCGAAAAAAATGTTCTCTTTTTATAGTAGATCGAGCTAAAATTTTGCCTCCTCTCGACAAAATCAACGATATTCCATGAGGACAGATATTATATACTTAGGCGCCAGAATTTCTGGTAAGGGGGGCTGTGAAGAAGAAATTAAAGGAAGGATAGCGATGGGCAAAACTGCAACGACAAGTCTAAGCAAAGTATAGAAAGGTCACAGAATAAATAAAATGACTAAAAAAAGGCTTGTCAATTCACCAATATTCCTTATACCCACATACGGAGCCGAAAAATGGACTATTAATGCAGTAAGCCGTAAAAGAATAGCGGCTTTCGAAACTACATGCTACAGGTGGATGCTCAGAATTTCCTGGACAGCTCCTAGAATAAATGCGTCTATTCTGAGCGATCTTAACATGCAAAATAGTGGCCGGCTGTTCGATTCAGAGAAAAATAGCATCATTCTTTGGTCACATAATAAGGCGGGGTGACATGGAAAAGTTGCTGATCCAGGGAACAGTCGACGGTAGAAGAAAAAGAAGTAGATCTCCCAATAGATCATGTCTACAATGCACTTGGAGCCTGAAGGGCTCTTGTAAATTCTGAGTAACAATGCAATAGAGCTTACGACGCCTGGAGGGAGCCGAACAACGATGCGAGAGAGAGATTCAGAAGAGAGGTGTTCACATCCATATGAACTTGTTACTCCCCGTACAACCCTTTTCAAGCAGTCTTTTATATGGGGAACAATTTAGAAATGGTTCCCTACAGTTGTATTCTTAGATATATTAGAGACTTTTTAGAAGTTCTTTAACTTTTTTGTGGAGTTCTTCCCTTATAAATAGCCGGATATAATGAAAACTTCAAAAATGAACTGAAGGACAACAAAGGAATATAAGAAATGTAAGCATCAATTTAAAATCTAATATTTTAGGGTGACTTTTTTCTTCGTTTGGCTTATCCGCTCCTCGACAAGGGCATTCTTATTTTTATCTAACAACGTCGTTATCAGTTTTTTGGTCCTTACTCAAGTTTTGCCATATTTAAATAAAATACATAATACTGGATGGTAAAAAGTTAGAAACAGGTGTATAAACCTGTCTTGTATAAAAAATGGACTCCTCCTCAAATATATTTTGAAAATTTTTATTGAGTACTGTTCTTTTGTAGCATTTACACATACTATGTCGTTATATATTCATGGGAAACACTAAATTTAATTTAATTTTAGCAAAGAAAGATGTAATTTAACGTATCAACATCCAAAAAGAAACATAAAAACCTTATACCTTAAAAGAAATCTTGCAATTATCAATGATAGTGCCGTAAAAAAAAGCATTTGAAATTGCGCAGTTTAGATACAGCAGTATTATGATTTTATTCTCTCTGGGTTATTACCAGAAGTATTGTCCTGAGCCCTGGACCTCGAAAAATTTATGTTCTTTTGTTTATAAACAATTTAAGTGTTAGAAATGCGTTTTTTGAGCTTAAGGTATTTCTCACGAATAACTGTTAAAAGTAGTTTTGCTTGAAATTTTGAGAAATAAGAGATTTCAGCACCATGCATTCACTGCTTCAATATAAAGATGGTTTACCACGCCGTGTTGCCGTAAATAATTGTAAAAGTCTCAGATATCTAACAGGTAAGAGACAGGAATTCATACTTTTTCTTCGATCAAAAGCATGCGTTTTTTACAATTTTTGTTGTATATACAGGGTGAGTCAACGATAAACTAAAATTCATTATCTCATTTGTTTCGGAAATGACGAAAAAATATTAAATACAATAGTTTTAGGGAATATTAAGGTGTACAGTTTAAAATTATTTTTGAGTATACAGGGTACTTCAAACAAGTGTGGCCGATATAACATATGTTTTTTTTTAAATTGAACATCCTATTTTCTAATTTATTTTTAAATTCTGTCAAAAATTTTATAACTTTTTTATTAATAATGTTATATACCTAAACCTAGTAGTTTTTTCAATATTTAAATTTAAAAAAAAAATGTTAGTTTTCAGATTTGTAAAAAATTTCCAGTAGCGCCATTGTTTCTGAAGGTGGAATACTCATAATTGGTATGAGCGTTCTATAGAGATGAAAAAAAAAAGATATATGTAAACAAAATTGAGTTAGATGCTACAGGATGTTCAAAATAAATTTATGCATTTCGGCTGTTTTAAATTGAAATATCTCAACTTTTTAAACGGCACACCCTGTATATTATTATTTTTTCTAATAGATTTTACAAAACTCTCCAACTTTTATTAAGTACGTCATATACCTATTTCTAATAGTTTTCGATTTATTTTGAATTCTTCGATTTTTACCCTTATTTTTAATACACTTACGCTATAACATCAGTTGCCAAGACAAAACAAAAATGTAGGCATTGTCAAATTTTGACATGTGTATTAAGCAGGTAAAAATAGTTTAATTTGTTGTAGTAAGTGACGTTTAAAGGTAATAGTTATGAATTAATTGATATGGTTTATATACTGGGCGAGGCGGGAAAAAATTGTCTTTTGACAGTAAGGCTTTACGGAGCGAAGTACCCTAATAGACGTATACCATCTAGAAAATTCTTTCACTGCTTAATGGAACGGTTTGATGGTAGTGGTAGCGTTGACTATACGAAACGGAAAGTAGTAAATCAGAATGCTACCAATGAGGAAAAAGAAATCGAGATTTTACTTCATGTTGAAGATAATCTCCAGGTCAGCAGCCGTTAACTAGCTGACTTATCTGACACATCCCAATCTACGGATAATCGCACTACGAAAAAAGTATCATCCCTTTCATATGGAACTATACCAAGAAATTCAAGACCGTGATTTTGAACGACGGGTAAACTTTTGTACCACCATGAATGGAGCAATTCAGCACCTTCAGAATCAATGGCGCTACTAGCAATTTTTTACAAAACGGAAAACTAGTATTTTTTTTTTATTAAAATATTAGGAAAACTACTAGGTTTAGGTATATAACATTATTAATAAGAAAAGTAACAAAATTTTACGCAGAATTTAAAAATAAATTAGAAAATAGGATGTTCCATTTAAAAAAACCACTTTACTCTATCGCTGACTCACCCTGTACATTAAAAAGTAAAAATTGAAAAAAAAAATATATACATGAAAAAATTACTTTACTTTTATTTGTTAAAACATGAAGGGCGTTTACCTCCCAGTTGTGGTAAAAATATTAGGTAAATATTACTTCATGTATTTTATAAAGTGAATTTTCGCTGTGGCACCGTAGCTTGAAGAAGATTGCGCGGGCGGACGCGGACGTTCTTTCAAATTTTGAATCACATATACGCATTGCACGGATCGGATATCTTAGAATAAATGCGTACCTCGCACGCACATTTAATCAGTTATCAATAATTAATAATTGATATCCTTTTAATAAATAATTCAGTATCGTCTTAATTAATTATACATAATTTTTATTGTATATCACGTAAAAGTATCAAGGTTATTATAAATAACACGTGATTGCGTATGATGGGAAGCAAGCGAGAAGTTACGTTGCCACATTTATTATACCCTGAAAACCAAATTATTTCGCGTTTTTCTATAACATAATGTCTGTCTTCTCGTAAAACATACCTTAAAATGTGAATAACTTCGGTTATATAAGTCGGATCGAGATAAAAAAAAACTAAACTCTTCATAATGAAGTCGCTCAAGTGCTTAGATAACCTACAAAATAGAAAAAACTGGCAAAAAACTGTTTTTTTTTCTCATTTTATTGTACAGGTCGACTAAGTGAACTGACCGGCTTGAAACTTTTAGAAAATATGCCTCTTATTATAGCAACAATACATCGAAATTTTGGTATAAAAATATTGAAGCTAGTGGGCACAATTGAATTTGTTATTTAAAATTTGAATTGGCCCGCCATTTTATGCCGTTTTTTTCGATGCCATTAAATTTTTTTTTAGCCATTTTAACAGTTTTTTTAAAATTTGTTTATTAATTAAATAACAACCATTTTCTTCGGTAATTTTGAAAAAAAAATTTATAATTTTTTGTATCTGGTAGAGAATAGCGAGAACTTTATTAAAAAAAATCATTTTCGTAAAATTTTTTTTTTTTCAAAACAACCGAAAAAAACGCATTTTTATTTGATTAATAAACAAATGTGAAACAGCAACGGTTAAAATGACTCCAAAAAAAATTTTTTTAATGGCATCAGAAAGCTGGCATCGAGACCTAAATTCAAATTCAATTGTGCCCACTGGGTTCAACATTTTTGTACTAAAATTTCAGGATATTTTTGCTATAATAAAGGGCATATTTTCTGAAAGTTTCAAGCCGATCGATTCATTTAGTAGACCTGTACAATAAAATGGAAAAAAAAAAAATAGCACACTTGAGCGATTTAAAACCAATTATGATTTGTTGGAAATTTTAGTACGAAGTTTTATTTTTTTTTTGTGTCGGTCCGCCTTATATAACTGGAGTTATTTTAATTTTAAGCTCAAAAAACGCGTTTTGAAAACTTAAATTGTTTATAAACAAAAAAGCACAAGTTTCTTGAGGTCCAAAACTCAGGACAATACTCCTGGTGATACCTGTTTTTACTGCACTATGATGTAATGTCAGTTATTTCTATAAAAGTGGTAATAGTTAAGTCCCTAAGTAAAAATATAAATATGAAATACAAGCCAAAAAGAGTCAGTACCTTATTGGTAAACATAAACGTAATTTCAAATTATGAAGCTGTAGATAATTGAGGGGGTTAGAAGCAAAGTGACATTATTTAAATTTTCAGAAAATCATCTTCAAAGTTACTGTAACTTTAAAAATTCAAATAATACCTAAAACAGAGAAAAGTCGATATATTAATAACTAGCGAAGCGCAGAAGAAGGATAATGGCATGGAAAAGATAGATGAAATCATGCATTGTTGGAGTGGAGTCGGAAAAGAACAAAGAGCGAAAACTGCAGTAGGCGTGCTAATGGAAAAGAAGTATAACATCATGAGAACCCCTAACACCACGATTACTAAAAGTAAATATGTCATGTTTCGGAAGAGAAATTGTAATCATCGGAATATTGGCCCGACAGAGCATAGTCCTATTAGAGAAAAAGAAGAATTTTTAGAAAGACTACAAGAAGATTTAAGAAAAGTAAAGAAAACACAAGAAGTAATAATAGCCGGGGATCTGAATGGTAGGACTGGTAGAAAGATAAATGATAACACTGTGGGAAGGCATGGAGAAGAGGCCACAAACGAGAACGGAGAAAGATTGAGCGAAGTATGCAAACTGAATAACTTGAGAATTACAAATGTGTTTTATAAACATAAGGAGATCCATAAATATACGTGGGTACAGCTAATTCGGAAGCTACATTCCATAATGGATTATATAATAATTAGGAACGACACCACAACTAAAATCACAGATGTAAGGGTCCAGAGAGGTGCAGAATGTGGAACTGACCATAGGTTATTGTTAAAAAAACTGCAGTTTCCTTGGTATAAAGCATAAAAAGGAAAACATAAAGTAAAAGATGACGATGTAGAGTATACGGAAGCAATTAAGAAAGAAAAGAAATTCAAAATATAACTGTTGCAGGACAATAAGAGATCTCTACAAGCGCAGACTTACGACATTCTCGCCGATATGGAAAAAGGGAAAATCCCTACTGAGGCGGGGAGTTGAGCGATAAAAAAAAAGATAAAAAACTAACAGATTTTGATTATGACAGTTTAGAAGAAACATACGAACATGTCAAAGAAAGTATTAAGGAAGCCCCCTACGAAGCCTTAAGAGAAGACGACAAGGAAAACAAACAACGCATAGACACTATTAATGAAACAACAAAAAATGTCATCGGGGAAAAGAAGAAACACTATGAGAAATGGATGAACAATAAGTCAGAGAAGGATTTAAGAAGGTATAGAGAGAAATATAGAGAAACGAAAAGATTAATAAATAGAGAAGAATGAGAAATGGGAAAAAGCATGTGAAAACATCGAACACTATATCGATCAGAGCTATGAAAATGAATTCCAAAGAAAAATCCCATATACAATACATTCAAGGAAGCCAATGGGATAACTACCATAAAAAACTACTGACAGAAGACAGACCAGGGTTCTTGAATAGAGACGAAGATGACGAACAACAACAAAACGAAAACGAGGAGGTAGAGATAAAATATGAGGGTGTAAAGAAGGCCATAAAATCATTGAAAAACCGTAAAGCGGCTGGATCAGCAGGAATGGCAAATGAATTAATCAAATACGGATTAGATAAACTGCACCGAATAATAAGAAGCATGTTCCACAGGGCTATAAATGAAGAAAGAATACCTAATGAATGGACCTAAGCGCACATAGTCTCAATTTTTAAAAAAGGTGACCTAAGGAAATGTGAAAACTATAGAGGCATCAGCATCATTTCAAGCATTGGACGATTGTATGGGAAAGTAATTAAGAATAAGATAGACGACAATATAAAAGGGAAAATAGGGGAAGACCAAGCAGGATATACGGCTGGGAAGTCCTGTATTGATCACATATATACAGTCAAGCAACACAGAGAAATCCACCTAGCTTTCAACAATATAAGAAAAGCCTACGATTCAGTCCCTAGAAGTCACCTCTGGAAAGCAATGTCAGACATGGGAATTGACAAAGTGTTAATAAAAGCAGTAAAAGAGATATATAGAAATAATATTAACAGAGTAAAAATTGGTAATAAGTTAGGGGTAAAAATTAGAACAATGAAAGGACTACTTCAAGGGTGTACAAACTCTCCGACACTGTTCAAAATCTACCTGGAACAGACCTTAAAAAACTGAAACAATAAATGTCAACGTATGGGAGCCCCAGTAAGAGACTACTACTTATACAGCTTGAATTTCGCAAATGACTAAGTCGTCATGGCACAAGACGAAGAAGATCTCAGCTATCTGTTGAGGAAAATGAAGGAAGAGTATTACAAAGCTGGGCTTGACATAAACTTTAATAAGACGAAATATCTAACAATTAAGACAGTAGAAATAGAAAATCTAGAAATTGAAGAGAACGTAACAATTAAAGGAACTGGAAAATTTAAATACCTGGACACCATAATAACAGGAGAAGCAACATCCGAAGAAGAAATGAAATTGAGACTGGAGAAACGAAAACCTGTATCAGACAGTTAAACAGAATACTATGGGATAAGCAGATAACGAAAACAAACAAAGTCAGAATATACAAAACAATCATTGAAAGTATCATGACATACGGGTCAGAAACATGGACAATTAACAAGAAATATAAATCAAAAATAAATGCGGTAGAGATGGAATCTTGGAGAAGGTGTTGTAGGGTGACACGGATTGATAGAATTAGGAAGAGGAAATAAGAACGAGAATGGGAATAACAAAAGACGCAGTATATACCATAAAAGAAAAACGATTGAAAGGGTATGGTCACGTAAGAAGAAGCGACGACAGAAGGTGGACTAAGAAAATCACAGAGTGGAGTCCAGTTGAAAGAAGGGAAGACCTAGGCGTTCATGGCGGGATGACGTAGATGAGGCAATGGAAAACAGAGGGTTACCGGAAGGAGATTGGGAAGATTGAAAAGAATGGAACGCGAGTTTTAGAGAAGAGAGACAGCGTTAGCTGTAACAGATCCTTAAATATATATATATATATATATATATATATATATATATATATATATATATATTATATATATATATATATATATATATATATATATATATATATATATATATATAATATCTAAACTTTTTAACAAAAACATTGTTAGGGCATCCCAGTCCAGTACAGAGAATGGGTCTGTCCGTCTGCAAGGAGTCAGATGTTGGGTAAAGAAACCTCTTCAAGTACCATACATAACTTAAGTTAGACAATTTTTCACTTATATCCCTTTGCTTCTCACCCCCCTTAATTTACTTATATGTTAACCTGTGTTTAGATATTTGGAAATATATTTTCATTTGACCAATTTAAATCACGATACAGTAAAAATTCCATTTATTAATCATTAATTAATTTGGCCTAATTCTTCTTCACGTTAATTATATATCAATTGTCAAGAGTTTGATGGAATAACTGAATTTTATCAACAGTAGTTTAAGTGAATTACGAGAATTTTTACGTCATGTGATAGTTAATTATGGTCGAAGGGTTACTAACATCATCATATTTTATAAAAGATCGCAGAAGTGAAACTTTTTTTAGACGGGCGACCGTGATGGGGGGTGAATAGCAGGTACGATACAAGAAAAGCTGGTTACTTCTACTTTGTAAGCTTTCCAGTCAACAGTTTTTGGAAATTTTCACAGAAATTTGAAAATGGTATGCAGAAATTATAAATTACAAACTGGCCTATATAGTGGTCTTAGGATGTGTCATCGCCCGCGCAAGGTTGATGAGTGTAGAGAAGTAAAATAAAAGGGGATCGCTGTATAGGTTTCTCGTAACAGGAGAAGTTTATTTTTCTCTCATGGTAAAGGAAGTTCGTTTTTTTAATCATGGAGACAAATCTTTCTTTTCTTTCACTGAAAAAGAAAGCTGCGAAATATTTTCCTTTTTACAGGAGAGAATAGAAGAAGACTGCTGTACATTTTAGGTCAGGCCTGTCTACACTGTTCGTCGTAGCATTCTACAAGCTTAGATTCTGTACACCAACATTATCAGCGACCTTTAGATTAAAGCTACACCACTTTTCACATCATCTTCAGCATTGGCATATCCTTTTTTTTTTCGGACGGTGTTGATCTTTCATAGCAGTAATTCTAAATGCATAACGAGACTTAACACAGGGTAAAATTCAACTAAATATTAAATATATTTATCCTTAGATTGATATAATTGTAACTAAGCTTATATGAGGGTAGAATAAAATCGCTTTTTTGAGAGTGTAGATATGTGGTCCACAGTTCTTTTTTTTTGCGGTGTAAAAGGAACATTAGCTCGCCAGGTTGCCTACAATATTTGACTAAAATTTGTTCAGTTGTACCGATAATATCGGAAAAATAACCTGAACAGTTATTCTAGTATTTTTATTGGTAGTTATAAATACTTACTATTAATTAAAATTTCAATTTAGTGGGTCAATATCAAAACGACAATTTTGAACTTTTGTCCGTGTGCTTGTTTGTATGTTTGTTTTGGCATCACTTTCAAATAGCTGAACAGACTTTTATTTTTTTTTATGTTAATTACCGTAGATTCTGGATTAACATTCGTTATTAATCGTTTATTAAGATCAGTTACTCTTCATAGTGGTCCAAAACATCTAAGCCTACAATTCCACCAAAGTCGATATCTAGATGGTAAATATAAACTTTGTGAGGGTCACGAGTATTAAAAGAAATAAGAGTTGGTTTCTGGATACGAAGTTTTTGATTAGTTATAACTTAAATTTACCTAGATGAACGTTTTATAAGACAATATGCTTTAAGAAACACGACTGTCACTAGTTCTATAATAAGAAACGAACTCGAAGCTGTTCGCAATGTCACAATTTCTTCTAAAACAGTTAGAAGACGGTTAAATGAAGCTGGATTACAGTAGGAGACCAGCCACTGCGCCCTTGCTTACTCGAGAGAACAGAGTTGCCAGGTTACGTTTTACTCGAAATCACGAAAACTGGTCTGTGGATGATTGGAAACAAGTTTTCTTCACAGATGAAACTAGGGTTAGTCTAAAACATCCAGATGGTCGTGAGCGAGTATGGCGAAGACCAGGAGAGAGGTTTGCTTCTTGCAATATCTCTGCAAGGATTCCATTCGGCGGTGGCTCTGTTATGTTCTGGGGTGGCATCTGCTTTGATGCTCGCACAGAGTTAGTTCCTGTCCGTACGAGATCCATGAATGCTGACTACTATCTTGAGAATATTTTAATAGAACATGTGATGCCTTTTGGTGATTTTGTGGGGCCCAATTTCCTGTTTATGCAAGACAACGCTCGACCTCACGTGGCTAGGGAGGTACTCGATTATCTTAATCAAGTTGATATACCGATTATGCAATGGCCCCAAAAAGCCCGGATCTGAATCCGATAGAACATGTATGGGATCACCTTAAGAAAAATGTGAAACGTCATATACCTGCACCTAGAAACCTGAGGGAACTTGAAAATGCAGTTATCACAGAATGGGAGCAAATTCCTCAAGATTTTATCTAAAATTTAATTAGAAGCATGCCTAGGCGCATAAACGCTTTCATCCGAAGTAGAGGAGGCAACACACGCTACTACTAATAATAATAATAATCTTTATTGTCTAACAGATATACCATTTACAAGACAATTAAGCATAAATAACATAATACAAAGGAGATAGAGATAAAAAGAAAAACAAAGTACCAGTATAGAACAAAAGACACAGATAATATAAAAATCACTTAGAAATTACATAAAACTGAAAAATTAAAATTAAAATGATACACTTGGAATAAATATCTATACATGCAACAATTTCTTTTTTAAGCATTTGGCAAATTGCGCAAATGACAGGTTGTTCACGTCAATGTCGTTACAAGTACTGTTGAAAACTCTCATAGCTTGAAACAATGGTGTTTTGATGAGAAAATTAGTTGATGCACTAGGTAAACAGAAAACAGGAGAGGTTCTGACCAATCTATTAGGAACGTGAAAGTTTACTTGAAATAGTAAGTCAGGAGAGTCAATAAGAGATTTACATAGTTTTATAAGAAAACAGACCAGATGGTAATTTCTTCGATTCGTCAATAAAGGTAGCTGAAAACGTTCAGTTATAATGACCTCATTGACACCCCTATCAGGATACACACCATCATATTTTAATATAAGAAATTTGGCAAACTTTCTTTGAATATTCTCTACCTGTTTAATATACTTAGCGTGTATTGGATTCCAAACAACTGCACCATATTCAAGCCGTGAAAGCACATAGCTGGAATATAAAGTTTGTCCCAGTTACACCATTAATTTTGCTACTAGTGTCCCAGTTTATTTTTTTCATTATTACATAATTTCAACGATTTTGTTATTAGATCTTAAGAATAATTTTAATTCGAATCTTATAGAGAAATTTGGTAGCTAATTCACTATTAAAGTATCCGAATAAGTGTTTTCTAACTTTTAGTGTAACCAATGTTCATAAAAAAAATTATTAAAATTAATTCATTATAGAGATTTGTATGATTTCATATATTGTTGCGTTAATTTTGTCCAGGAGTGTATATATATATATATATATATATATATATATATATATATATATATATATATATATATATATATATGTATATATATATGTATATATATATATATATATATATATATATATATATATATATATATATATATATACTTACTCTATCTTTTAGTACTATTAAGCAACCCTTAAATCATAACTTAATATTCTAATAGGTCCTGATAAAGTATCTTGCACAAACAACGGATTTAAAAATTTCAGTGGCTTCCTTTAAAATTCACGACAGCTCAGGTTCCGGGCAGATCAAAACTAACCTTGCACATAAAAATAACAAGGCTGTAATTTACTTGCCTAAATACCATTAAAAGACATTAAGAATTTCTATTGTTAAGAATTTTACAAAGCTAATCCGAAACGGAACATATGTATATAAATTTCCCTTAATGCGTTTTACGTTGTTATTCGGAGATCAACGCCCGACACCATTTTTTTTCACGAAAAATAGATTTTGTTGGAAAAACAGGACAAAGATATTTAATAACTTATGTCTGGCCGTAAAACTCGAAGATATCAAGTTTTTCTTTTAAAGTGTTGTTCTTACTATATAGTTTATTTTGTTTGGCTATCCCGAAAAAAAGAGAATATGATAAATTTATACAATTTTTCTCAGGAAATATTTATAAATTATATAAAATTTATCATATATTGGTTAGTTGTAAAAACCAAAAAATAATTGGTTTATCATATGTCTGTAAGGTATAATTATAAATTTTATATTCAATATGAATAATTTACTTTGTAAATTTATCACTTTATTAGTTACTTTCTACACGAGTGCAGTTTCGAGGTTTTACTATATTTTTAAACGCAATGGTATTTGACAAGCTTTGCACTCATACCCTAGACTGATTGAATTGCTTACATGTATTTGTTTAATTTAACTTTTGTACATTACTTTGTGTGTATTTCCGTGCACGTATATACTGTACTGTTGTTAATTTTTACTTGTTTTCATCTTATTTTATTTTATTTAATTTATTCGATAAGACGAACCAATGCATTTTGATGGTAATATATGTATTATACAAAAAATTTCTTCTTTCTCACATTACGTCAATGTGGTTCCATGTTTGGTTGACGGGCCCAAGCCAAGTCAGCACTAACACTATTACCATTGTGTATTAAGGAATGACCTGACAATGTTACATGTTTTCAAAATCACTGACTTCTGAATGTTTCTGTGTATGTTTGTGTTGAGTCATAATTGTACTAAGTGAGGTGTGAATGTTATTGGTGTAAGGCCTGTGGATGATATAATGAGGGGGACAATGATGACTTTTTCTTGTTTCCATAGCCTTTTTATTTCTGTTGCAAGGTCTGTGCATTTGGAGATTTTTTCTATGTATTTCGTTTGGATGTTTGTGTCGTTGGGGACAGCTATGTCAATTAGATAGGTGACTTTGCCTTTTTTGCACTGAAAAGTAATATCGGGTCTATTGGTGGAGACTGTTTTATCTGTACGGATACTGACGTCCCAGTAGAGCTTGTAATCTTTATTTTCAAGTATAGATGTTGGTGTGTATTTGTAGTGGGGATCTGTGTTTTCTATGAATTCGTATATTGTGGCTAGCGCTTGGTGAACTACTTTTGCCACTGAGTCATATCTGGCCGTGTATTCCATTCCGCTTTTCCGTCTAATATTTTACATCCTCTTATTATGTGTTCGATCGTTTCTTTATGCTAGTGGCATTTCCTGCATTTGTCTTCTGTAATGGATGGGTCTTTGATGATATGCTTTTGATAGATTATGGTTAATATGACTTTATTCTGGATGGCATGTAACAAGCCTTCTGTTTCAGGGAATAGCTACCCATCGTGTAACCAGGTGTATGATTGTTTTTATTGACGTGGTCTTGTTCTCTGTGGTATCTATGTTTTCCGTGGAGTGTTTTTTCTTACCACGTTTTCATCTTTTCCTGTGGTAATTGGATGTGACTGTGTATGTCTGCTGGATAGTCGGCCCGGGATAAGTCGAGAGATGTGTAGTTTTTGTCTACTTTCATTGCTGCTGTGTGGAGGCTGGTTTGCTTGGTATGAAAGAATTTCCTAAGTGCTTGTATTTGTTTTGTATGTAGTGATCTTATATCTATTATTCCTCTTCCTCCTGCCTTCCTCTCGATGGTAAGTCTTTCTTTGCATGCGTTGGGATATAGTTACCTGCATTTGGTGAATTGAAAACGTATAAGGATATGGATGTTTTCTATGTCTGTGTGTGACCATTTAATGATACCAAACGAATATGTGAGTATAGGTATAGTGAACGTGTTGATGGCTTTAGTGAGATTTTTGGAGTTGAGTTTTGTTTGTATAAGTTTCGTGAGTCTGTTCTTAGCTTTGTTTTGATGTGAGAGTAGTTGAGTTTGGTGCTTTGATGGAAGCCTAGATATTTGCATGTTTCGTTGTCGAGCATATTATCGAGTTTATTATTGGTGGTATCTGTCTCATGGTGGCCTTTCCATTGGCTTTTGTTGCTGTAGATCACTTACTATTATTATTATTATATTATTAATAACTTTTAAAATAAGATGCTTTATTTTCATTTGGGCCTTCCAGGAATAAACTTTTAAATATATTATTATTTTATAACAGTGGTGAATTCTGAAATTTGAATTGTTCATTAAGGAGTGTTATACTGTATGTACAGTTCTTGATTGTATTGAAACTTATTTGACATTAATTTTGTCTACATTTTTATAACAGTGATGTAACTTCTAAATAAAATGTTCCGTAGTTGTTTTTCGCAGGTGTACAAGTATGAAATGCGGATTTTTTTTCTAAAAAAACATGTTAAATTCGGGAGAATGGTAAAAAGTGCTTTATTCAGAGTATGCTCCATCGCTTGTTATACATTTTTCCCGTCTTTTGGGCGATTTGTGAATACCACGCCAGTAAAAATCTTCCCCTTTTGCTGCGAAACATCCACCGAGCCATTTTTTCACATCTTCTTACGAACCAAAAAGCTACTCAGCAAGTGCGCAAGTGGTAATCGGAAGGAGCCAAGTCTGGTGAGTAAGCCGCATGGGGTAGAACTTCCTAGCTGAGTGATTCCAACGTGTCGCCAACTGGTTTTGCCGTTTGTGATGAAGCATTATTATGAAGAAAAATGACTTTGTGTTGTCTCTTTTGGTATTCTGGCCTTTTTTCAAGCAGCGAACGGTTCAAATCGATCAAATGTTGTTGGTAACGTTTAGTATTAACCATTTCCTCAGGTTTTAACGGTTCATAATAGACCACACCCCTCTGGTCCCACCAAACACCGAGCATCGTCTTTCTGCCAAAGCGATTCGGTCTTGCGGTTGATGTGGATGGTGCGCCTAGGTCTACCCATTATTTTTTGCGCTTAGAATTCTCAAAATAAATCCACCTTTCATCCCCTGTAACTATACGATGCAAAAACGACTTCCTTTTGTACCCAGAGAACAAAATCTGTTCTTGCGCTTTTCCATTTGTCCGTCGTTCAATTCATGTGGTACCCATCTACCGGATTCTGAATCTTTCCCATCTCTCCTAGTCGATTGGAAACAGCTTGTTGACTAACGTCCAATTGCTCGGCGAGTTATTTTTGTGTTTGCGAATCATCTTCGTCCAACAATGCTTGCAATTCCACATCTTCGAATTTGTTTGGCGGTATTCCACGTTCCTTGTCTGCAACATCGAAGTCACCACTTTTGAAACGCCGAAACCATCGTTCACACGTATCTTGCGGTGGAGCATATTCATCATAAGCTTTTCGAAGTAATCGTTATGATTCAACAGCAGTTTTTTTTCAAATGAAAACAAAAAATTATTGCTGTCTGCGACTGCTCTTTGTTCGATATAAATTTCGACATATTGAAAACGACAACATAAAACTATGCACATACTTTTTCAATGTATCACTCGTGCGCGTCTGACACTTGTTGATGACACAACAAAATAGCGCAGTGTCAAATCTTTACAGCACCAACTGCATTGGTGCACCATCTGTTGTATGAAATCCGCATTTCATACTTGTACACCTGTAATACTAATCCTCGTTGGTTAAGTTTCAAATATTAATTTTTTCTCATAGTTCCAATTAATTAGGTAAACATATCCAAAAAATAGTATAGAAAGCAGGTGTATGGAGACTTTTTAGATTGACTCTATATTAAAGAAAATAAAAGATATAATTGTTTAGAACAAATAACCCAAACATATTTCATCAGTTTCAGTTGTTATGAATAAAAATAAATATTTTAAGATATTATCTTCGCGAAACTAGAGAAAAACTATTTTCTACAGCAAAACTGCAAGAGAAAATTTGCAAATAACAGTGCTATAAATTTGTATTCTAAACCATAATGAAGTTTCTCCTTTACCATTATTACTATCTTGAACGGGTGCCAGGTTTTGAAAAGTTCTACGATTTAAAAGCCAAAGTTGAATTTATGCACAAATTCAGACCGTTCAAAGTTTTAAATTTGTTTTCGTGGCTGTTTTATATTGATAAATTGATTTTGAACGGTCTTACGTTGCATTATTTGAAAGTTTATTACAAGTAGTGCATGTTAAAATAATTAACGAGGGTGTTTTTTTTAAGTTTATTTATTTATTTATTTATTTAGTAACAGCGTTGCGCCAATTTACACAATTATAAACATAATTAAAATAACTAAACATAATAAAAATCATAAACATACACAGAAACCAACATCACAAGATCAGTAAAACTAGTTTCACAGCAAGCAAATATCACAACTTTTTAACAATCAATTTAACAATCAATGGAGCCATGAATCCTGAGATCGAACTGATTGAAATGCCTCATTATTCTGGAGATGGTTCCATAATAGCCATAATTAGTCGCATGAAAGGGAATACCAAACAGGTCTTTGTCTCTAGTGCGACGAGAAACATTAAATGTTAACTTGTCCAAGAGATAGGGACAATCAACCAGCCCATTTATTAACTTAAAAGCCAGAAGTAAGTCACAATTTAGTCTTCTAGTCTCCAGGGTCGAAACACCAAAAATGCCTCTAAGGTTGTGGTGGTCTATTTGGTAACCATCTAGGGGTATGGCCAATTTAATAGCACAAGTCCGCAGAAACTGGCGCTGTACCGCCTCAATCGCTTCTATATATACATTGTAATGAGGAGACCATACCACAGCGGCATACTCAAGCCCCGATCTCACAACTGAAAAATACAACAGTTTAAATGTAGAGCAGGAAAAGTCCCTACAGTATCTCGTGATGAACCACAGATTTTTATAACCTTTCTGAATAATTGACAAAATTTGCCTATTGAGAGTAAGTTTCGGGTCAAGAAGAACTCCCAGATCATTAATTTCACTAACATGCCTCAGCTTGCTGCCATTAATGTTATACTCAAAAGCTCTAGCTCTACCAAAACTAATGCTAACACACTTCTTAATATTCAAATTCAACTCATTCAGGGTACTCCATCTATAGAGGCCATGAACATCCTCCTGAAGAGAGTGACAATCTTGCAACATGTTAACCGTTTTAAACATTTTTAGATCATCTGCAAAAATGAGGAACTTAAAATGTTGTCTTAACTTGCCGATGTCAATAATGAAAAGTAGAAATAATAAAGGACCACAGTGAGACCCCTGAGGCACACCTGAAAGAACTTTTATTTCTTTAGAAACACAATTATTAATGCGGACATACTCTGTACGACCTTCCAGAAAACTTCGAAAAGTCAGTATATACACTATCAACACACTGGCGATTCCCAAAGGCGCTCAACAGACAATCATCGCAAGCAGGTTTGTGACAGTTAACCGACCAGGTCTAAAACCATGCTGCACGTTAATTATTATGCTATTACAGCTCCATGACAAAAATCCTGCAACTAGACTGTCGAACAATTTGGGTATTGCGATATATCACTCCTATCACCGGACTTATGAATGAGTTTTTTTCCAGTACATAGGGAATGTACTTGAGCACAGGGATAAATTAAAAATTAATTTTAGAGGCGTTACAATAGAGCATATGCAAGCCTTCAATACTCCCGCAGGTATTCCATCTGGGCCAACTGAAAATGTATTTTTAAGATTGTTTATCCCCTTATAGACCTCAGATAAACTGATTGATATTGAGTTAATATTTAAATTAGTGCATTCTTAGTGCATTCAACTATGTCACTATAATAGCCAGGAATAGTAGCCTGACTGCCACAATAAACTTCTCCAAAAAAGTCAGCAAAAAGATTCACACATTTTGCACCAGAATTACTTATTCTATCACGGTAGCACATAGTGTTGGGATAACCCTGAGACTGCTTCATGTTATTAACATGTTTCCAAAACACTCTGGGGTTGAATGAGATGCCGTTTTCAACCAACGTGGGATAATTTGAATAACACGTGGCGGACAAAGCTTTGCACGAAGCCCAAAGAGCAGTAAAAATGCCATAGTCAGCCGTAGAACCAGTTTCCTTAAAACGTTTATGAGCAACCTTCTTTTGGATCGTTAAATGTTGTAACTCGCGAGTGAACCACACAGGAAAATTGGAACTTTTAAAACGCTTAATAGGCACATGCAGGCTAATACCATGGTACAGTATATCGTAGAATTAACGGAAAACTATAATAGATGCTCTTACTGCACTCTACCGGCGACTTACTAAGTCATTCAAGCAGAGCGGCCAGTACGGCTGGCAACTTATTTGCAGAAGCGCACCTTTCTCAAGCTTACTGCTCGAAGGCATAGATGGCGCATTGGTATAACAATTAAAAATAAACGAAAAAATCGTATTCTTAGAAGTTACCAAAGTGTTCTTCGCATTTGCTGAACCATCCCAGGAGGCGTTTCGCCGTATCACGGCTCATCAGCTGGGCTAGGTTCAGCAAATACGAGAACACACTTTTAGTCTTTTATCCAAGTAACTAACGGAAAACTATAACAAACAGATGCTCTTACTGCACTCTGCCTTCGAGCAGTAAGCTTGAGAAAGGTGCGCTTCTGCAAATAGTTGCCAGCCGTGCTGGCCGCTCTGCTTGAATGACTTAGTAAGTCGCCGGTAGAGTGCAGTAAGAGCATCTATTTGTTATAGTTTTCCGTTAGTTACTTGGATAAAGGATTAAAAATATGTTCTCGTATTTGCTGAACCTAGTCCAGCTGATGAGCCATGATACGGCGAAACGCGTCCTGGGATGGTTCAGGAAATGCGAAGAACACTTTGGTAACTTCTAAGAATACGATTTTTTCGTTTATTTTTAATTGTTATACCAATGCGCTATCGCAGAATTGCTCAACGGCAAGGTCAACATTGACCTTGCTCAATAAAGAACCGCAATCAAATGATGCAAGTTGGTTAGATACATAGCTTCGAAAAAAAAACTTTTAGAGAATAAAGATATATTTTTTGACATAATTAATGTCTATGCTAATGCAACTAAAGCCCGTTTGTTTGGAGGTGATAGCACACAACATGGGTTATAAACATTAAAATGTCATAAACCATAAGCGTCCGAAATTTCTCTACAAATTATTTGCGTTTTTAGTTTTAATCACCTTTATTTTCTATCTCTATACAACAGCGCGACCTTTTTCAAAAAAATATTTTATTACATGCTTTCTAAATGGATAAGGTTATCAATCAGCATCTTCTAAAATATCTTGAACGATTCAATATTATTAGCGATCACCAATATGGCTTTCGTAAACATAGATCAACAGGAGATCTTCTGACTTATGTAACACATGTTTGAAACAACGCAATTGAACACTTTGGAGAATCTCGAGCGGTTGCTCTTGACATATCCAAAGCATTCGACCGTGTTTGGCACGATGGACTGTTGGCTAAGCTACGCTCTTGTGATATGTCTGAAAAGTTTTGTTTGTGGCTCTCATGTTTCCTCAGAGAGCGTTCTTGACGAGTGGCGGTCGACGGATTTCTTTCTAACACCTTCACAATCAACGCCGGTGTGCCCCAGAGCTCCATAGTGTCTCCTACTCTCTTTCTCATTTACATTAACGATCTGCTGGAAAAGACCGGGAATCCAATCTACAGCTTTGCAGACGACAGTACACTTGTCTCATCATTCACTTTGAACGCTCGGACATCGACTCAGGCGAATATCCGCAGACAGCAGGAGGTCGTTCAACTTAACAAAGACCTGGAAGAAATTCTATCTTGGGGTGACAGTAACCAAGTGGAATTTAACGCTACAAAAATTCAGGCGGCAGTTTTTTCTAAAAAAGTTAACGTTGCTGAACCCGACATAGTTATGTCGGGGCACTCCATTCCCATAGTATCGTCGCTCAATTTGTTGGGCGTTAGTTCGGGAGCAAATATGTCCTGGCATGAACATGTTGCAGGCGTAGCAAGGAGAGCTTCTCAAAAGTTGGGAAAGCTTTACACTCCACAACAACTGTTAATTCTTTATAAAGCTCAAATTCGAGCAACTATGGAATACTGCTCCCAAGTTTGGGGCTCCGCTCCCAAACATATACTGCATTTGTTGGATTCTGTTCAGAGAAGAGCTGTTCGTCTGATTGGAGACCCGGAATTGACCGGCGGCCTTGATGCGCTGGAACATCGAAGAACGGTTGGCGACTTGAGTCTGTTCTACAAGTATTTTCATGGAAAATGTTGGAATAATTTGCCCAGGGTTGTGTTTACCACCGAGTATAATTTGCAGTGATTCATGATCAACGTGAATCGCTTTTTCCGCCCACATGCCGCTCCTGGAGCGCTTTAGGGACTTCCCTGCAGCACGTGTGCTAGACCCATAAAAAAAAAAAAATAATAAGGTTATTAAGAAGTTGGAAAATCGTTGCATTGATAATTATGTATTGATTTGCAAGGTGACTATGTAGAACAACAAAAGACAAATCTCTTTAATCTTGTGTTTTCTTTGTTAGATCGAGAACGTTTGGAACGATCCTCGTATGTCAGTAAAAGCTTTTTTTCAAAATGAAATATTTCGCCTGTGTACTTGAAAAAATCTTCGGAAAACTTGCTGACTCATGTTCTAAAATATTGATTTTGCTTATGTAAGAGTAAATGTTATTCATTCACCTTCGTAGTAAATCAACAAAATAAATATAATTTCTTACCCCACTTGAGTTCAAATATTATCAATCGATTCGACAGATGTTATCAATAAGACTTTGCTAACAGTTTGCTGCAATAAATAGAAAACATGATAAATTAGGCTTCGGTGAAAAGTTGCGTGGAAACATGGAGAAACTGGCAAAAACTATTTCGTCGATAGAAGGATATATCGATAAGATTAATGATGAGTTTTTACGGACTGCTACTTTTTATGACATTTTTTTTAGTCCTACATAGATTAGGTCGTTTTGTTTTTCTTCAGGAAAATCTATTTATTTTAGTAAAAAATATGTAGGGCGTTGATCCCAGAGCCTGAAACAATATGAAAACGTAGGAGATCAGGAAATACTATATTTATATAATTAATTTTTTAAATGGCAAAAACCAAATCAATTCCAAAGGATACATTAACCAAATATGCACAGATAATGTCACTCTTACTAATGCAGAAGACATAACAAGTAGCTTTAGTAATTATTTATCTACTGTTGTAAAAAATAAATTAAATTCTCACTTCAGTAACGGTTTATCACAGGAATGCATTGTATCGAAAAAATGTTTTGATATCTTTCAATATACTAATGTAACTTCACTGGATGTTAGGTCTGCCATAAAAAAGTTACCTAATAAAAAATCGGGCGCAGGTAATTTCCACACCACTAATCCGTTTATGACCTAGACATATTTAAGGGATTGTAACTGCAGTAGTAAATTTCACACCGAGTACTTTCAGGTAGAGGATGAGGGTTGATAAATGGGTGGTGGTACGCACCGGCCTGTTCAATTAAATCATTATTAAATCCTTCTACATATCAGTTTTGTACATATTATTAATTTGTGATTATTACTTGGTTATGCGTATATTTTTTAAAGTGTTGCTAATATGGAAGCAAAGTAATCGAGGAAAGGACATGTTATGTGTGAATTACTACACTTACTTTCGACAAAAGGTGCTAAAATGTGGAGAAACATTTTGGAGATGTTCAAAAAAAGATTGCAAATCTAAAGTCTTCACCGTTGGACCCGAGAATTTAGTTACCAGAAGTGAAGGACTCCATATACACGAAGCCGACACCAAAAAGCTGAATCGGCAAATAATTAGTAATTCCTGCAAAAGAAAAGCCGGAGAGCATATGAGTGAAAGGCCATCTAAAATTATCCGACAAGAACTACAAAACACGCTGCCTGAAACAGTAACAGAAAAAGATGTCGAATATATTAGAAAAAACATTTATAATCACAGACGAACATTTTTGCCAGGATGTAATCCAAGAAGTGCTGAGGAGGTGCATAGTGTTTTAGAGACATTTGAAATCAAAACTAGCAAGGGTGAGAATTTTCTATATATCAATGAACTCGAAAGTGGCATTATTGTTTTTTCTTGCACTACAAATGTCAATATGTTGTGTAAAATATCCAATATATATATGGACGGCACCTTTTCATACTGCACTAAATATTTTACACAGTTATTTACAGTGCATGGTTTTGCAAACGGTCGTTACATTCCATTATTATTTTGCTTATTGCGTGATAAGAAAGCTGAAACATACAAAAACCTCTTCACATTATTAAAATGTAAGATTTATTCAACAGATACACTGTATCCAGAGAGAATTACTATTGACTTCGAAAAATCTATTCATAAAGCAATATCTGAAGTTTGGCCAAATGCTAAAGTGTTAGGATGTAGATTGTATCTGTATCTTGCGAAACCAATCTTGGTTTCGCAAGATACAGAATCTAGGTCTAGCTAAAGAATATTGCGACAAAAATTCTGAAATTGGTCGTTGGTTAAAGTATTGTTTTGGCTTGTCCTATTTAGCACCCGAAGAATTAGGTGACAGTTTTGCATACGATTTATATTCTATAAAACCTGAGGATGAACGTTTAAATAAATTTTGTAATTACCTACTAGAAACGTATATAGAGGAAGGAGCCTCCATCTTTAACTTGAACGACTAACTGTTGTGATTCCTTCCATTCCCATTTAAATAATTCTTTTTATTCTACACATCCGTCTCTGTATACTTTTATCGATAGGCTGAAAGAATTTCAGATTAACGTATATATAAAAATACAAAGTGTCGACGAGTCTAAAATAAGTAATAATCATAATAATCAAAAATTAAAACATTTAAAAAATCTTTATGAACAAAGACAATTAGGAAATATTAATCGTTTCCATTTTTTAAAATGTGTCTCCTATTTTTCTCAACCTGTTTTGTAAATATATATAAATAGATATGTATAGGTTTGTAGCATTATCTAGTATATGTAAGGAAATTTGTCCAATTGTATTTTATGTATTTAGCAAAAACTTCATGTTTTATCAATATTATTCTACTATGAAATAAAAACATATATTTTTGCAAATATCTAAAATTTTCAATAAAAACTGATTTAAAAGAAATCCGTCCAATTTTATTTAAATGAATAAAGCATAATTATATTTGCTTGGTGTGGAAATTACCTGTAAGATTTAAGCACCCTTATAAGGTTAGTGTGGAATTTACCTGTTGTATTAAGGGCGCAGGTAGTCTTGGTGTGAAATTTACTAACGCCGAAAAAATCAACGGGACCAGATGAGGTACCTGTTGCTTTGTTAAAGAGATGTTCGCCTAAAGTAATTGCTTGCCTGGTTTATTTAATAAATATGTCTGTTTATGAAGGTATTTTTCCTTCGCGACTGAAAGAGGCTAACATTTTACCTGTATTTAAAAAGGGCGATCCTCTTTTAATTGAAAATTATAGGCCTATATGTTTACTTAACTGTTTTTCAAAGGTTTTCGAAAAAGTTATTTACAGTAAGATAACGCCATTTCTTGATAATAACAAAGTTCTAACCTCACACTAGCACGGTTTTAGAGAAAAACACTCTCCAGAGACCGCAGCGATCGACTTTATACAGAATATATAAAAAAAACTTGATATAAATGAGAAAGGAGTAGCTCTACTATTTGATCTAACAAGGACATTTGACACAATAGACTCAGGCTTTGTTGTTAAAAAATTTGAAAGGCTAGGTATTAGAGGACCATTAAATAAATGGTTTAATTCATTTTTGAAGGATAGAAACTTTAAAATAAAAATTGGTAATATTTTTTTCGCAAATAACAAACTGTGACTTAGGGACCCCTCAAGGCAGTGTCCTGGGTCCTTTAATTTTCTTGTTGTTCATAAACGACTTACCTGAATACATTTCATGTGGAATCGTTTTTATGTTCGCTGACGATACGACCATAGTCATCTCAGCCAAAGATGAGAAACTTTTGGAGAAAAAAAATTAAAATAATATTGACTGAGTACTCAAATTGGTGTAAAAAGAATAACCTTATAATAAATCTATCAAAGACCGTATCTATGGAATTTAAGACAAAAATACGCAAACCAATAAACCTAAATATTGTATTTAATAATATGAATTTGCCTGTCAGCCATAGTTCAAAGTTTTTAGGAATCATAATAGATTCTAACCTTGAATGGAGTTTGCACATAGATGACGTTTGCTCAAGACTAAATAAATGTTTTTTTATGATAAAATCTTTAAAAAACTCATTAAGTGTTCCCAATCTCATAACTGTCTATTACGCTACTGCTTACCCAGCCATGTCCTATGGTCTGGCGGTTTGGGGAAGTGCGCAGGAACTGGACAGAGTGCTGGTAATACAAAAACGAATCATGAGACTAATTTTTAGTATGCCATATAACGCATCCTGTAGGGAAGTCTTTAAGAATAGAAAAATATTAACAGTTACAAGTATTTATATATATATATATATATATATATATATATATATATATATATATATAAACTCTTAATGTATATCTATCAAAATCAAGATAACTTCATTTCGCATAGCTCTTTTCATCGTTATCCGACTCGAAACAGAGAAAATTTTTATATTGAAAAACACAATCATGAATATGTTAAAAAAACTAGTCATTACTTAGGTTGCAGACTATTTAACTTACTGCCGGAAAATGTAAAAAGGATTGAATCTATGGCACGTTTTAAAAAACAAATAAAAACTATACTATTAAATAAAACTTTTTATTCTGTAACTGAATTTGAAAGTTATCTGCTGGGCGGAGTGTGAATGTTATTCTTTATAACATCCTTACTTAATTAAAGCATCTTCAGTATGTATTTTGTTTGTTATAAATTTAAGTTGGGAATGTGGAATCTTTGGCACAATGATACTACTCAGTATATATCACCACTACACCAAACACTTTATTTTTGCACTCGACGCGCGTTTCGCTAACCATGTTAGCTTCATCAGGAGTCAATCATCGCTCCTGATGAAGCTAACATGGTTAGCGAAACGCGCGTCGAGTGCAAACATAAAGTGTTTGGTGTAGTGGTGATATATACTGAGTAGTGTTATAAATTTGTTTATTATAAATATAACACATGGGCTGAAAAGCCCCGGCCCTAACAAAGAAAACACGGTTTTTTTTTTTTGGTTCAAAATTAGCTTTATTCATCAACGTAATCTCCATCAAGAGCAACGCAATCACTCCAGCGCCGCTCTAACATTTCAATACCACTTTTGTAGAACGATTTATCTTTTGCCTCAAAATAGGCCTCAGTTTCAGCGATAACCTCTTCATTCGTGCGAAATTTCTTACCGGCGAGCATTTTTTTCAGGTCTGCGAACAGCCAGTAGTCGCTGGGAGCCAAATCTGGCGAATACGGTGGATGTGGGAGCAATTCGAAGTTCAATTCATGTAGTTTTGCCATTGTTTTGATTGACTTGTGACACGGTGCGTTGTCTTGATGAAACAAAATTTTTTTCTTTGCCATATGCGGTCGTTTATTTGCAATTTCGGCCTTCAGACGCTCCAATAACGCTATATAATATTCACTGTTGATGGTATTTCCTTTCTCAAGATAGTCGATGAATATTACACCACGCACATCCCAAAATACTGAGGTCATAACCTTTCCAGCCGATTGTTGTGCTTTCGGGCGCTTTGGACGAGGTTCACCAGTTGCTGTCCACTCAGATGACGATCGTTTTGATTCCGGAGTGAAGTGATGGATCCATGTTTCATCCATTGTCACATATCGACGCAAAAATTCCGGTTTGTTACGTTTAAACATGGCCAAACACTGCTCAGAATCATCAACACGTTCTGGTTTTTGATCAACAGTGAGCAAACGCGGCACCCACTTTGAACAGAGCTTTCTCATAGTCAAATGCTCATGCAATATAAAGCCAACACGTTCTTTTGATATCTTTACGATGTCAGCTAACTCACGCAACTTCACTTTTCGATCATTCAAAACGATTTTATGGATTTTTTTTATGTTTTCTGGTGTTACCGCCTCATTTGGACGTCCACTGCGTTCTGCATCATCGGTGTCTCTACGACCACGTTTGAAGTCAGCAAACCAACGTTTTATTGTTGTTTCTGATGGAGCGGAGTCCCCATAACACTTTTCAAGCCATTGCTTCGCTTGAACGGTATTTTTTCCCATCAAGAAGCAGTGTAAAATTAAAACACGAAATTGTTTTTGATCCATTGTTTTGAAAATAACAAAAGTAGCGTCACTCTTAGCACAATAACTCACAAACTAATGAATAGAATATCATGAAATTTTAACAGCTGTCTTTTGAAGGTTAGTATTAACTGAAAAAAAGGTGACTGCAATAAAACTAGCGCCATCTATGTGTTAGGCCCGGGACTTTTCAGCCCATGTGTTATATGTTATGTTTTTTGCTATATCTTGTATTTACTGTGATTTACTGTGTATTAATGTGTTTAATAGTAAGAACAAGCAAAAATTCTTCATAAACGAAATACGCGTTGACTATCCATGAATAATATAGAAAAAAAAATATACAGTGTAATAAGTAAGATTTAAATATTTTCTGCATTCGCACTTTAATAATTTATATATAACCACATGTAACCAGTTATTAAAAGTAATCAAAAAAAGTGATAGGCGACGATACAGTTTTCTTAGCGGTGTCGCATGGAAACATATTAAGGTAATTATTTGCAAAAGACCACGTTATATTTTAATTTATTCTGTTAGTAGAAAAATAACTTTTGTGAAATTCGTTAAAACTTCGCTATTATGCATTTCTCGACCTTCTGAATCCCAGACACAAAAAAGAAAAGATAGAGTATGTCGTTCATAACAGCGTTTCCCGATAAATCAATGATCCATTCGAAACTGTAATGAGTGCAGTAAGGAGAAGCAGAAAACAGTGGACAAAATTTCAACGCCCTCTTATGCAAAAGAATTACCGTATTCAGCGTCGGTACAGCGCCGTTGAAACCCAAATGATCACATGTGGTCTGATTATTAAACTTGGTCTTCTGGGCAAGGGCTGTCGGTAAATTTGGTAATTACATTAAAGTAACGGCAGGTACAAGACAAAGGAAAATCTAGGTGCGCCTATCACCATACTAGAGTATGATATTGTAACGTTTATTTTTTACAGGTTTTTTTCTTTTATATTACGCTTATATTAAAACGAGACAAGGAGAGAGTTCCAGTTAGTTTTTATTCACTCTTTTAATGGGCAAAATATAGAAGACGTAGAGTTACCAAGAATGGAATACAGAATGTGTAACAACAGAATCAGACTGGTTTGTGCTTTCTTCACATTCTACTCTCGATTTCCAAGGAAAAATACCACCTACTATTCCCATAGTGCAGTCAAGGATGCCCATTGCATTGTCTTCAGACATAAAACGTATTTTCATGAAGCTAGACACCAAAAGGCTTCTGGTGCTGACGGAATATCTGCCATAGTTCTCAAAAACTGTGCGAGGGAACTAACACCAGTTTTCTGTAGACTTTTCAACCTATCCTACAGAAAAGGAATATTTCCTTCCTGCTGGAAATGTGCCACAGTTCAGCCGATACCTAAAAAGGCAAGAAGACCTTGCCAAATAACTACCGACGGATCACACTGCTTTCAATAATATCGAAAGTCATGGAAAAGGCTATCAATCAGCATCTTCTAAAATATCTTGAAGGAATCAACATTATTAGCGATCACCAATATGGCTTTCGTAAAAATAGATCAACAGGAGATCTTCTGACTTATGTAACACATGTTTGGAACAACGCAATTGAACACTTTGGAGAATCTCGAGCGGTTGATCTTGACATATCCAAGGCATTCGACCGTGTTTGGCACGATGGGCTGTTGGCTAAGCTACGTTCTTATGGTATGTCTGAAAAGTTCTGTTTGTGGCGCTCATGTTTCCTCAGAGAGCGTTCTTTATGAGTGGCAGTCGACGGATTTCTTTCTAACACCTTTACTATAAACGCCGGTGTACCCCAAGGCTCCATACTGTCTCCTACTATCTTTCTCATTTATATTAACGATCTGCTGGAAAAGACCGAGAATCCAATCTACAGCTTTGCAGATGACAGTACACTTATCTCTTCATTCACTTTGAACGCTCGGACATCGGCTACTCAGACGAATATCCGCAGACAGCAGGAAGCTATTTAACTTAACAAAGACCTGGAATAAATTCTATCTTGGGGTGACAGTAACCAAGTGGAATTTAACGCTACAAAACCCCAGGTGGCAGTTTTTTTCTAAAAAAGTTAACTTTGCTGAACCCGACATAGTTATGTCGGGGCACTACATTCCTCTAACATCGTCACTTAATTTGTTGGGCGTTAATTTGGGAGCAAATATGTCCTGGCATGAATATGTTGCGGGCATAGCAAGGAGAGCTTCTCAAAGTTGGGAATATTATTTCGAATCAGAAAGCTTTACACTCCACAACAACTGTTAATTCTTTACAAAGCTCATATTCGACCAACTATGGAATACTGTTCCCATGTTTGAAGCTTCGCTCCCAAACATACACTGCATTTGTTGGATTCTATTCAGAGAAGAGCTGTTCGTCTGATTGGAGACCCGGCACTGACCGGCGGCTTTGATTCGCTGGAACATCGAAGAACGGTTGGCGACTTGAGCCTATTCTACGAGTATTTTCATGGAAAGTATTCGAAGGATGTGGCCCGCTTAATTCCTCTCAGAGCGGTGCATGTTAGAAGTACACATCGCGCTAATACTTCATATCCGTATGAGGTTCAGCTTGTTACTCCTCGTACAACGCTTTTCAAGCAGTCTTTTATATGGAGAACATCATCCCTTTGGAATAATTTGCCCAGGACTGTGTTTCCCACCGAGTACAATTTACAGCGATTCAAGAACAACGTGAATCGCTTTCTCCGCACACGTGTCGCTCCTGTAGCGCTTTGGGGACTTCCCTGTAGCACGTGTGCTAGACCCATAAAAAAAAAATGTTACGCAGATTGCACAGCGCTGATCGCCGAAAGTGAGGACGATCTACAGAAACAACGTTTTAAATTTTATCAAGCCTGTCAACAGCTTAATATGAGAATATCTACTGAAAAAAAAAACCAAAAACATCACTATTGCCAAAGACCGCATCATGTGCAAACTCGTAGTGGAAGATCAACCTATAGAACTTAGTTAACTTAGTTCAAATACCTTGGCATGGACATATCAATCTATTATGACCCAGTCAGAGACCTTAGAGGATTCATTAATAAAGCAGCAGTTATCTCAGGCTTCTTAAGAGATGTTGTCTGAAACAATCAATATATGCGAACAGACAGCAATATTAAAATATACAAGATTTGCATCAGAGTTTGATCTACGGTATAGAATCACCAGAAGATACCAATAAAAGAAAACGATGCTACGGAACTATAGGATTTAACCTCGTAAACGTTGGAACCAGCACGACGAGTTTTTCGGCAGGCAGGTCGGCTGCAGCGCGGTATCAGTTTTCGATAAAGAGCGTCGAACGATAGGTGTTTTACATTAATTTTGTGTATCTATTTTTTAAGACGCTGCATCTCAAACTCGCAGTTTTCTCCGTTATTTTGGGTTAAAGAACTCTAATAAGAGTCTGTTGCCCTTTTTAGCCTATTTCGTTCCATTTCGTTCTACTCTGAAATTCCCAGTAAAAAGACCGTTTTCTTACAGAAAGCAGGCCGACGCCATTTTGCAGTACTGCATTCCTGGTCACAAGCTGCAAAGTCAATAAGGTAAAATCATTTGAAAAGTTTGAGATCTTTTCATAGGTGTTACAAAGTTTTCTTTTCTTTTCAGTGTTTTATGGTTTTACTATTTTTACTGCTATTGTTGTCTCCCATAATTTTTACCACCGGTTCCGCTCTGGCTACCGAGCAGTTTTTAAGTCCTTCTTGCTACCAGCTACTTGGTCTTTCGAATATTCTCTTGTTTTTCCGATTTCTCTGCCAGCCATTTTTGGAGTTCTGCTACTAAGACTTCAACCCACTGGCCTAAGCAGAAGACAGACATCTTTGGTCAAGAGTGAAGAGAGAATTTTTAAAGCTAGCAATGTTTTCCAAATCGGTTTTTGAGACATAAATAGTAGCGCCTATAACTAACACATCAGATAATATATTTCTTACATTTCAGATGGAGTCTTATAGATGTTTTGCAAAGGTCATACTTGGCATTTTTAATCCTTACTCGTCAGACTTCCTTTGAGCTTACATTGTTGCCGAGTGTTTTGGTTTAATACCTGCTTGGTGATTCTAGTAGCTCCGATTGGTCATTCCTTGATTGCTATTTTAGTGGCTTCCGTCATTTGTGGTGTGGTTGAAAATTGGAAAAAACTTTGGTCTAAGGGTGTTGCAGACGGAGGAGATTACTTTGAAGGAGATTAAATAGATTTAGATGAATAAATTCAAAGCTAATTCGGGATAGCTGAGGTTAGTTATCCAGTCCTCTTAATTTTCGAAGAAAGTGGTGTTAAATATTCAGTATCCCACCGAATATTTTATGTTTGACAAATGTTGTAATTAAACGTTATATTCCAAGGTCTTTTCGATGATTTTATGAATCGAACAGCGGTAATTCAGTGTGATCTATTGTTTCCTGAAACCTGTTTGTTCATTATATTGATATAATTCAGCTTTATTGGTTAGCCTTTTAATCATTATTTTTATAAGTAACCTATATGTTTGAAACGAAAGGCAGCGTAATCCAAATATTCAAAATTTGCCTGTTTTACGTATAGCAAGACCTATTTTTTTGTTATTAGTCTTTATTCAATAGATCTTAAAATCTAGTTTCCGAGTTCAAAACTAATATACCAAGAGGGCGACCCGAAATTTTGTCCTGTGGACTAACCGTCCGCCTGGTTGTTCATTCTATCGGGCGAGTCGAATAAAACCATTAAGGTTGATCTTGCGGCCCCTGTGCCCTGGAATGCCCAGATAAGGCCCAAAATACTACATTCAAAAATTTACCCACTTGAATCAAGTACCATAATATTTGTTAACACTAAAAATACTCAAAAATAATAAATCTGCAGGGTCTGGAGTTGTAGTAAATGAAATGATTAAGTACGGGTCTAATAAATTACATCAAAGGCTAAGAAACATGTTCCACAGAACGATAAATGGAGAAAAAATACCAGAGAAATGGTCAAAAGCCTAAATAGTATCTATAAGACCGCAGAAAATGCACAAACTATAGAGGCCTAAGCATAATATCGAGTATGGGACGTTTGTATGGAAAAATTATTAAAAATATCATAGAGGAAAATATAAAAGGAAAAATTGGAGAAGACCAAGTAGACTTTACGGCCGGAAAATCATGTATACACCACATATACACTATAAAACAAACAATGGAAAAAAAAACTGGCCAGGAATAGAGAAGTTTATCTAACCTTCATAGACATAAGAAAGGCCTATGACTCAATACCATTACAAAGATTATGGAACGCAATGACAGAAATAGGCATTGACAAAAAACTAATATACGCAGTAAAAGCTCTCTACGAAAACAACACAGTGAACATAAAAATAGGACATAAAATAGGGAAGAGACTCCAAACATCAAAAGGCCTATTACAAGGATGCTTTACATCCCCAACACTATTCAAAATATTCCTAGAACGAACATTAAAAAAATGGAAGCAAAAATGTAGTGGAATGGGAGTCCCAATACGAGAAGATTACTTATATACAGTAATACCCCGCTTAGCGCGACCCCGTTACGCGCGGTTTCACTATAACGCGAATTTCAAATTTCGCGCTCATGTAGTCATTAACTTCTCTATGGTCGCGGGGGGATCCCCGCTTTCTCTGAATATTCTCTTTGAAGAATTGGGAATTCCCTGTCCTTCGACTTTGTTCTATGGGGATTTCCTCGTTCGTTTCGTGTGTTCATTTGTTCCGTAATGTTAGTTCGGTCGGCTGGCAGTTTTGTTTTAATATTTATTGGAGATACATACATACATAATTTAACCCTACGTTAAAAATGCCGCCTGTAAAGAAAAAAGAGCGTAAAAGCGTCACTTTGGAATTGAAGATGAAAGTGTTAAGAAGAATGGAAAATGGAGGCAAAGCAACAATTGTTGGGAGAGATTTTGGACTCTCAGAATCGACTGTGAGAACGATTTATAAAAATCGGGAAAAAATTAAAATCTCCAGCGAAGGTTCAACACCTATAAGTGCAACAAAACTTTCTCGTTCGAGATCATCTATCTTAGAAAGAATGGAGAAATTACTGTCAGTCTGGATCGAAGATTTGAATAAGAAGAACACACCACTAAGTCAAGATCTCATATGCACAAAAGCAAAATCTTTGTATGAGATGCTGAAAACAAAAGAAGGAGAAGGGAGTGCCACTCCGACTTTTGCTGCCAGCAGAGGCTGGTTCCATCGGTTCAAGCAGCGTTCTAATCTTCACAATATCCACATAACAGGCGAGGCGGCCAGCGCGGACATTCAAGCTGCAGCTGAGTTTCCAGACAAGTTTCAAGACTTCGTTAGACGAGAGAAAATTCCTGCTTGTCTCATCTTCAATGTTGATGAGACCGCACTTTACTGGAAAAAAATGCCATCTCGAACATTCATTTCTAAGGAAGAACGTCAAGCCAGTGGTTTCAAAGCTGCGAAAGATCGACTAACACTTCTGCTGGGTGGTAATGCCACTGGTGATTTCAAACTGAAACCTTTACTAGTGTACCATTCAGAAACACCCCGTGCAATGCGAGGCACAGACAAGACAAGTCTACCAGTTGTGTGGCGATCAAACAGAAAGGCGTGGGTTACACGGGAAATTTTTCAAGAATGGTATTCTAATAGTTTTTGCCCATCAGTCAAATCATACTGTGACAGAAATGGGCTTGAACCTAAAGTTATATTACTCTTAGACAATGCCCCAGGACATCCAACCTCACTTGATACGCCCAGAGACTTAAAAGTGTACGTAAAGTTCCTTCCACCAAACACTACGTCAATATTACAACCTATGGACCAGGGAGCAATAGCAAACTTCAAAGCTTATTACCATCGCCGCACTTTTAGCCAACTAATTCATGAAACTGACGGGGAAGGAAGACAGTCTATGCGAGAGTGGTGGAAGTCATACAACATTATGAAGTCTATTCACAACATAGAAGAGGCTTGGAAGGAAGTTAAAATGAGTTGTATGAATGGGGTGTGGCGTAATCTTTGGCCAGATGTAGTGGAAGCACCTAGAAGAATTGTCCAGATGCAGAGACAAGTGCTTGAAGACATTGCTGCAATGATTGAGGGGTCTGAACTTGAAGATGTCACGGTAGAAGATCTCGTAGAACTTGTAGCAACGCACGACGATCCTATTAGCAATGAAGATCTGATCGAGTTACAGAATAATCCTATCTACGATGAGGAAGAACAAGTAGAAGAGAAAGTTTTATCTTCAGGGGAAATACAAAATGCACTTTCAAAAATTTATTCAGGTTTGGACATATTGCAGAGTATAGACAATAATGATGACCGTGTCTTGACCGTGTGTCAAACAATTAAAAACAGTGTTGGGTGTTATGAACGTATTTTACAAGAACGTAAACAAAACGTTACCCAAAAGACAATAGATGTATTTTTCCGTAAAAAATAAGAGTATGTATTGCATAAAGTGTTCTTAGAATTAAAGTGATTGATTAAAATGATTTGTATTTTTTTGTATTAAATTTTGACTATGTTTAATCATAAACCTCGATATACGCGAATTTCAGTTAACGCGATTTTTTTCGGAACGTATCCCTCGCGTAAAGCGGGGTATTACTGTACTCTAAGTTTCGCAGACGACCTAGTAATCATAGTGCAAGATGAGGAAGACCTCAATTATATGGTAAGAAAACTGAAAGAAGAATACACTAAAGCAGGATTAGCAATAAACTTTGATAAAACGGAATATCTAACAACAAAGAGGGAAATGTGGAGAATCTAGAAGTCGATAACGAAACAACAATCAAAGGAATCGATAGATTTAAATATTTAGGAACCATCATTTCAAAAAACGCTATATCAGAAGAAGAGATCAAAGCCAGATTAGGACAAACGCGGACATGCATAAGACGATTAAATTCGACCCTGTGGGACAAACACATTACAAAGAGAAACAAATCACGCATATACAAATCAATAATATAAAGCATAATGACATACGGGTCAGAAACATGGACGATCAACAAAAGAAATAAATCTAAAATAACGCGGTAGAGATGGAGTATTGGAGAAGATGCTGTGACACGTATGAAGAGAATACCAAATGAAGAAATAAGAAGCAGAATGAACATCAAAGAGAACACAATAAACCTCATTGAAGAAAAACGATTAAAATGGTATGGACACATAAGACGGAGCGAAAATAATAGGTGGATAAAGAAAATAACGGAGTGGAGTCCTATAGGAAGAAGAAAAAGAGGAAGACCCAGACAATCGTGGAGAGACGATGTGGACGAGGCTATAGAGGACAGGGGTCTAACAGATGGAGACTCGGAAGATAGAAACGGATGGAATCAAAGGCTGAGAAAAGGAAGACAGCGTTAGCTGTAGAAAATCCTTGATATATATATATATATATATATATATATATATATATATATATATATATATATATATATATATATATAAAAGTCGAACGCCACAAAGGGTAGACGCCGCCGAGAGTGAACTCAGCTTAAGGGCCCAAAAAAGTCGATCCAGAAATAGACCATCTAAATCAATAAATTTATTTTGTTCCTGATAAAATAAGCGGGAATCTGTAAAGGGCAGATCCCGCCAATATCGAAGGACGCTTTTTCCAGCCAAAAACGGTCGTTTTTCGAATTCTTGAATAAATAAGACCGTCCCAAATTTTGGATCCTATGCGTCTGCTCAAGTTATTTTTGGAACATTTAGGCCTTGGTTAATAAAATATCATGAGAGCAGACGCCTTGCTTGCACCCGAACAAGCCAAGGTATTCTACATAAAATTCGCACCGGATGACTGAAATTATTATTATTAGACTACATTGTTGAAACAACTTTACATGAATTTTAAAGCATTTACTTAAAATTAAGTATTTGCTAGATTTTCGAAGGCTTTACCAGAAATTTCAAATAAAATGCTTTTAAATTATAGTATAAGTTAAAAAAAAGTCTAGTCAATTAATGCTTGAGAAATAAATTTTATGTAGAACCTATAATAGCGTCTATACTATCGGAATTTCGATTTTTTTTTTGAACTTTAAAAATGCCTTGGCTTGTTCGGGTACCAGCAAGGAGTCTGCCCTCGTGACATTTTATTAATTAAAGCCCTATCTGGGCATTCCAGAGCACGGGGGCCGCAAAATCAACGTTAAAGGCTTTTATTTGAGACTCCCAAGAGAATGAACAACTAGGAAGATGGTTAGACGACAGGTCAAAATTTCAGGTCGTCCTCTTGGTCTATAAATATTTGAGTTTTGCGTACTAACTAAACCTAAAATATTGTTTATATTTCATGGGGGAAATTAGTGGTAAGATCGACCAGATTTTTATGAGACAACTATTAATACCAAAATTTAAAGTTTTTTGCTGTAAAATAAACGGTATTTTAAAATTTTAATTTATTTTACCAGCGCTTCTGCATAGAAAATTAATTATATGGAATCTGGGACAACTAAAACAAGTGGAGCAGAGCATCGAAGTTATTAATGATATAGATTATTGATTTTATGCATAGAGTAAACCCACATACATATTAATCGGCTCCTGAATTAAGATTCATGGGATTTGTTGTTTGTTTGACGACAGGAAGGAGATTTCGTTTAACATAAAAATGTTAATTTCTACGGCAAATAAAGAAATAAACTTTTCCATCCTTTTCTGTTCGTATACCAGCAATAATTATGAAAAAGGCTATCAATCAAACCTGTTTTAAAGTACCTGGAAAGGTTTTATATTATTAGGGACCACCGATACGGCTTTTGTAATCATTGATCAGTGAAAAAAAAATCATAATATATATTTCACATCTTTGGAATTATGCATTTAAATATTATGTGGTTACATTAGGCATATTCAGTCGAATGTATCTAATGATACAGATCATTGGCTGAGCTGTGCTTTTATAGTACGTCTAAAATTTTTTGTTTAGAGCACAAGCGTTTCCTTAAAGCAACAGTTGATGGATTTATTTTCGACACCTTTAGTATTAACGCAGGTGCATTCCAGAGCTGTATACTGTCAGACTTTCCTTTTTCTTTAAACAGTAACAATTTGCTGAAAAATATAAAAAATTCGTGCTACAGTTTTGACGATGACAATCGATTGATTTATTCATTTATCTTAAATGTTCAAATATCAGCTGCTCATGTAAATATCAGCAGACAACAGGAAGTTATACAGTTTAATCCCTTTTTGCGATTAGCTTCCGAAATTAACGGCTTCTTCCTGGCTACACACCCTTTATAGCCTGCCCTGTGTAAACAATTTCTCACTGTTTGTGAACCAACATTTTTCGAAAAAAGTTTCCGTACTTCTTTTTTTAATTTTGGGACACTTTTCTTCGGATCTATAATTATTTGTCTAACAATAGTGACCTCCTCACGTGGAGTCAGTTTCTTGGGACGACTGGAGCGTGGTCGAATTTTTTAGGAACCCGTTGATTTATATTGGTTTACAATGTACTGAACAGTAGCATGCGACTTTTTAACAATTTTTCCATATTTCTGTACGATTTTCCATCTTCCCACAAATTAATTATGATCTTTCGAACTTGAAATGAAATTTCACGATTTCTCTCGATCATTTTTAGTGTTCCGTACGGAACACTTATAAGATCACTTCGGTGTCTGTCTGTCTGTCTGTCTGTCTGTCTGTCTGTCTGTCTGTCTGTCACACCCGATTTTCTCCGAAACTATCTGACATAGAAAGGTGAAATTTGGTAATAATATAGGAATTGATGGCCTCATCAGAGCCATGTAGTTTTGAGAATTAAATTTTGACTTAAGGGGTTAGTTTTGGGGGGTGAAGTCGGAAGCGAAAAAAAAATTTTTTTACTAGGTCATCGAGTGTGGTGTCAAATGAAAGCTTGTGAAAACACGAGTAAAAATATATATATATATATATATATATATATATATATATAATATTATACTTGCGCGCACTTTTCGTTGTGTTATTTATAAAAATTCGCGAAATATCGCTGTCCCGGGCCTTATCTCGAAAAGTACTTATCAAAAAATTTCGAAAAAATTCTGGAATATTCTCCACGGGGTGTAGATTGAACGAAAATTATCACGAGTGCATTACCTTTAATAATTTATATGGTATATAAAAAAAAACAAAAATTTCAAGGTCATCAGATTTCAGTAAAGATTGGAAACAAACTTTGTTGAAAACTCATTTAGGGTGTGTTTTGTGAAGTCACTGATCATTTTATACCACCGTAACATAAATTTTGACTTAAGGGGTTCATTTTGAGGGGTGAAATTGGAAGTGAAAAAAATTTTTTTTTACTAGGTCATCGAGTGTGGTGTCAAATGAAAGCTTGTGAAAACACGAGTAAAAATATGTATATATATATATATATATATATATATATATATATATATATATATATATATATATATATATATACTCGTATATAATGTAATACTTGCGCACACTTTTCTTCGTATTACTTTTAAAAAATCGCTGTCCCCTACCTTATCTCGAAAAGTACTAATCAAAAAATTTTGAAAAAATTCTGGAATATTCTCCACGGGGTATAGATTGAACGAAAATTATCACGAGTGCATTACCTTTAATAATTTATTTGGTATATAAAAAAAAAGAATTTCAAGGTCACCAGTTTTCAGTAAAGATTGGAAACAAACTTTATTGAAAACTCATTTGGGGTATGTTTTGTGAAGTCACTGATCATTTTATACCACCCTAACAAAAATTTTTATTTTGAAAACAATCAACGTACGGAACACTAATTGTGCAAGTTCAACTTGCACTTGACCGGTTTTTAATACTACTTTGAAAACCCATTAAAAAATTACTAGCAACAAGTGACAGATTATAAAATATGGCCGAAAATTATTCATTTGTTTTCAGTTTGGCGAGCAATAGATAGCTTGATAAAATGCGGCTGATTATAACGTGTTTTTCTTAATGCAGTTCTTGAGTGTATGGAGACTTTTTTGACATTAATTTTGTTTACATTTTTATAACAATTGCAACTTCTAAATAAAATGTTCCGTAGTTGTTTTTAATACTAATCCTCGTTGATTAAGTTTCAAATATCAGTTTAAACATGTTTTCTCATAGTTCCAATTAATTAGTTAAACGTAACAGAAAAATAGTATAGAAAGCATGGTGTATGGAGACTTTTTGGAATGACTGTATATATAATAGGAAGGACAGTAACACTGTCCTTCCTATTTTCTTATATATATATATATATATATATATATATATATATATATATATATATATATATATATATATATATAGATATCTATAATATATATAAAATGCAACGTCTCTCCGTCTGTCTGTCTGTCCGTTAGTGTGCTTATCATTGGAGAACCACTTATCCGATTTACGTACTTTTTTTTTTAAAACATACATATGCTCTCTGGCCAGATTATAGGCTATATTTTATTACGATAGGTAGCATAAGGAATGAGCAGTGACGTAAAATAGTGAATGAAGTCGGAAAAAAGTTTGCCGCTAATGCGTTCCATTGCAAGCACAGCCTAAACCATTAAATACGGAACAATATTATGTAGCAGAGAATATCTATAATCTATAATATATATAAAATGGAATGTCTCTCTGTCTGTCTGTCTCTCTGTCCATTAGTGCGTTTATCACGCGAGAATCACTTATCCGATTTACGTGTTTTTTTTTTTAAATTCATACATATATTCTTTGGCCAGGTTATATAATAATAATAATAATCTATATCTATAATATGTATAAAATGCAACGTATCTCTGTCTGTCTGTCTGTCCGTTAGTGCGCTTATCCTTCGAGAACCACTTATCCGATTTACGTGATTTTTTAAATTCATACAAATGTTCTATGACCAGGTTATAGATATATATTTTATTACATCTATAATATATATAAAATGCAACGTATTTCTGTCTGTCTGTCCGTTAGTGCGCTTATCACTGGAGAACCACTTATCCGATTTACGTGCTTTTTTTTAAACATGCTAAACCATTAAATATGGAACAATATCATGTAGCAAAGAATATCTATAATATATATAAAATGTAACGTCTCTCTGTCTGTCTGTCTGTCCGTTAGTGCGTTTATCACTGGAGAATCACTTATCCGATTTTCGTGCTTTTTTTTAAACATACATATGTTCTCTGGCCAGGTTATAGGATATATTTTATTACGTTAGGTGACATAAGGAATAAGCAGTGATGATAATAGTGAATCAAGTCGGAGAAAAGTTTGCTGCTAGCGCGTTCTCTTGCAATACACTGCCTAAAGTATTAAATATGGAACAATATCATGTAGCAAAATATATAATATATAAAATGCAACGTCTCTCTGTCTGTCTGTCTGTCTGTCTATCTGTCTGTCTGTCCGTTAGTGCGCTTATCACTGGAGAACCACTTATCCGATTTACGTACTTTTTTTTTTTAAATATACATATGTTCTCTGGCCAGGTTATAGGATATATTTTATTACGTTAGGTGACATAAGGAATAAGCA
Source organism: Pachyrhynchus sulphureomaculatus (assembly GCA_019049505.1). NCBI lineage: Eukaryota > Metazoa > Arthropoda > Insecta > Coleoptera > Curculionidae > Pachyrhynchus > Pachyrhynchus sulphureomaculatus. The sequence continues at coordinate 35,297,333 of CM032455.1, forward strand.
GTGACGATAATAGTGAATCAAGTCGGAGAAAAGTTTGCTGCTAGCGCGTTCTCTTGCAATACACTGCCTAAAGCATTAAATATGGAACAATATCATGTAGCAAAGAATATAATATATATAAAATGCAACGTCTCTCTGTCTGTCTATCTGTCTGTCTGTCTGTCCGTTAGTGCGCTTATCACTGGAGAACCACTTATTCGATTTACGTACTTTTTTTTTTAAGTATACATATGTTCTCTAGCCAGGTTACAGGATATATTTTATTACGTTAGGTGACAGAAGGAATAAGCAGTGACGATAATAGTGAATCAAGTCGGAGAAAAGTTTGCTGCTACCGCGTTCTTTTGCAATACACTGCCTAAAGCATTAAATATGGAACAATATCATGTAGCAAAGAATATAATATATATAAAATGCAACGTCTCTCTGTCTGTCTGTCTGTCCGTTAGTGCGCTTATCACTCGAGAACCACTTATCCCATTTACGTGTTTTTTTTTTAAATCATACATTTGTTCTCTGGCCAGGTTATCTATAATCTCCTATCTAGAATATATATAAAATGCAACATCTCTCTGTCTGTCTGTCTGCACGTCTGTCCGTTAGTGAGCTTATCACTTGAGAACCACTTATCCGATTTACGTGTTTTTATAAATTTATACATATGTTCTATATAATTCAATATAAGCCTAGATAATGGGAGATAAGGAGAAATAATGGGAGATAAGTCGAGATAAGGTGAGATAATTGGAGATAAGTATAAATAATGGGAGATAAGGATAAATAGTGGGAGATGAGCAGAGATAAGTCTAGATAATGGGATTTATGGCGAGATAAGGAGAAATATTACGAGATATGTCGAGACAAGCCTAGATAAGTCGAGATAAGCCTAGATAATGGGAGATAAGGTGAAATACTGGGAGCTAAGGAGAAATGATGGGAGATAAGGAGAAATAATGGGAGATGAGCGGAGATAAGCCTAGATAATGGAAATTATGTAGGGATAATTGGATATAAGGAGAAATATTGGGAGATAAGGGAAAATAATGGGAGATATTTTATTACGTTGGGTAACATAAGGAATAAGCAGTAACGATAGTAGTGAATCAAGTCCACGCGAGCGGAGCCGCGGGCCCGGCTAGTATATATATATATATATATATATATATATATATATATATATATATATATATATATATATATATACATATATACATATATACATATATACATTATATGTATATATATATATATATATATATATATATATATATATATATATATATATATATATATATATATATATATATATATATATATATATATATATATATATATATATATATATATATATATATATATATATATATATACACAGTGTCCGGAAAAGTGTTATTATAGTAACCAAATTTCGTTTTCAGGTAGTGTTCTGACCGCCCGATAACCTAGAAATTGATTTAACATATGTCACGTGACCATTGGTATGGCGGGGAATTTGAATAAACTGATATGGAATCTGCAAACGTCGTGTTTATTGATAGAATATCGAAAAAACTCAAAGAGTAAAAAGTGTTTAGAATTTGATTTAAAGCCAATTTGGAGCATATCCAAAAATAAATTAAAATCACCATTTTTTTAAAATATTTCTTTATCTAGCTAAAAATGTTTAATATTTTTTGTCTAAGTAGTTTAATTAAGATAAATTTCTTTTGCTTTGATCGTAATTAGAAACATTCTTTCGTTTTTTTTTGGACAACTGGGAGACCTAATTAAAAAATGAGTTTATGCTTGAACGCCAGCTGTTGCAATGATTTGTATCTAATTGCTTTTTCAGTGTTTTACTTCAAGAAATATCTTCTAGTGTTTCAAAATGTATCAGTTTACGGATTTTTGTCAGATTTTACTTAAGTTTAAAATGTAAGTTTTGCTATTTGCAAACAAACTCAATAAGTAATTTTCAACTGATTTTTTTTCCTAAAATCTAATATTGATTAGGCTAGTTAGCCAATACAACAACGTAAATTAAAATTCGCATTCACTATTTATTTTTTCTAATATTTGTTTGACAGGAAATTTACATTTCTTGCATAATATTTAGATCAACACAATATAACAAAGAAAGCACAAGCGCGCCGAAAACTGCAGTTGGCTTGAAAAATTTAAAATAGCAGACTAACGAGGTAAGTTTTCAAATTGAAATAAAAGAAGTCACTACTAATAGTGCACTAAAAAAAGTATTTGAAATGGCACAGTCTAGATAGGGCAATATTATGATTTTATCCTCTCTGAGGTATCACCAAGAAAGAGTATTGTCCTGAGTTTGGACTTAAGTTTCCAAAACGCGTTTTTTAAGCCTAAAATGTAAACAATTCCGATTATATAAGTCGTATCGAGACGAAAGAAAAACAAACTCTTCGTAATAAAATTTTCAACAAATCCTTATTTGTTTTAAGTCGCTCAAGTGCATACATAACCCATAAAATTGAAAAAACTGGTAAAAAATTGTTTTTTTTGTTTTATTGTACCGGTCGGCTTGAAACTTTCAGAAGATATGCCTAGTGTTATAACAAGAATACCCTGAAATTTTGGTATAAAAATATGGAACTCAGTGGGCACAATTGAATTTGTTATTTAAAATTTGAATTGTCCGCCATTTTATGTCCTTTAGTCCAAAATGGATCTTTTTTTTTCTCAAAATTTGGATCTCTCCGCCAGCTTTGAAATGCCATTGAAAAAAATTTGGATTCATTTCAACCATTTTTTTTTTACATTTGTTTATTAATCAAATGCGTTTTTTCGGTAATTTAAAAAAAAAATTGTTAACTAAAATTATTTTTTTTTAGTGTTCTTTATGGAACACTTATCAGATGACTGCGATGTCTGTCCGTCTGTAAGAATATTAGAAAATACACAAATGGAAAATCAGAGCTATGTAGTTTTGAAAGTTAAATTTAAAAATAAAAATAAGTTTTGGGGGGTAAAATCGAAACTGAAAAAAAAAATTATTAGGTAATCGCGTGTGGTGTGAAATGAAAGCTTGTGAAAATACGAGTAATATATATATATATATATATATATATATATATATATATATATATATATATATATATATATATATATATATATATAATGTAATACCTGCGCACACTTTTCTTTGTATTATTTTTAAAAAATCGCAAAAAATCGCTCTCCCCTCCTTTATCTCGAAAAGTACTTATCAAAAAATTTTGAAAAAATTCTGGAATATTCTCCACGGGATGTAGATTGAACGAAAATTATCACGAGTGCATTACCTGGTATAAAAAAAAACAAGAAATTCAAGGTCATCAGTTTTCAGTAAAGATTGGAAACAAACTTTGTTGAAAACCCATTTGGGGTGTGTTTTGTGAAGTCACTGATCATTTTATACCTCCGTAACAAAATTTTTTATTTTAAAAGCAATCAACGTACGGAACACTAATTGCGCAAGTTCAACTTACATTTGATCGGCTATTTAATAAAAGTCTCGAGATTTTCTACCAGATGTGATAAAAATGAATTTTTTTTTTCAAAATGATCGAAAAAAACACACATTTGTTGTTACTTGATTAATAAACAAATGTAAAGAAACCGGTTAAAATGATTCTAAAAAAAATTTGTTTTAATGGCATCGGAAAGCTAAATTTAAAAAAAAAGATCCACTTTGGACTAAATGGCATAAAATGGCGGGCAATTCAAATTTTAAATAACAAATTCAATTGTGCCCACTGGGCTCAATATTTTTATACCAAAATTTCGAAGTATTTTTGCTATAATAAAAGGTATATTCTCTGAAAGTTTCAAGTTTCAATATGAAAAAAAAAAATAGTTTTTTGCCAATTTTTTCACTTTTGTAGTGGGTAGACCACTTGAGTGAATTAAAAACCAACGAGAATTTGTTGTAAATTTCATTACGAAAAGTTTTGTTTTTCTTTGTTTCTATCCGACTTATATAACCGGAATTATTCACATTTTAAGCTCAAAAAACGCGTTTTGAAAATTTAAATTGTTTATAAACAAAAGAGTACAAGTTTTTCGAGGTCCAAAACTCAGGACAATAACAGGAGTGATTACCCCAGGGAGGAAAAAATTATAATATTGCTGTATCTAAACCATGCCTATTTATCATTATTTTAACTTTTTTTTTTATTGCACTATAGAAGAAATCTGCCATTTTGTTCTGCATGTATTTCTTTTTTTTTTTATTGTATTTGCGAATTTAATGTGGGTATTTTATTAACTCTCTCTATTTAAATATTAAAAGTATTGTGTTTAAAATGCTCTCATTATCATCTGTCGCAGAAAAAATCGAAAGAAGAGTGCTCGAGAAACAGCAGCAATATTCATTGAAAGGTGCCAGTGTAGAAAATCGGTACAAAACTTCTCACGAAAAAACAGTGAATAATTATGAAAATAGTTTGAATGTAGTGTTGACAGTTTCAGAAATACTGCAAGTATCAGTTGCCCATATTTCGGAAGTGACAAGAGCAGTTGGTACGGAGAATGTTAAAAAAAATAAGTTTTTCCATACGAACCCAAATTTGTTATTTGTAGGTTTTTTGAGCTTAAAATGTAAGTAACTCCGTTTATATAAGTCGGATCAAGACAGAAAAAAAAAAAACAAACTCTTCGTAATGTAATTTCCAAGAAATCCCCGTTTTAAGTTGCTCAAGTACGTACATAACCTACAAAATTGAAAAACCAGCAAAAACTGTTTTTTTTTTCATTTTATTTTACAGGTCGACTAAGTAAACCGATCGACTTGAAACGTTCAGAAAATATGCCTCTGAAATCACAAAAATATTGAACCCAGTGGGAACAATTAAATTTGTTATTTGAATTGCCCGCCATTTTAGGCGATTTGGTCCTAAATTTTATTTTTTTATTTGAATTTAGGTCTCGACACCAGCTTTCCGATGCCATTAGAGAAAATGTTTTTTTGAGTTATTTTAACTTTTTTTTTATTAATACGTTTTTTCGGTGATTTTGAAAAAAAAAATTATTAACAAAAATGATTTTTTTTATATAAAGGTCTCACGGTTCTATACCAGATGTGATAAAAGTTTTTCATTTTTATTTAAATGGCCGAAAAAACGCATTTGTTGTTTGTTATTTGATTAATAAACGGTTAAAATGACTCCAAAAAAAATTTTTTTTAATGACGTCGAGGCCTAAATTTTTTTAAAAAAGAACATTTTGGATTAAATTGCATGAAATAGCGGGCAATACAAATTTTAAATAACAAATTCAATTGTGCCCACTGGGTTCAATATTTTTGTACCAAAATTTCATAGTATTTTTGCTATGACAAAAGGGATATTTTCTGAAAATTTCAAGTCGGTCGGTTTACTTAGTCGACCTGTACAATAAAATGGAGAAAAAAAGAGTTTTTGCCTGTTTTTCAATTTTGGAGGTTATGTACCCACTTGAGCGACATAAAACTAACGAAAATTTGTTGGAAATTTCATTGCGAAGGATTTAGTTTTTTTTTGTCTCGATCCGACTTATATAACCAGAGTTACCCATATTTTAAGCTCAAAAAACCTATTTTGGAAACTTAACTATATATTGGGTGCGGCGTCAAAATCCGGACAAATTAAACATTTTTTTGAAACCTAATTTTTATTGCAAAAATGGAGAAGTTTATCATTTTTTTTTACTAATTTGGTTGTTAGGTCATAAAGAACACATTTACTTAATATAATCCCCTTCTGCTTGAATGATCGCCTCCATTCTCGGTCTGAAGCAGTCGCAGGCCCGTTTTAATGAGTCATGGTCCATATCGGCGAATGCCGCTTCAATAGCTGCTCTCAATGTAGCAGAGATCCTCCTCGATGATTCGACGCATAGTTTTTTCACTCACACTAACGACCGAAGATAATTTTCGGATCGACTGCCCTGGATCCTCAAAAATCAGCTCCTGAGCCCGTTGAATCATTTCGGGCGTTCTGACAACGCGCTTCTTCGGGTGAGTTTTTCTTGTCGGTGTTACAAAACCTTCGCTGGACTTCTTCGACTCGTTATACTTCGCGATAACGTCATATAGAGTCGATCTTGCGTTCCCGAAAAATCGAATGATTTGTGTCGCGATATCGCGGCTCTTCGATTATTCTTCATACTTGGTTTTAATATTGCGACTGTTTCGAGGTTATGAATGTTTAGTATATGCGTCAAGCTATTTGGACGCCAATCGCGACTTGTCGAAGTGGTATAGGACGGTGGGAAATTTAAATTGAATTTTGTCCGGATTTTGGCGCTGCACCCTGTATATAAACAAAAGAGCACAAGTTTTCGAGGTCCAAACCTCAGGACAATACTCCTGGTAATATCTCAGAGAGGATAAAATCATAATTTTACTGTATCTAGACTGTACAGTTGAAAATGCTTTTTTTACTGAACTATAAAAGACCAGGATTATGATGCCCGTTTTGATTTCTGTGCATGGTTTGCTTACAGTCCCTGGCCAAATTATTAGACGCACTGTACTTTTTTTAGTAATTTTATGTTTCTTAAGAGTTTTTATGCAATAATGGTATATTTAAACTACAATATTATTGATTCTTATTTAAAAGTATTGTTGTAGACTACATATTTGTATTTATTTTTAACATATCGCAACACTGTGTTGACAAAGTGATACATGAACGTAAACAAGTACAAACCTGTATCAGTCGCGATCGGAATCGAGTCAGGTACGGACGTGTTTCTGTGGCTTTATGGACTGTGATTGTTTGTTTAACAGTTTTATACTACTCAGTTATTAGTTTATTTTGTATGCAGTGTTTTAAAAAAGTAATTGGACTATTTTCATTATGGGTAGAAAAGGCGATCTTTCACCACGTAAAAAAGCTGAAGTGAAGGCCCTTGTGATTGCGAAAACATTTACAAACCGAGAAATATCACGAAGATTGGAGGTTTCTGAAGCTAGTGTACGACGCATAAAAAAGAAAATTGAGTCAGGGAAGGAATTGAGCCCGAAAAGAAAGAAAAGATGCGGTAGAAAACCAATTTTCACTCCACGGTCAGAGAGATGTTTGAAGAAAATTTGTGTAGAAAACAGATTTGCTACCACAAAGGTAATAAAATCACAACTCCAGGATGCTAGCGTAAATGCTTCTGAGCGCACTGTTCGAAGAAAATTGAAAGAATTAGATTTTAAGGCCTGTCGCCCCGCCAGGAAGCCCAAGTTAACAGCTGCAATGAAAGCAAAGCGCCTGAAGTGGGCCAAACAATGGCAAGACAAAGATGTGGACTTCTGGAGATCGGTAAGATACAGCAGTTTAATCAATAATTGATACATTATTATCATTTTCAGTTAAATAAAGCAAATAAACATGGAAGTTTATATATTTTTCCTATTTTTGACAGGTCTGCTTCAGTGACGAAAGCACATTCGAAATTTTGCAGAATAAAGCTCAGTATGTGCGTCGTCGTCATGGAGAAAAGTTTCATCCTGATTGTGTCGTCCCGACGGTTAAACATCCCACCAAAGTGATGATTTGGTCAGTCATCAGCGGCAAGGGCACTGGACGTCTATACGTCGTCAAAGGAATAATGAGGCAAGATCAGTACAAAGAAGTATTACAAAATCGGTTGATTCCCCAGCTCAGAGAATGGTTTCCAAATGGGGAACCATTCATTTTCATGCAAGATGGAGCTCCCTGCCACACTGCTCGGTCTGTTAAAGCTTTTTTGGCAGAAAAAATATCCCTCTGTTGGATTGGCCGGGTATGAACCCCATTGAAAATGTGTGGGAGCTGATGAAAACAGAAGTGGCTAAAGATGTGATTACCAACAAAACCCAGCTCCTAGAAAAGATTATTCATGTGTGGAATCATCATCCTCAAATGCAGGAGACAGTACAATCTTGCATTGATAGCATGCCGCGCAGAATTAAAGCTTTGATAGCGGCTAAAGGTGGCTCAACTAAATATTGACTTTTACTAACATTAATTTCACTTTTCTTTAAAACTTAATAAACTTATGCTTTTCTAAATTAATGCTGTTTTATTTATGTCAAATAAATAGGTAATTGATTGGATAATATAAAAATAAAAAACAAATCAATTTAAAATAATAAAACGGTACAATATCACTCGGTAATTAATATTTTACATGAAATCTTGCAGTGCGTCTAATAATTTGGCCAGGGCCTGTATGTATGGGGGCCAAAAAATATTTACTGAAAAAACAGTCAGTTAAAAATTTTGTGTGTCATACCTTGAAAGGTAATGATAGGCACTGATAAAATATTATTTACTATTATTTATGTCGCCAAAACGGTAAAAAACGTTTGCAATCAAAGGGAATCAATTTGAACTAGTCCAGTTCTAATCTAAAATAAATTTTAACACAAAAGGATATTTGTAAATTTAGTAGCATTATCCAAACTTCCAACACACTCAACACACTTTTTTTAATTTTTAAGAATAAAATACGGCTTTATTTAACCGCATATATTTTATAAGGAATTGTTTTAGTATCTGAGTTATGACCGTTATTTATTTGTCTGTGAAAAACACATAATTCACATAAGAATAAAGCTAGACAAAAGCGACATTCCTAAATATTAATTCTTATGATAAATGTCTTGCTTTAAGACGCAATTTTCGACAAATATTCTGTTTACCATAATTTCGCCATATCTTTAGCATATTAAAATTCTTTCATTAAAAATATCTTAAGGAGATCATGCCTTTGTTTAAAAACTGCTATTTTACAATGTCCCTGTATGTTTTAATATCCTCTTGAGTAAATTACCTCCATAAGATACCTCTCTAGTCGACAAAAATTCAATGAGTATAAATCAGAAGAATAGGCTGTATATTGCATGGTTCTTTGTCATCATATCTATCTTAATCTATCTAATTTTGTGGTTGCAGAGTGAGTAATTGAGAGTCTCCTACGTATTTCTGAATGACACTAGCCAGTATTGGTAATTAGAGACCCAAGGTATTGATAGGAATCTACGATTTCATACTCTAGGAGATGTTGGATAATGACCTATAGTTCATTTTCATTTGCGGCTATAATGAAGGCGTCATCTGCATAGCGTAGGTTCTGTATGCGTTTTCCTCCAACGGCGATACCACCATTGCAGTTATTGAAAATTTCGCGCAATATGTTACATATACATTATACCTATTAGCAATACTTATCGTTAAAAATAAATAAGAAGTACATACAATAATCACTATCACAATCATTATAGAATTATTGACATCAAGCGGCTTTATAAGTTTTCTATCGCGATTTTAGATATTTCTTAGATACTGATAAAGTACTCAGGCTATCATGTCGTCTGGTAGAGGACGACCTCTACCATGGATAATGACGAGTATTTACCGCAATTTCGTATTACCCACCATAAGGTTCTAGGTTGAACCCTCTTAATACTTTCATAATGAAAAACTAATGGGGATGCCTGATGAATCCGTATTACCGCGTGGTTACTGGGCAAGACATAATCAGATGTACAACTATTTCTTCTTCTTCCAACTAGGAACAGATCGTCTTTGGCCTCGATGCGTTTCAGTGTTCTGTAAGAATTTCCGTGGCCGTCTTCAGGTTTTTTTCTGTTTAATTTCAGAAGAAACCTTGTATTCTCAGGGTTATGTTAGACTCTTAAACAGTCTCATCTCTAGTATCTTGTTCCTCTTGTTCCAGATTTCCACAAATTTATTCTTCAACAGAACTATGATAGCAGCACGGCACATATAGCATGGGATTCCTAAAAGGAGTTTAGGTTCCATGGTCTGGTTATCGGTTAATTAGTAACAATTTACGGCCTTGTGAGCTTACCCTGGCCTATTTCAAGGACATCAGGGGGTTTTTCCACAGTAAACATAAAACACAGTAGCGACGCTCGAGAAAATTTTAGGCCTTGTTTTTTTATCACGAAAGCGTCCCCTATTATACCAACAATATGGCTGTCAGCACGGTCGCCGATTGTGTTTACATCTGGAGTTCAAGGAGAATCTTTTTATAACGTGCTCCGAAATTCATTATTAATAATTTTCCAGTAAGTAAATGACTCGTTTGGCGTTAAAATTTAAAATAATTATAAAAAATATGTCAAGAAGTAGTTTTTGTTGTGAGGTAGGTGAGGGTTGGTAAAGATATATGTAGCATGTAGTTAGTTTTTTAAGATTTCCCAAATATCCTAAAAGGTAATTTAATCATAATTCTTTATTTATATTATGCTATATAATATATAAAGATTATGATAACTATGTTTTCATATTAGAGATACATCTTATTTGTAAAACAGTTCGTGTTTTATTATTGTTAAGTATTACTTTATGTTATTCCACTTGTATCTTTTTTTTTCTGAATTCAGGGCAGAATGTTTGCTAGAGTTAAGTCATATTATCTGCTAAAATTCGCTAAACAAACTTTCAAAACTCAATCTAGGCATGCAATAGTAGTAATTTTCCAGCACGAGTGAGTTTGAGTTAATATAAATCATTGTATAGATTTAATTTTTTTATGTAAATAATATATAGGCACGAAAAGTCATTAGTTGTATGAAAATTATTATATTAGATCCACTAAAATGGAGCAAAAAGTATGTTCACTTTATTTTTAAGTTCAGAAGAAAGACTATCTCATCTCAAAATGATTTTTTTTTATTTCCCCATTTATTTGCAATCTGTAAGTTATCATACAATAAGCAAATGATTTGTATTATTATGAGCAAGTAAGAAACTACCCAGTGGTACCTAGTTTCTATCATTACTATAATTAGAACATGGGGATCACTATAACAATACATATAACTTAAAACCTAATAATAAGATCATATGGTGTATGACGCTTGAGTCTTATTTGTGCTGCTGGTTGGGTCATCAAATTTAAAGCAAGTCTATTTGGATGAGAACTTAATCTTGAGGAATAGTTTTTGGAGTAGTCTCTTATTTCTGACTTCACTAAGTTGACTTGAAGATAACGTGCGATGATGCTGTTTGGAACGAACCACGGCGCCTTTACTACAGTTCGAAGCATTTTGGACTGAAATCTTTCCAAGATTTCAATGTTTGATGTGGATGCTGTACCCCAGAGTTGAATGCAGTAGGTCCAAATTGGTTTGAGGATCGCTTTGTAGACTAAAAGCTTGTTGTTTATTGAAAGCGCAGATTGGCGACCAATCGTCCAGTGTAGCTGTCTAAACTTAAGACCAAGTTGCTTTCTTTTTATAAAAATATGTTTTCTCCATGTCAAACGTCTGTCTAAATGCATCCCAAGATATTTAGCCTCGTCTCGCTGGGGCAGTTGGTGGTTATTAAGTGTGACTGGAGGGTAATTGCCTCTTCTGTTTGTAAAGGTTACTTGGACACATTTAGTTTCATTTGCTCTGATTGGCCATTTGTTTAACTACTGCTCTATTGTGTGAGGCTAAAATGACATTATCGTCTGCAAATATTGCTGCTAGACTTCTGTCACTCGTTGGCAAATCAGTTCTATACAAAAGATAAAGCAGAGGTCCCAAGACACTGCCTTGTGGAACTCCCGATTCAATTTTGTGGATAGGTGTTGACTCTCCTTGGTAGTTTACAAGAAAGAGGCGATCTGCGAGGTAGGATTTACGAATGAGGAAAAAGGGAAGAGACAATGCTTTTCGTAATTTGTACAGGAGCTCTGCATCCAAGCCCTGTCAAAGGCTTGTGTTATATCTAGGAACGCTACAGCACAGTATTTCTAAGTCTTGTCTGATTTTTTGGGCTACTCGATGAATTTGACCTATTGTGGCGTGTTCAGGCCTGAAACTAAATTGATGGTCTGGAATTAGCTGGTCTTGTTCGATTATTGGTTGTTGTCTATCAATAAGTAGCTTTTCAAAAAGTTTCGACATTATCGGAAGAAACTTATTGGTCTATATAACTTAATATCCTCAACAGGTCTTCCAGGTTTTGGTATTAATATAATTACAGCTACTTTCCACTGAGCTGGAAAATAATTTAGTTTTATACGGGCATTAAATATAAATGTAAGTATTCTTTTTGCTTTATAAGGCAACTTTTGAAGTATTCTTGCTGTGATTATATCATATCCAGGAGACTTTTTAGGATTAAGTCTCTTTTCATTGGCATTTGTGACTTGTTTAACTGTGAATTTTTCAGATGGAATCTGCATTTGATAAGGTGTACTTAAAAATGTGTTGATTTCTTCTTCACTATCATCCATAGGATTCTGTGGAAACGGCTGAAAAAACGTTTTCTAAATGTCTGGCGAAGAGAGCTGCCTTTTCACTGCTACTTTTTGCCCACTGTCTATCCTCTTGGCATATGGGTGTGTTATATGCTTGAGAGTTATATATCTTCTTTGCAGCTTTCCAAAGTGAATATTCCGTGGCTTGAGTAGATGTTAAGTTCCTTAAATAGAACTCGATGCCATCGTTTATGTGCTCATTGAGTAGTCTTTTTAGTTCTTGCGTTGCTCTGTTTAGCGTTATGTTTTCCTCTTTTATTGGTTATTTTGTCTCGGATTAAAACGGGTAATTCTTCGAAGCTGTGGGCGCTTTTTATTTCTGGTGTAGTTTGCCAACAGCATTCTTGGATTGTTTTGGTTAAATACTGGACTGCTTCATCTACTTCTATTTTCGTTCGCAGGGATATAGTTAGGTCTAGTTTATTATCGAGCAATTCCTTAAAGTAATTCCAGTTAATAAATTTGTTTGTTAGGAATGGAAGTTTATTATTTTCAGTTATATTAGTACTCACTGTGATTAGTACTGGAGAGTGGTGGAGAGGTTTTGCGTTTAACTGATCACGAGGTATACCTTTGGTGTTTCCGAAATCGATGAATGAAATGGTAATTTATTTCGGTCAGTTGGACAGTAAGTAGGCTCTCCTGTTGAGATGTGTTTACAGTTGTTGCTTCTCATTGCCATATATAACTGTCTGCATTTCGGCGTAATTAACCTCGACCCCCAGTGGGAGTGTTTGGGATTATAGTCCTCAGCAGTCAAAAAATGATTTCCCAGGTTGTCAAAAAATTCTTCGAACTCTTCTGTTTTAATCGAGTGCCTAAGAGGACAGTATACGGCCGCAACTGTTAGTGGTTCTTGTCAATCTTCAATAACTACGCATGTTGCTTGAAGATGTTGTTTTTTGCATTTAGTATGCTCAGGGTATTTAAAAGAATTTTTGATTATTAGTGCCGTCCCAATATTCAGGTATTCTGAAAAAAATTCCGTTTGCAAAGTGTGTTTCCGAGATTAACAATATGTCAATATTGTGATTAGTGATATAGGCTTTTAATTCACTAAAGTGTTGTATTAGCCCGTTGACATTCCACATTCCAATTAGCAACGACTTATTCATTTTGTGAGCTTCGTTATCATTGTAGTTAAAAGGTTTAACATCGTTCCTATTTGTTCTACAAGACCTTTTATCATGTTTTTTGAGTTCTGTAAATTCCGAAAAGGATTATGGGAGATTTGCAAAATTATTATTTTGCGTACTACTGCGGGCTAGTTCTTGTGGATTTGGGTTTACTATTTGCGCATAGGTGACATTCGAGTGCGTCGTACGTTGTGGTCTCGTTTCTCTGTTGTCAGTATTTGTTTTGGGCTTTAGTGTAGGATACTTCTTTTTTATTATTTCTTTGTAGATCGTACAGCTTTTGTAGTTCGCTGAATGAATGCCTTCGCATAGCACACATTTTATATTAGTTGTTCTTTCCTTTCTTGGACATTCTTGAGTGGTCACTTTACACAGCGCGGCCTTAATCGACAGTATGTTTTAGTGTATCTGTACCTCTGACACCTAGCACATTGTGGAATACCTCTCTTTCTCTCTCTCTTTCTCTCTCAAAATAATAATTATAATTATTTTCAATCTCTTCAGATTAATGAGATTCGCTGAAATACAAGGAGCATGATTGTTGACATTATACGCGTGAAGCTGTAGGTGTGTCGACATATATTCTCAAAATGAACATTTTTCCTTTCCGGATAATATATCTAATAGTTGAGAAATATAAATTCCACAATGAGATGCTTTCAATCAGCAAAATTAATTTTTATTCTACAGAATGGGATTTTACTTGAAAGAAGGAATTTGAATACTTCAAATCATATCAGCAATATGACGATAGGTCATGTGATCATCACAAACTCGAACCCCTTGAGGTCAAAGGTGCCGAGTCGGACTGTCGGTACTATGTTCATATTTACTGTGGTTTTACTGTCCGAACAAATCTAAATGGTCTTTCTCGTGATGTTCTTTTTCATCATCTCCCAGTCATATATAAAGATGTCGTTTTAGAAAACTGGTGCATATCTACTTAAGGATCCACTAACTAGAACTTTCTGATAAACTCAGAATTGTTATAAAACACTTTAAACAAGACGTCGACCCTATGTTAGGTTATGTTTTAATATTCCCTTTAAAAGGTTTTACGTTTAAACACCAACTTCAAACCTTCGAACGAGAGCAAAAACAAATCCGGAAAGGTTTATTTAAAACGTCGTAAACTTTTCAAATACTTAAGATGGATGTCTGATATTTAGAAGCTTAAAATTGGCCAAGGATTCATCAAAAAGTTTTCGAAGTGAATAAAATTCAAACGAGCTATAAGAGCTAGAAGTGATTTATTGTCGGGGTGGAAACGACCGACCTTGTTGTTTTCTTGCCAATCTTTTGAAATATGGAGATGTTTGGCTTTTGAACTGCTTTTCTAAAGCATATGGGATGTTCGTGAGAAGCACAATTACAGTAAATATTTATTATTAATTCGTGAAGTGAGTCGAACGTTTGTATCAATATACATTATTGACTGCTGAGGTTAAAAAACTCTATTCTGGGAGGTAATATGTCACTGATCGGTATCTTTAGTGTTCCGTACGGAACACTTATAAGATCACTTCAGTGTCTGTCCGTCTGTCTGTTACACTCAATTTTCTCCGAAACTATTTGACATAGAAAGTTGAAATTTGGTACTAATATAGGAAATGATGGCCTCATCAGAGCCGTGTAGTTTTGAAAGTTTTGACTTAAGGGGTTAGTTTTGGGGGTGAAATCGGAAGTGAAAAAAAAAAAATACTGGGTCATCGATTGTGGGGCAAATGAAAGCTTGTGAAAACACGAGTAAAAAATATATGTATAATGTAATCCTTGCGCGCACTTTTCTTTGTATTATTTTTAAAAAATCGCGAAAAATCGCTGTCCCCCCGCCTTATCTCGAAAAGAACTTATCAAAAAATTTTGGAACAATTTTGGAAAAGATTGAACGAAAATTATCACGAGTGCATTACGTTTAATAATTGATCTGGTATTTAAAAAAAACAAAAATTTCAAGGTCCTCAGTTTTCATTAAAGATTGGAAAAAAACTTTGTTGAAAACTCATTTGGGGTGTGTTTTGTGAAGTCACTCCGTAGCAAAATTTTTTATTTTAAAAGCAATCAACGTACGGAACACTAATTGCGCAAGTTCAACTTGCACTTGACCGTTTTTTTTTTTATATTTTTAGTGTTCCGTACGAAACACTTGTAAGATGACTTCGGTGCTTGTTCACCTGTCTATCCGTCTGCCTGCTCGTCTGTCTGTCTGTCCGTCTGTCTGTCCATCCGTCCATCTGTCTATCTGTCTGTCACACCTGATTTTTTCCGCAACTATTTGACATAGAAAGTTGAAATTTGGTACTAATATAGAAATTGATGGCCTTATTAGAGCCGTGTAGTTTTGGAAGTTAAATTTTGACCTAAGGGGTTAGTTTTGGGGGGTGAAATCGGAAGTGAAAAAAAAGTTATCGAGTGGGGTGTCAAATGAAAACTTGTTAAAACACGAGCTCAAAAATATAAATAATGTAATACTTGGGCATAATTTTCTTTGCATTTTTCTTAAAAAATTGCGAAAAATCGCTGTCCGTTTCCCTTTTCTCGAAAAGTAATGATTAAAAAATTTTGAAAAACTCTGGAATATTCTGCACAGGATGTAGATTGAACGAAACTTATCACGAGTGCTTTAATAATTTATTTGGTATATAAAAAAAATTCTGGGTCGTCAGTTTTCAGTAAAGATCGGAAAAAAAATTGTTGAAGACTTGTTTGGGGTGTATTTTGTGAAGACATTGATCATTTTATACTTCCGTAACAAAGATTTTTTATTTAGAAAGCAATCAACTTACGGAAAACTAATTGCGCAAGTCCGACTTGTACTTGGCCGGTGCTTTATATATCTTAGTCGTTTTCTAGTAGGATTACCATGTGAAGATATAATCTAGAAATTGTAGTATTAATGATAAAATTTAGATTTTGCAAATTGAACACACTATCCAAAAAAAGTCCCAGCCAATCTCTTCAAACAAATCACAGATTTATTATCATTTTGAGTACTTCAGACTTTTTTAATATTTGCTGCTGACGCTTCCGAGCACTATAATTAAACATAAAGTACATTTCAAAATGCTGTTTACGAACCCTATTACGGCATAAAATGCTCGAACTTTTTTTACTCTGCTTGCCACTTTGAAGGCCGTTATTATCTAACTTCAACCAATTAAACGATGTTGAAGTTCGTGTTTTGTTAGTAACTAAAAACAATATTTTCTACAACCCTAAAAAATAACAAAGTTTGCTCGTTAATGTTAGCGTGCAACATGACAATATTTTTTATACGTTACCATGACACCCTGCACAAACTATTTTGCGTCTCAATGCGCAAATTTTTTTTGCACGCATTACCAAAAATTAATTATATATATATATATATATATATATATATATATATATATATATATATATATATATATATATATATATATATATATATATATATATATATATATATATATATATATATATATATATATATATATATATATATATACAGTAGAATCTCGAATATCCGAAATATTATGGACCAAAGTGATTTCAGATAATCGAAATTTCGGTTAATCCGATTCTACCGATACATAATAATGGGAGTTTGTGTCTTCCAGAAGCATTACTGCATGCAAGAACAGTAATACGTTTTTTTGCTACGTTTGTTACCAGGCGCTCCAGCTTCCGTTTTTGAAGCTAAGGTATTTGACGGCAACATTTTGTAGTTTAAGCCTGTTTCATCACAATTATAGATTTGGTCTGGTTGTAAACCATGTTCTTTCATAAGCTGCTCAAAATTCTCTGCAAATTTTTTTGCAGCAGATTCATCAGCCGACAATCTTTCTTCACAAACTTTCAGTTGACGTACACCATGTCTTTTTTCCCACCTGTCTAGCCATCCATCACTTGCAGAAAAATTTACAGGCGCTTCAATAACCGGCAACTCTTCGCTAAAGCTCACTGCCTTATGTTTTAAAATTGTTCCTGAAATTGATATTCCACGTTCTTGATTCTGTGTAAACCATAAAAATAAAGAATCATCCACTTTTTGGTATTCACCGCTTTTCATACTTTTTCGTACCTGTGTGGATGATGACAAAACACTACAACATTTTTCGCGATTTTTTCTCCACTCTGAAACAGTACTCACGGCTACACCTAAATCTTTCGCTATATTTTTAAGAAGTTCACCGTTCTAAACGTTGAATTGCTTCAAGCTTCTCTTTTAAGGTAATAACAACACGTTTATGCTTATTATTATGATGCTCCATTTTGTAAAATATCTATTAAAACGAAATTATTACCTCTGCGATAATAATAGACGTAATGAGTAACTTATAACACTCGTCGACTAACCAAAACATAGACAACGGTGAAATTCTAGACGTCGACGAGTCCCCGACGCGTTAAGGAAACCACTCATCGTCTGTTTCGAATAATGGGAATTTTTTCGTTTAATGGGAATACGATTTGGTTTTTAACAGTTTGTTTTGGATAAGCCGGATTTCAGATAATCGCGATTCGGATAATCGGGATTATACTGTATATATATATATATATATATATATATATATATATATATATATATATATATATATATATATATGTATATATGTATATATATATATATATATATATATATATATATATATATATATACATATACATATATACATATACATGATATATATACATACATGAAAAAATTAGGGCTTTTCAATGCCGTTTTACAAAAGGTATGTTGATGAGAAAAAAAGTTGTTTGGCGTCGCTTTTACTACCAAATGTAAAATACGTCAGTATACTTCCTAACATGCACCATATCATTCTAATACGTAAGTTGAAAAGTTGTTGATCTGACACATAGATATCGCCCTTTTCAAAAAATCCCCATGATTTTTAGGAAGTACCAACCTTCGAACGATACGTGTCAAAATTTCATTATGTTTCGACAATTAGTTTACAAATTACAGTGGTTTTAGTGACGCTGCTTTTGATATTTTCAGAACAATGGTAAAATCCAATTTCGTGTGTTGATTAATCACTGCTTTTTGATGGGGAAAAAAGACCGTTCAAGCAAAGCAATGGCTTGATAAGTGTTACGGGGACTCTGCTACTGGAAAATCACTCAGCTTTTACTGGTATGCTGAATTTAAACGCGGTCGTACAGACCTAAATGATGCTGAACGCTCTGGACGTCCAAAATTGGATGACCGTAACGTGAAATTGCCTGAGATTGCTGACACCCTAAAGATATTAAAAGAACGTGTTGGTCTGAACTAACCTGAACATTTTGGCATGAGAAAGCTCTGTTCGAAATGGGTACCGCGTTAGCTCACAGTAGACCAAAAACAACGTGTTGATGATTTTGAGCGCTGTTTGGACCTGTTTAAAAGTAATAAAATGAATTTTTTCATGCGATATGTGAAATGGATGAAATATGGACCCGCCACTATACACTGGAATCAAGTCGGCAGTCAGCAACGTGGACAGCAGCCGATGAAAGCCGCCCGAAATGACCAAAGATACACAGTCGGCTGGGAAAGTTTTGGCCTCTGTATTTTGGGATGCGCATGAAATAATTTTCATCGACTAAGCTGAGAAGGGAAAAAACCTTCAATAGCGAATATTAAATAAAGTTATTAGAACGTTTGCAGGCAGAAATCGCAAAGGAACGGCCCCAAATGAAAAAGAAAAAAGTGCTCTTTCGTCAAGACAATATGCCGTGTTACAAGTTAATGGTTGCGATGGCAAAATTGCATGAATTGAAGTTACAATTGCTTCCTCATCCATCGTATTCTCCAGATTTGGCCCCCAGCGACTATTATCTATTTGCAGACAGAAATTTGGCTCCAATGAAGAAGTTGTCGCCGAAACTGAGGCCTATTTTCAATGCAGACAAATCACAAATAGAAATATTAGAAAAGCATTGTATCGCTCTTGAAGGAGACTATGTTGATGAATAAACTCGAATTTTGCAAAAGAAATGTGTTTTAAGTAGCTAGGCCAATAACTTTTCAGCCTACGTGTTACATTTAAAAAAAAAATAAATACCCAACAATTTTCTATAAATGGGGCCGAGAGTCCAAAAATGATCACCCTGTACATATATATTCGAATCAATGATTCCGCACACTTGTCGCTCCTTCTGCACACGTGTTGCTCCTGTAGCGCTTTAGGGACTTCCCTGTAGCACGTGTGCTATACCCATAAAAACAAAAAAAAATTATAAAATCAGACATACTTCGGCATAACAACCTTGATTCATCTTTGATAGATCTAATATAAATATGTATGTCGTCTACATATTTTATGAACAAGCTTCAGAAGCAGCCATAGGTTCTCCTCTACCCTCGGTAGAAGCAGATATTTTCATGGAAGTAGATATGTCATATGGAGGAGAATAGCTACGGGACATACACATCCTACTCATGCTTACCTTCTCAAAAAAGACCCGATCTCCATTTGTCAAATACATTTCACTACACTCACAATAAAGCATATTTTGTCTCATGATTATACTCACATTAGGACTAAATATAATCTACGAAGACCACTAAATGAAATTCTAACCCCAAATAAAGAAAATGTACATTTTAATATTTCGTCTCCTTACGACCCCGTTTTTTGAGGTTTGTAGGAGTTAGAGCAAAAAACTGATAGCGTAATCTGAAAGAGCATCCAATTTTACCTATTAAATAAGATTATTATCCTATTTTGAGCATCCAAACATATTTTTTTTTTCTATTATCAGTAAATAATCGATTGGATTCGCTTATTCTCGATAGGGGTTGATTCGGTGAATAGCGGGGGTAGGAAGCATTTTCGCGAGTTGAGCCCATTGAGACTTTTGCTCAGGAGCACAAGATCTACTTCTGTGCAAAATTTGGAATTATTTCTCCGAAATCCAATTTCCATTTAAAGTGTGCGTGGTCCTTTCTTTTGATTTTTTAAGTTTTAAACATTTAATTTTATAAATATGTAATAAGTTATGTAATGTAGAATTTATAAGCTTCTTGTTGTTTTAATAAAAATAATGTGATCTTGTTTTTTTATTGTTCAAAGATATTTTATTAAAGGATTAACCTCAACAGCATAGTAACTAATATTATTATATTTACTGTCCGATTAAAGTATGAGAGCCACCTACTAGATAAATTGTTTGAAAATCACCAAACGTGGCGTACGATCCATGGCAACTGCGATGACTAAAAAATAATTTTGAAGGTTTTTGCTACATTGCTTTTTTGTAAAATAAATTAGAAAAAAACAGTTTAAGAAAAAAATGTTGAAAACAATTAGGACTTGCCAATGCCTTTTTGCAAAAGGTATGTCAATGGAAAAAAAAGTGGATTGACGTCTCGGCGCTCAGCGTTGTTTTGACTACCAAATGTCAAATACGTCAGTATACTCCGTGACATGCACTATACCATTCTACATTAAAAAAAAAAACATCCTAGAATTTTCCATAAATCGGGGCCTGGCGTCTAAAAATGATCATTCTGTACTCATGAAAAATTCACACTCTGGACTTTAGCTTTTTGTCACGTTTTAGGATTCCTAGATGACAAAAAACATAGTTTCTCATTTTCGTCGTTCTATCGGTCTGTCAGCACGATAAGTATTAAAGAAAATGAGATGAATTTCAAACTTGGTATATCTATAATACATATAAAATGCAACGTGTCTCTGTATGTCTGTCTGTCTGTCCGTTAGTGCGCTTATCACTGGAGAACCACTTATCCGATTTACGTACTTTTTTTTTTTAAAACATACATATGTTCTCTGGCCAGGTTATAGGCTATATTTTATTACCATAGGTAGCATAAGGAATGAGCAGTGACGATAATAGTGAATGAAGTCCGAAAAAAGTTTGCCGCTAGCGCGTTTCCTTGCAATACACAGCCTAAACCATTAAATATGGAACAATATTATGTAACAGAGAATATCTATAATCTATAATCTATAATATATATAAAATGCAATGTCTCTCTGACTGTCTGACTGTCCATTAGTGCGCTTATCCCTCGAGAACCACTTATCCGATTTACGTGATTTTTTAAATTCATACATATGTTCTCTGACCAGGTTATATTTTTATTACATCTATAATATATATAAAATGCAACGTATCTCTCTCTGTCTGTCTGTCTGCCTGTCTCTCTGCCTGTCTGTCTGTCTGTCCGTTAGTGCGCTTATCACTGGAGAACCACTTATCCGATTTACGTGCTTTTTTTTAAAACATACATATGTTCTCTGACCAAGTTATAGGATATATTTTATTGCATTTGGTAACATGAAGAACAAGCAGTGACGATAATAGTGAATCAAATCGGAAAAAGGTTACCGTTACCGCGTTCTCTTGCAATGCACTGCCTAAACCATTAAATAGGGAACAATATCATATTGCAAAGAATATAATATATAAAATGCAACGTCTCTCTGTCTGTCTGTCTGTCCGTTAGTGCGCTTATCATTTGAGAACCACTTATCCGATTTACGTGTTTTTATAAATTTATACATATGTTTTATATAATTCGATATAAGCCTAAATAACGGGAAATAAGGTGAGATAATGGGAGATAAGTATAAATAATGGGAGATAGGCAGAGATTACTCTAGATAATGGGAGTTATGGTGAGATAATGGGAGATAAGGAGAAATAATGGGAGATAAGGAGAAATATTGCGTGATAAGTCGAGATAAGTCTAGATAATGGGAGATAAAGTGAGATAATGGGAGATAAGGAGAAATAATGGGAGATAAGGAGAAATAATGGGAGATGAGCAGAGATAAGCCTAGATAATGGAAATTATGTAGAGATAATGAGAGATAGGGAAAAATAATGGGAGATAAGGTGAAATAATGGCAGATATTTTATTACGTTCGGTAACATAAGCAGTGACGATAGTAGTGAATCAAGTCCACGCGAGCGGAGCCGCGGGCACGGCTAGTACAATATAAAATTTAAAATGTTTGTGTTTAAATAATATGTGTTATTTTTTCTTTACTACGAGAAAAAAAAAATATATATATAAGTAGGGTTATTAGGTGTTGCCTCAATAGATAATAAGATTAAAAAGGTCTAATACCTTTAGATGATGTAACGATACTCTGCAGATAGAAAAAAATCTGTTAAATTTCAACTACTAGTCTTCGAAACTACTGCAAAATCTGCTGTTATTCTTTTTCTCTTTTCTTACTAAAGGGAAGCATTTTATGGGTGAAGAGTTTTATATTTCTTAACGTTTCAGGGATTAAAGAAACATTTATGTGTCTCTCCGTTGGCACGATAACTCTCGATTCAAATAAGTTATCGATTTCAAATTATGAACACAAATAATACTTGCAGTAGAAATAGAGCCTTTATTTCATGTCTGATATTGGTTTGGGGAAAGGGAGTTAATAAATGTTTGGATATTCTCAATATTACAAACATATAATAACAATTTTCCATATTTTTTAATTAAATAATTAGCAAACTTTATGCAAAATTATTTATAATCAAATAAATAAGGGCTATAGGTTTGAAGGAACATATCAGAGAGCTGGCTTCTTATATATTGCATTTTAAGTCTTTTTTATGGGCTCAGGAAGCTAAAAATTGTGTTAATTTTTCACTGATTTTTTCATAAGTTGTGGTACAAAATGTTTAACGACTTCCATTCCTATAAAATAAATTCTCTCTCTCTGCAGTCTTTTATCCCATATGGCATATAGTGGCCTCTGATACGTCCCGCGTAAGTTGCTGCCATTTCGCTCTATGTCATGTATTGATCTTTCTATCAATGATTTTAGCTGGTCTATCCACCTTGTCGGGGATCGACCGGGTTGTCTCTTACCCTCCACTTTACCTTGGATGACCAGCTTTTCTAGATTTGCTGGACCTGTTCTCATAACGTGTCCAAAATATTTGAGGATTCTAAGTTGGATGATACTGGATAGTCTTCGTTTGATGTTTAATTCTCTTAAAATAAACATATTCGTTCTGTGTTGAACGCCTGTGATATTAAGCATTTTTCTCCAGCAAAAAATTTCCGTTAATTCGGTCTTTTTCCTCTCCTTTTATCACAACGTCCAAAATTAGCCCCCCTACATCAGTATTTGGAAAATTAGTTAATTCATCAGTCTCACTTTAACTTGTTTGGAGATTTTGTTGTCTTTCCAGAGTACGTTCAGCTTTCGAACTGCTACCTTCGTCATTTCACACCGTCTTGTTATTTCCACTTCGGAGGAGCCATTGTTCGTAATCGTGGATCCCAAATATATATACGCATCCACCACTTGAAAACGATCTAGTGTTGTACATTTAGTCTGTTGTTATTCTCTCGGTTGATAATCATTATTTTTGTTTTCGATGTATTCAGTTCAAGGCCGAAATTCTTACTTTCCTCTTCAACTTTGCGAATGAGGTCCAGAACTTCCTCATCGCTACTACCCATAGTCAGCGTCTTTTAGCACTCTCCTCATGATGTGTTCTCCATAGATATTAAAGATTTATGAAGATAATATGTTTTTCACCTCGTTTGGGTTGAAACTCTCTTGATAATGTATCTTTTAGTCTTACTGCCCCGGTATTATTTGCATATACACTACGGTCAGAAAGTATTTGACACCCTAGAAATTTTAATATATAGTAAATCCCAAGATCCTGCCTTTTTGCTTTTTCAATGGGGCAATAAACGACCCTATTAAGGTTTTGTGCGTAGTTGCCAGGTATTACGATAAAAGTATTCCCTAATAAAATTCCTGAAATAAGTAGATCTTTATACTAAGACTAGCCGTGCCCACGGCTCCGCTCGCGTGGACTTGATTCACTACTATCGCTACTGCTCATTCCTTATGTTACCTAACGTAATAAAATATCTGCCCTTATTTCCCCTTATCTCCTATTATTTCTCCTTATCTCCCATTATCTCTACATAATTTCCATTATCTGAGCTTATCTCCGCTTATCTCCCATTATTTCTCCTTATCTTCCATTATCTCACCTTATCTCCCATTATCTAGGTTTATCTCGACTTATCTCGCAATGTTTCTCCTTATCTCCCATTTTTTTCCTTATCTCCCATTATTTCTCCTTATCTCTCATTATCTCACCATAACTCCCATTACCTAGACTTATCTCTGCTTATTTCCCATTATTTCTCCTTATCTCCCATTATTTATACTTATCCCCAATTATCTCACCTTATCTCCCATTATCTAGGCTTATCTCGACTTATCTCGCAATATTTTTCCTTATCTCCCATTATTTCTCCTTATCTCCCATTATCTCACCATAACTCCCATTACTTATCTCTGCTTATCTCTCATTATTTCTCCTTATCTCCCATTATCTCTACATAATTTCCATTATCTAGGCTTATCTCTGCTCATCTCCCATTATTTCTCCTTATCTCCCATTATCTCACCATAACTTATATTACCTAGACTTATCTCTGCTTATCTCCCATTATCTCACCTTATCTCCCATTATCTAGGCTTATATCGAATTATATAGAACATATCATATGTATAAATTTATAAAAACACGTAAATCGAATAAGTGGTTCTCAAGTGACAAGCGCACTAACGGACAGACAGACAGAGAGACGTTGCATTTTATATATATATATATATATATATATATATATATATATATATATATATATATATATATATATATATATATATATATATATATATATATATATATATATATATATATATTGTATTCTTTGCAACATGATATTGTTCCATATTTAATGGTTTAGGCAGTATATTGTAAGAGAACACGCTAACGGTAGCCTTTCTTCCGACTTGATTCACTATTATCGTCACTGCTTATTCTTTATGTTACCTAACGCAATAAAATATATCCTATAACCTGGCCAGAGAACATATGTATGTTACGTAACGCACTAACGGACAGACAGACAGACAGAGAGACGTTGCATTTTATATATATTATATATAGATAACCTGGCCAGAGAACATGTTTTTAAAAAAAAAGTACGTAAATCGAATAAGTGGTTCTCCAGTGATAAGGTCACTAACGGACAGACAGACAGACAGACAGACAGAGAGACGTTGCATTTTATATATATTATAGATATAACCTAATACAGGCGCCAAATGATCACAGTTGTCGACGCGCCTTACATTTAACATCATCATCATCATCATCATGGAAGTATTTGAAAAAAGCGCCTAAACTTCAGTCTCTCTAGAACCAATATTTTGATGAAGATGTCTCGGCGATCCATTTTTTAAAAAACATCCTTTATTTTAAAACAATTACCTCCACCGCTGTTTTTTTTTTTAAATATTTCCTATTGCTTTGCTCCATTCGCGGTTCTGTCTAGTTTCTATTTCTGGTTTCCAATAGAGAGAAGAGCTTCCGGCGAAAAAGATTTACTTGCACATTGCCCGATGGAATCCGGGGATAAACTTTTATATCGATTCATTTTACATTTTAGACTTTGTCTTAAAGATAGTGCTTTTCCCTTTTAGTGGTTTTGCTTTTTTCTTTTCTTATTATATAGGCTTTGAGAGAAGCTTTCTGTCGGATATTAGTGTAAAGCTGATGGTAGAGATTCGACTTAAAAGAATTTTTTTCTTAATCTGGGTGAATGTGAACTTGTCGTCGAGATATTTATTTTTATATTATTTTGAGAAAATTAAAATACTACTTCGGTTTGTGAAGTAATTGATTATTTTTTCAAGCATTTGTTCTTCTCATTATTTTATAAACGAAACTAGCAGCGCTCGCGGCTCCGCTCGCGTGGACTTGATTCACTACTATCGGCACTGCTTATTCCTTATATTACCTAACGTAATAAAATATCTGCCATTATTTCCCCTTATCTCCCATTATTTCTCCTAATATAATCTCCCATTATCTCTACATAATTTCCTTTATCTAGGCTTATCTCGGCTCATCTTCTGTTATTTTTCCTTGTCTCCCATTATTTCTCCTTATCTCCCATTATCTCACCATAATTCCCATTATCTAGACTTATCTCTGCTTATCTCCCATTATTTCTCCTTATCTCCCATTATTTATACTTATCTCCTATTATCTCACCTTATCTCCCATTATCTAGGCTTATATCGAATTATATAGAAGATACGTATAAATTTATAAAAACACGTAAATCGGATAAGTGGTTCTCAAGTGATAAGTGCACTAACGGACAGACAGACAGACAGAGAGACGTTGCATTTTATATATATTATATTCTTTGCCGCATGATATTGTTCCATATTTAATGGTTTAGGCAATATATTGCAAGAGAACGCGCTAACGGTAACCTTTTTTCCGACTTGATTCAACATTATTGTCACTGCTTATTCCTTATGTTACCTAACTCAATAAACTATATCCTATAACCTAGCCAGAGAACATATGTATATTTAAAAAAAAACACGTAAATCGGATAAGTGGTTCTCCAGTGATAAGTGCACTAACGGATAGACAGACAGACAGAGAGACGTTGCATTTTATATGTATTATAGATATTCTTTGCTACATCATATTGTTCCATATTTAATGATTTAGCATGTTTAAAAAAAAGCACGTAAATCGCATAAGTGGTTCTCCAGTGATAAGCGCACAAACGGACAAACAGACAGAGAGACATTGCATTTTATATATATTATAGATATCCTTTGCTACATGATATTGTTCCATATTTAGTGGTTTAGGCAATGTAAGAGAACGCGCTAGCGGCAAACTTTTTTCTGATTTGATTCACTATTATCGTCACTGCTTATTCTTCATGTTACCTAGCGTTATAAAATATAGCCTATAACCTGGCCAGAGAAAATATGTATGTTTTTTAAAAAACGTAGATCGGATAAGTGGTTCTCTAGTGATAAGCGCACTAACGGACAGACAGACAGACAGAGAGACGTTGCATTTTATATATATATTATAGATATAGATTATTATTATTATATAACCTGGCCAAAGAATATATGTATGAATTTAAAAAAAGACACGTAAATCGGATAAGTGGTTCTCGCGTGATAAACGCACTAATGGACAGACAGACAGACAGATAGACATTGCATTTTATATATATTATAGATTATAGATATTCTCTGCTACATAATATTGTTCCATATTTAATGGTTTACGCTGCGTATTGCAAGAGAACGCGCCAGCGACAAACTTTTTTCCGAGTTCATTCACTAGTATCGTCACTGCTCATTCCTTATGCTACCTATTGTAATAAAATATACCCTATAACCTTAGTACGTAAATCGAATAAGTGGTTCTCCAGTGATAAGCGCACTAAGGGACAGACAGACAGACAGAGATACGTTGCATTTTATGTATATTATAGATATAGATTATTAATATTTTTATATAACCTAGCCAAAGAATATATGTATGAATGTAAAAAAGAGACGTAAATCGGATAAGGGGTTCTCCCGTGATAAACGCACTAATGCACAGATAGACGGACAGAGAGACATTGCATTATATATATATATATATATATATATATATATATATATATATATATATATATATATATATTATAGATTATAGATTATAGATATTCTCTGCTACAGAATATTGTTCTATATTTAATGGTTTAGGCTGTGTATTGCAAGGAATCGCGCTAGCGGCAAAGTTTTTTCTGACTTCATTCGCTATTATCGTCACTGTTCATTCCTTATGCTACCTATCGTAATAAAATATAGCCTATAACCTGGCCAGAGAGCATATGTATGTTTTTTAAAAAAAAAGTACGTAAATCGGATAAGTGGTTCTCCAGTGATAAGCGCACTAACGGACAAACAGACAGAGAGACGTTGCATTTTATATATATTATAGATAATTGTGTTATATAGACTATTCACTGAAATAACGGCTACTCAACAAAAAATAAAAATTCCCAGTAGAACGTAGGATCTGTAGAACTCCCAGATATCACTGAGAAGGAAATACAAGCTGCACTGAACCGGATGAACAACAATAGATGTTCAAATTACTGTTAAAATGTTTGAACCTGGCGGTAAATTTCTAAAAGAGGCATTGAAAGTCCTACTAAATTCATGTCTCTATGAGGTGAAAAATACTAACAAAATGGTGTAATTTGGAGATTATTCTTCTTCTCTTTAAGAAAGGCGACAATATTGATATCGAAAATTATCGACCCATATCTCTTCAGTCGCATTTATATAAGCATTTCACTAAAATCGCCTTACAGTAAAACTAGACTTCTATTAACTAGTGGAACAGGCGGGCTTCAGAAAGGAATTTAGCATGATCAATCACCTCTATACAACAATGTAATGGAAAAATGTAGAGAATATAAGGTACCAATACAAACTTGGCATAGTGAAGATGTCTGTGATGCTGAGATTGATATGTCTGAGTATATATTATATCGAAAAGATCGGTCCAACCAGACTAGTAATAAAGTGGAGGTGGGGTGTTTATTGCAGTACGTAGCTGTTATCAGTCCTATATAGTACCAAGCAACTTCAATGTGTAGAACATTTGTTTGTTTTAGGTCTAAGTGGTACGGCGAGACTTTTTGTAGGTGCTGTGTACTTGCCACCACCCATTAAAGAAGACATTGTTCAGGCTCACTGCTGTGCACTTGAGGAGATCATTCAGGAATATTCCAGTCCTAGCCTCATGTAGAATGGACCAGTGACAGTTTTGAAAGATCAGCTATTGGCCATGATAGGGACGTTAGGCTACTGAATATTTTTTTTATAATCCGCTATTCTAAGTGAATGAAATCAGTAATGCGAATGGTGTAAAATTGGATTTGGTGGTAACATGAGACAGTAGAACATCTGTTCAGGTGGCAATGGAGTCTGCTGACCATCCGGCCCTTACGGTTGATGTGCTGGATAATGACTGTCCTGAGAGTTTGAACTATGATTTCAGTTTCTATGACTTTAAGCGTGCGGACTATGATATGTTAAATAATTATATTCATTCAGTGGACTGGGAATATGTCATGGGTGGTGTTAAAGATGTAAATATGTTACTGCAAAGTCTGTCTCCGATGAAGTTTTGTATACTGGCATTAGTCTGTATGTCCCTGTGGTTCGTTCAAAGAATACGAAGTTCCCAAAGTGGTTTTCCAACGAACTTAAAAATTTTATTCTGAGAAAGAAGATATGTCACAAAGAATAGAAAAGATCCCGTCAATGGGAAACTTATCAGAAGTTTTCAGAGTTAAGATCCCAATCTAATATTCTGCTACTGCTATTTGCAGTACGTTAAAAATATTGAGACAAATAAAATTTATGATACCAAATAATTTTGGAACTTCATTAACGGTAAAAAGGGGGGCAAGTCCACCACTACCTTAATAAATCTAGAGGAACAAACAGGGATGGATGGCCAAACGATTAGGGACATTTTGCGTTCGTACGAAGATGTGAAAAAATGGCTCGATGAAAGGTTCGCAGCAAAAGGGGAAGATTTTTACTGGCGTGGTATTCA
Organism: Pachyrhynchus sulphureomaculatus; assembly: GCA_019049505.1. Taxonomy (NCBI): domain Eukaryota; kingdom Metazoa; phylum Arthropoda; class Insecta; order Coleoptera; family Curculionidae; genus Pachyrhynchus; species Pachyrhynchus sulphureomaculatus. The sequence continues at coordinate 35,327,134 of CM032455.1, forward strand.
CAAATTGCCCGAGAGATGGGAAAAATGTATAACAAGCGATGGAGCATACTTTGAATAAAGCACTTTTTATCATTCTTCCGAATTTAACATGTTTTTTTAGAAAAAAAATCTGCATTTCATACTTGTACACCTGGTATAAGAGTATCATAGTGACGTTATTCCAGTTGTTACCCTTCATACATGCTTTCATTGAGTAACTCACATAATTTTTGAGAGATTTTGCAACGCTTATTTTTCACATTCCTTTGTCCTTATCGTTAATTCAAGCATACGCAATATTAACGCGAACGAATTGCAGGGTTAGGTTAGTATTCATCTTCTATAAATTTAGGGTTTTTTTCATTCATTTCATAGTTAAGCACACCGATTATTAGTATTTGACAGGTCAACACAAGTTTCTAAATTAAAATTGTGTCTAGCAGGTTTCTATCACTTCCTTCAATATATCCAAGATAATACGAATGTGTGACAAATAAAATTTCATTTGGAATTAGCACTACACATACTATAATGCCATTGCGTCAAAGATTGCGAAATCCCAACGTGATCTGAACACTAATTAACTGTTGTCAGTGTTACTGGCAATAAACGATTTTCGTATCAATTTTACAGTATTTTCTTATTGGTTTATATAACTAAGAAGAAAAAAACAGGCCCTAATATAATAGCGATAAGAATAACAAACTTCAAATAACCTCTCTTATAAGTTCGCAAATCGTTATGAATCGACCTTTGTTGACAAATCCACTATGGTCGTTTCTGACAAATCGTTATGAATCGACCTTTGTTGACAAATCCACTATGGTCGTTTCTGGCAAATCGTTATGAATCGACCTTTGTTGACAAATCCACTATGGTCGTTTCTGACAAATCGTTATGAATAGACCTTTGTTGACAAATCCACTATGGTCGTTTCTGGCAAATCGTTATGAATCGACCTTTGTTGACAAATCCACTATGGTCGTTTCTGGCAAATCGTTATGAATCGACCTTTGTTGACAAATCCACTATGATCGTTTCTGACAAATCGTTATGAATCGACCTTTGTTGGCAAACCCACTATGGTCGTTTTTCTGACAAATCGTTATGAATCGACCTTTGTTGTCGATTCATAACGAAGGTTCAGCTTGTTACTCCGCGTACAGCGCTTTTCAGGCGGTTTTTTATATGGAGAGCATCATCTCTTTGGAATGATTTGCCCAGGGCTGTTTTTCCCACCGAGTACAATTTACAGCGATTCAAGAACAACGACTTCCCTGTAGCACGTGTGCTAGACCCATAAACAAAAGTACTCATAGTAGTACTAGCACAAATAATAAGTAAAATACAACAATTTGCATCTCTGGCTAATGTAAGCCTAACTTTGAAGCCGTACCTACTCTCTGTCGATGTCTGTTTAAGGCCATTTTCAGCAATTTTTGACTGCTCAGCTGAGGAGCCATCCTACGGCAAACCGCGTCTTGAAATAGATTGACGGCTCAGAGAACAGTTAAAAACTGCGGAAAAAGGTCTTTGTCTAATTTTAGTGGTTTATATTGATTTTTATATACTTGAGGTAGAACTTTATAAATGGCTGTAATTGTTAGCAACTGACCCTATCGCTCTGTGACCTTAGAACAGCCCCTGACAGAGGGCAGATATGCTTTCAAAGTTAGACTTACACTACCGTAAGAAAGTATTTGCCCACCTAGAAATTTCAATGTAACTGCCAAAATTTAATACCTAATTAAACCCTTTTATTATATTAGGTAAATTTAATTGTTCTTAACAAGTGTCGATCATAAAATTCTTTGGATTAGCCTTTTTGGTGAACCAACTAGAACAAATTTCCAAGTTTTGCATGATAATCGTTTTGAGGCGATTTCTGAGAACTCCAGTTGAAGATTATGGAAATTCCTAGTGACATTTTATGATAAAAACTATGCTATAAATACCATTGCCCTTTTGGAAATTAACCATTCGCAAACAATACTTTGTCAGTAATATAGGCTCAATTGTTTTGTGAAAGTGCCAAAAACGAAAGAAGTTTCCGTTGAAAATTGGGCCCTGATAATTGCGAGACATCAAAATGGTCACTCAAGTCGACAAATCGCGAGTGATATGCGAATGCCAAGGAGGAAACCACTTCTTAGGCAAGTGAATAAACGTAAACGATTAGAATGGGCCTGAGACCATGAAAACTGGACATCAGAACAATGAAATTCCGTCCTTTAGAGCGACGAATCTAAATTTGAAATTTTCGGTTCAAATCGACGAGTTTATTTGCGGTGGTCAGCTGGAGAGAGAATGTTGGAAGCCTGTCAGTTGCCTACAGTAAAACATGGTAGAGGTTCAGTAATGGTTTGGGGTTGTTTTGGCAACGGTAAAGTTGGAAAAATCTTTAGGAATTATGCTAAAAGAACAGTATCAAGAAATTTTGCTGACTCAAAGGCTTCCTTCTGGAAGAGATATTTTTTAGGGGACATTTATTTTTCAGCATGACAACGACCCTAAACATTCTGCTAAACAAATTGGAGAATTTTCGGACCAATGGAAATCCGATGACATCCTGGAAGTGATGACAGCCTCCATAATCACCCGACTTGAACTCCATCGAATTGCTGTGGGACCATCTGTACAGGTGTGTTCGAAAACTCAATCCAACATCAGAAAATTACTTGTGGGAACTTTTACAAGCAGAATGGGTTAAAATAACCGAAGAAACTCTGAAGAAGTTACTGGACAGAATGCCGAAATTCTATAAAGCGGTAATTAAAAACAAAGGGGGTCACATAGAAGAGAAAAATATTGGAAAATCATGAATATTTTTCTGATTTAATTAAAATTTAAAAAAAAAAATATTTTCTGGGTTTTTGTTTTCTTGAGACTGAAATAACTAGGTGGGCAAATACTTTCTGAAGGTACTGTAGATAAGTTAGAGTTGCAAAGTATTGTATCTTACTGGTGCTATAATATTTGCCTGTATTTTACTTTCTGTTAAAAGTTGGGTGTCTTTTGAGACAAGAGGTGTAAATATCTTTAGTGCAAAAATCCGTATTGTTACCGTATCGCAACAGAATTGAAATAATTTGCAAATTTAAATGCACTGCGATTTTTTTTGCTATGATCGCTCTAAGCCTTAGTTTGCGATTTTTTTGCCTCTGTTTCTATTTTATGCTTGAACTGTTTTTAGATCAATCAGTCGGTAGCAGTTTTCGCTTTCGAAACATGAATTTCAAGCACTAGTTGTGCTATTTGGACCAGAAACAAATCTGCGAAAAACGTATAGATGTACTTTATGTGAAATTGAATTAATGGTGAGACAGTTGAGAAATTCCGCTAGTGTAGATATAGAAAGGTTTATTTACTTTAGACTGCTCCGGTCAGTCTTACAGAGTGGTCTGATTTTCTCGAGTTATTTAGTTCAATTTCATAGGATTTCAGTCGCTTAAAAAAAGACACCGTAAGGTGTATAGTTAACGTGTCCCTATACAGGCAAAGAGTTCGCAATATATAGACGAACTTTTTATTATTATACCATCCAAATTTCTTTGTTAGGTAATCAGTTCTCTAAATATTGATTTTGACATATGTTACGTGACTGTTGGTATAGCGTTAAATTTGAATAAACCGATATGGAATTATGAAAAGTTGGGTTATTTGACAGGGTAAATTTTCAGTTATTATTGGTGCAGCTGAGGGCTGTGGGGTTTCATCCCTCGCTTGTTGCATGGTTGGAGAGCTTCCTCGCGGGCAGGACTCAGAATGTCAGGGTAAATAATTTCATCTCTATGCAGTTTGGGGTTCTCTCTGATATCCCTCAGCAGTCCCATTGTGCCCCACTGTTGTTCAATTTATTTGTGAGTGACGTGGTAAACGTAATTGAGCATTCTACAGTGATAATGTTCTCCGATGACTTTAAGTTGTACAGGAGTATTGAGCGGTGGGGGAACTCACTGGGACTCCAGAATGATTGGAACCCCCTTTACGTCTTGTCTCAACCTAACAATTTGTTGTTGAATATCAAAAAGTATTGTTGCATCAGTTTCTTTAGGGGTACTAGAAAATTCAACACTGGATACTCAATTACTGTCGATGGCTGTTTAAGGCCATTTTCAGCAATTTTTGATTGCTCAGCTGAGGAGCCATCCTACGGCAAACCGCGTCTTGAAATAGATTGACGGCTCAGAGAATAGTTAAAAACTGCTGAAAAAGATCTTTGTCTACTTTTAGTGGTTTATATTGATTGTTATATACTTGAGATAGAACTTTATAAATGGCTGTAATTGTTAGCAACTGGCCATATCGCTCTGTGCCCTTAAAACAGTCCCCGGCAGAAGACAGGTACGCTTTCAAAGTTAGACTTAGATAAGCTAGAATTGCAAATTGTTGTATCTTACTGATGCTATAATATTTGCCTGTACTTTATTTTCTGTTAAAAGATGGGTGTCTTTTGAGACAAGGGGTGTAAATATCTTTAGTGCAAAAATCCGTATTGTTACCGTATCGCAACAGAATTGAAATAATTTGCAAATTTAAATTCACCGCGATTTTTTTTTGCTCTGGTTGCTCTAAGCTTTAGTTTGCGAATTTTTTGCCTCTGTTTCTATTTTATGCTTGAACTGGTTTTAGAGCAATCAGTCGGTAGCAGTTTTCGTTTTCGAAACATGAATTTCAAGCACTAGTTGTGCTATTTGGACCAGAAACAAATCCGCGAAAAACGTATAGATGTACTTTATGTGAAATTGAATTAATGGTGAGACAGTTGAGAAATTCTGTTAGTGTAGATATATAAAAGTTTATTTACTATAGACTGCTCCGGTCAGTCTTACAGAGTGGTCTGATTTTCTCGAGTTATTTAGTTAATTTTCATAGGGTTTCAGTCGCTTACAAAAAGACACTATAAGGCAAGGGTTCCAACCTTTTTTTTTTGCTGCGACTCCCTTTACAAGTTGCAATTTTTTTACGATGCCCTTTTAAAAGAAGATACCTGTGTGTAGGTCTAGCAGACAATAAAATTACTTTATTGTTCAAAGAAAATTCCAAAGAATACGAAATCTTAATTATTATTTATTAGAAAATATAAAAAAAAACTACAAACAATACAATTAATGAGAAGGATGAGCTTGTTTTTCTGAGCATAATTTCTCAAATCGGAGCTGAAGTTTTGAAATTGCGCCTCTCATTTCTTTTTCTAAATTAATTTATGACCTGTGCTTCGATTTGATTACTGCAACTGCAGAAGATACCTGTATGTATGTCTAGCAGACAATAAAATTACTTTATTGTTCAAAGAAAATTCCAAAGAATATGAAATCTTAATTATTATTTATTAGAAAACACAAAAAAAAACTACAAACAATACAATTAATGAGAAGGATGAGCTTGTTTTTCTGAGCATAATTTCTCAAATCGGAGCTGAAGTTTTGAAATTGCGTCTCTCATTCCTTTTTCTAAATTTATTTATGACCTGTGCTTCGATTTGATTACTGCAACTGCAGAAAAGCCAGTTTCACACAAGTATGTCAGAGCAAATGGTAAAAGAATCCTTAAAGCCGTAGTACTGAGAGTAGGATATTCTTTGCATGCATTGCTCCAAAATTGAAACAGTTTGTCTTTATCGAATCGTAAGAACTGTTCTTCCTCGACTGTTTAAAATGTAGATGGTGGTGGGGTCGATTGGAATGGGTTTCTAATTCAGAAGTATTGATTCAGATTCTCTGAAAAATATTTATTAAAATGGGTGCTGGATAAATATCAATTGTAAACTTGGCTCCAAATTTTAAGCAGATTTTTCTTTCAGAAAGCCTTTCAAAACAAGAAAACAGTCAGTATTTCCTTGCTCCTCTTCTATTTGTCTTTTCCACAACAGCAACTTCTTTTGAAACGCTGCAATTTTATCAGTCAGTTGCAATATATGCGTTTCGTTTCCCTGCAGCGATTTATTAAGGACATTTAGTTTCTCAAATATGTCGCAAAGATACACCAATTTTATTAAGACGTCAGTATTTTTCTGTGTCACGATGTGATTCTGTCAATAAATACGGGTACAACTAATTTTTTTATTCATGTACACGTGAGAGTACGTTACCTCTCGACAACCAACAAGAGTTACAGTAATAAAGTAACCATCCAAATCTTCACAAAGCTTATGGAAAAGTCTTGCCTTCACGGGTCTTATTTTTATGAAGTTCGTCACTTTGATAATTATGTCCACCACAAAATTTAATTCAGGTGAAATATTTTTTGCAGCCAAAGCCTCCCTATGTTGTTATTGTGTCCATTTTACATTTGAAGCCTTGGTTTTAATGAGAGCTTGAAGTCTTCCATACTGCACAACACATAGGGGAAGTTCCATATTTCCTTTGCTAACGTAGGTAAATCTAAAACTTAAATATTGCTCATCATATTTTCTGTACTTTTTTCATTTTTCTACAGTTTCTTTTCAACTCTCTTTAAGTAGGCAATACGCGCACGTAAATTAAATCCAACACACTTAAAATCAAAACACTGCATTCATCAACGCTTGTAATCGACGAATAAATAAAGCTCCGAAACAAAAGACCGAACATAGAATGAACGAAAGCGCGGAGAAATGGAGGGACGGGCGTACTGAGGTGATGAGGCGCGCGCCGCATCGCGCACTAGCTCATTACGTCGCGTGCAGGCGACCTGTGTGTATCGTCTCGCGACTCCCCTAAGATAGTTAGGGAACCCCTGCTATAAGGTATGTGGTTAACGTGTCCCTATACAGGCACAGAGTTCGCAACATATGGGCAAACTTTTTATTATTATACTATCTAAATTTCTTTGTTAGATAATCAGTTCTCTAAATATTGATTTTGACATAAGTCACATGACTGTTGAAATAGCGGTAAATTTGAATAAACTGATATGGAATTATGAAAATTTGGGTTAATTGACAAGGTAAATTTTCAGTTGTTCTTGGCGAAGCTGGGGGCTGTGGAGTTTCATCTCTCTTTTGTTGCATAATTGGAGAACTTCCTCACGGTGTCAGGCTGAGAAATTTCATCTGTATGCAGTTTGGGGTTTTTTCTGATGTCCCTCAGGGGTCTCATTGTGCCCCACTGTTGTTCAATTTGTTTGTAAAAGACGTGGTGAGCGTAATTGAGCATTTTACAATGATAATGTTCGCCGATGACCTTAAGTTGTACAGGAGTATTGAGCGGTGGGGGGACTTACTGGGACTCCAGAATGATTTGGACATCCTTTAGGTCTAGTCTCAATCAAACAATTTGTTGAATATCAAAAAGTATTGTTGCATCAGTTTCTTTAGGGGTGCTAGAAAACACTGGATACTCAATTACTGATAGAGCTTTGCAGCGTGTTACAGTCGTCAGAGATCTTGAAGTCTGGTTCGATGAGAGATTGTCCTTTGTCGAGCATATTTCCAAAATAAGCCTGAAAAGCTTGGATCTCCTGAGTTTTTTGGCTGAGAATGTGGTAAATTATCTGTGGATGTCGCCAAATTGTTGGATACCTAATTGGTGAGGTCAAATCTTGAATATTACACTATTATCTGGTCGCCCCACTAGTGAGTTCACATTAACACTCTTGAGCATGGACAAAACAGGTTCCTTCGCTTTGCAGCTAACAAGGTTAATATTAACTTTGATCATTACCACAGGTCCGATACGCTGCATAGGTTGAACATGGACACTCTGGAGGCGAGGCGGGGGCGAATTGATTTGTGCTTTGTACTCAGACTTATCCATGGATTGATAGACTGTCCACGTCTCGTGTGCAGAATTAATTTTAATACCCCTGTCATGACTTGCGTAACCTTCAACTCTTGTATTATTATGGGCATTCTTCTATCGATAGATACCTACGAACTTTGAACAACTTGGACATTGATTTATTTAGGTGCACTCCATGTGGCTTTAAAGCACAGTTTAATTTGATTGGTTAGTTACTCCTGTATTCTGTTTGTTGTTGTGTTATATTATATTATTATTATAATTGTGAGTATTGCTACTGTTATGCCCTGATTGTTGTAACTTGTAAATTATTTTACTTTCTTAACATGTAGGCTGAAAAGTTTTTGGTCTAACAAACAGATGTCGCCCTCTTCAAAAAATCCATACGATGTTTAGAAAATACCAACCTTCAAACGATCCGTGTCAAAATTTTATGACAAGTTACAGTGGTTTTAGTGACGCTACTTTTGATATTTCGTGTGTTGATTGAACACTGTTTTTTGATGGGAAAAAATACCGTTCAAGCAAAGCAATGGCTTGATAACTGTTACGGGGAGTCTGCCCCTGGAAAATCACTCATCATTTACTGGTATACCGAATTTAAACGCGGTCGTTCAGATACAAATAATGCTGAACGCGCGGGACGCCCAAATGAGGTAGTTACATAGGAAAACATAAAAAAATTCACAAAATTGTTTTGGATTACCGTAAAGTGAAATTGCGTGAGATAGCTGACATCCTAAAGATATCAAAAGAACGTGTTGTTCATATTTTGCATGAACATTGGGGCATAAGAAAGCTCTATTCGAAATGGGTACCGCGTTTACTCACAGTGGAGCAAAAACCACAACGTGTTGATGAGTCTAAGCGCTGTTTGGACCTGTTTAAGCGCAATAAAAAAGACTTTTTCATGCGATATGTGACTGGATCCACCGCTACACATCGGAATCAAATCGGCAGTCAGCTGAGTGGACAGCAGCCGGTGAAAGCCGCCCGAAGCGACCAAAGACACAACAATCGATTGGGAAGGTTTTGGCCTCTGTAATTTGGGATGCGCATGGAATAATTTTCATCGACTATGTTGAAAAGGGAAAAATCATCAATAGCGAATATTATGTAAAGTTATTAGTGCCTTTAAAGGCAGAAATCGCAAAGAAACGGCCCCAAATGAACAAGAAAAAAGTACTCCTTCATCAAGACAATGATTGTGTCACAAGTCAATGGTAACGATGGTAAAATTGCATGAATTGAAGTTCGAATTGCTTCTACATCCACCGTATCCTCCAGATTTGGCCCTCAGCGACTATTATCTATTTGCAGACCTCAAAAAAATGCTCGCAGGAAAAAGATTTGGCCTCAGTGAAGAAGTTATCGCCGAAACTGAGGCCTATTTTGAAGGCAAGGACAAATCCTTCTACAAGAAAGGACTGATTGTATCACTTTTGAAGGAGACTTTGTTGATGAATAAAGTCGAATTTAGCAAAAAAAATGTGTGTTAAGTAGCCAGACCTAAAACTTTTCAGCCTACGTGCTACTATAAATAGTAAATTGCAAAAATGGGGTAACCGAAAAAATTCAAAAAGTAAAAAGTATTTAGAATTTAATTTAAACTCTACTTATGAAGTTTTAACCAACTACGTAAAAAAAATTAAAATCGCCATTTTTTTAAAATTCCTTTCTTTCTATTCTTCTATTCTTATTCTATTATTTTTAAACTAATTAGTTTAATGGAAGGAAATTTCTTGAGCTTTGATTACAATTAAAAAATATTGTTTTGATTTTTTGACAACTGGGATATTTTTTTTTTAAACTAATTAGTTTAATGGAAGGAAATTTCTTGAGCTTTGATTACAATTAAAAAATATTGTTTTGATTTTTTGACAACTGGGATATTTTTTTTACAGGGAGAAATCCGTCTTATGGATAATAAAGCCTTCTACGTCACGTTAAGGGTGCACTAGAATGCTCTAGTTATGTGGTGGTTATCCAGCCGTAGTGGCTGGAATTCCCACTAAACCTCCTTGTGAGCTGGGTCTGCGACCCTTTACTCCTCTTAAAATGTGACGATTATTCTTTATATAGGTAGTGTGAGTTTTAAAAACTTGTAGGTTAGTTTCTAATGTGTAGAGTTGGTGAGCAAAATGATTCAAAACATGATTTACCTATGAGTGCCAGCTGTTATAATGATTTTGATTTGTATCGTACGAAATGAGGTAGCGACCGAAATTTTTACTATATATATATATATATATATATATGTATATATATATATATATATATATATATATATATATATATATATATATATATATATATATATATATATATATATATATATATATATATATATATATATATATATATATATATATATATATATATATATATATATATATATATATATATATATATATATATATATATATATATATATATATATATATATATATATATATATATATATATATATATATATATATATATATATATATATATATATATATATATATATATATATATATATATATATATATATATATATATATATATATATATATATATATATATATATATATATATATATATATATATATATATATATATATATATATATATATATATATATATATATATATATATATATATATATATATATATATATATATATATATATATATATATATATATATATATATATATATATATATATATATATATATATATATGTATATATATATGCAAAGTCCGAGAGATGGCACCACCGACGCGTATCGAGGTCATGTTTAGTTAGTAGCATCTCTTGAATGAACGCACACCAAGTTTCAGCCATATTGGTCTATTTCTTTGGGTTTAGCATCGTCGTGTGAATCAAGGAAGTCGAGTGATTTTCAAGAAATGGACGAAAAAGAATTTCGTGTGGTGATTAAACATTACTTTATGAAAGGCAAAACGCCTCAGGAGACTAAAGAGAAGCTTGATAAACATTATGGTGATTCTGCACCTTCGATTAGAAGAGTTTATAAGTGGTTTCAAAATTTTCGGACTGGCCATATGGGCACAAGTGACGCTGAACGTTCTGGACGCCCTGTGGAGGTTACGACTCCAGAAATCATTGATCAAATCCATGATATGGTGATGGATGACAGAAGAGTTAAGGTGCATGAGATTGCTAGTGCTATGGGCATCTCGACTGAATGGGTACATAATATTTTGCATAAACATTTGGACATGAGAAAGCTATCCGCGAGATGGGTGCCGCGATTGTTCACGCTTGACCAAAAACGGAATCGTGTGAAGTGTTGCAAGGATGGTTTGCAGCTGTTCCAGAATAATCCGGAGGACTTTAAGCGTCGTTTCGTCACTGTGGATGAAACATGGATACATTACTATACTCCTGAGACCAAACAGCAATCTAAACAATGGGTTACCAAGGGGGAATCTGCACCAAAAAAGGCGAAGACCGTTCCTTCGGCCGGAAAGGTTATGGCGACTGTCTTTTGGGATTCGCAAGGGATAATCCTCATCGACTATCTGGAAAAGGGTAAAACTATTACAGGTGAATATTATTCATCGTTACTGGACCGTTTGAAAACCGAGCTGCAAGAAAAACGCCCGCGATTGGCCCACAAGGAAGTCCTTTTCCATCACGACAACGCACCAGCACACACCTCAGCAGTTGTGGTCGCAAAATTAATGAAAATAGGATTCCAACTCGTTTCACATCCCCCCTATTCTCCAGACTTGGCTCCCTCGGACTACTATTTGTTCCCCAATTTGAAGAAATGGCTGGCGGGACAAAGATTTTATTCAAACGAGGAGGTGATTGCAGACACTAATGGATATTTTGCAGACTTGGACAAATCCTATTATTCGGAAGGGATCAACAAACTAGAACATCGTTGGACGAAGTGTATAAGCCTAAAAGGAGACTATGTCGAAAAATAAAAAAGGTTTACCCCAAACACATGAGTAGTTTTTATTTTTGCAAGGACTTTTCAAACCAGCCTCGTATATACAGTAGAACCCCGGTTATCCGAGGTAACGTGGGGGGCACCCTCCTTGGATAACTGAAAACTCGGATAATCCGGATTTGTTTTTTATTCATTCAAAAAATAAACACCAATATTTCAAACCGATGTATTAACGTTTTTAATATATAAATAGGTACATACATTATAAAACAGTGAAATAGGTATCTATGCGCTTCTGTTTCATATTGCATCTTCTTTTTCTCGCAGCAATGTTTCTCCATCTATTAAGAAGAAGCAAATCCGCTGGGGTTGCCTCTGGTTGTTGTTCAATATACCTCAAAGCTTTTTCCAAAGAAGCAAAACCTTCTTGATGAGAGATCTTAGTGGGAGACTGTTCATCCACCGCCGCTTCGTCATCGTCTTCGTCATCTGATTTTTCAGTTTCTTGAAAGGCATTCGTTATTTCTTCAATACTCATTTCTTCTTCTAAATCATCTGCTATAATCCATTCAACAACATCTTCTATTTTCGAAACCTTTTAATTTTTGCATTAATTCAAATAAACTTTTTCTTTTTCTTCTATCTCGCTGTCAAAATTTGAACAGGACATTTCTCCATGGCTTCTCAATTTCAAAGCTAATTCATTTAATGGATTATCATCTTCACTGTCATTATAGTCCTCAAAATCAATAACTTTTGACCAAGGTAGTACGCACAGAATCCCAAGCTTGACTTACCCAGTATATAACATTTTTCAGTGTAACCTTTCTCATCCCATTGATAATATCCTCCTTTCCTGTGTATTCTAACAGATGTTCAAGATATAAACGCCTATAATTTTTTTTAATGTTTTCGAGGATGCCTTGATCCATTGGTTGCATTATGCTGGTTACATTTGGAGGAAAAAATTTTACAACAATTTCGCCCACATGAAGTCCTTCTCCAGGGTGAGAGGAGGCATTATCCATTAACAAAATTGCTTTAATAGGAAGACGGTTTCTGTTCAAAAATTTAGTCACAGATGGCACGAACTCTTCTTCAAACCAGTTAGTAAATAAGGTCGCATCCATCCATGAGCTCTTCTGACTTTTGTAATAGACTGGTAGGGCTTTGGATGAGATGTCTTTTAAACCTCTTGGACGTGCAGACTTGCCAATCACCATCAGTGGGATTTTGTGCTTGCCAGATCCATTGGAACATACCATGTCGAGATGCCAATGTTTTTGATGGAAGCATTTTATAATTCAGACCAGGTTCGTCACAGTTGTAAATTGATGACACATCAGCAGAAAGTTTTTCACCACATACAATCAGTTGTCGTACACCGTACCGTTTTTTCCAGCTTCCAAGCCATCCAGAACTGACGGTAAACTGATCTATCTCTGGGAATTGCCTACTAATCATTATTGCTTTCTGTTGTAAAATTGGACCTGACAGAGGCACACCTTTTGATCTCTGTTGATTAAACCACATGAATAATGCTTCGTTAACCTTTTCATAGTCGCCGGTTTTCATTGATTTTCTTCCTGAGGACGAGGATGCTTGATTTATACACCACTCTTCTATTTTTGTGTGGTTTGTTTTCCAATCTCCAACTGTTACCTCACCTACTCTAAAATCTCGTGCAACAACTTTAATTGTCTCTCCTGCTTCAATTCTTCTGATGGCTTTTAATTTTTCTTCAATAGGAACGATGATTCTTTTACGCTTGTTTTGCTCTATTATAATACGACAAACAAAAATTCAAACAAATCAGTTCGTATTAATTACACTTAACTACCAAAACGCCAACCAAATAAATTATGTGAGTATACTCGTACTTCTCCGTAGTAAACGCTATAACGCACTGCATTCACGCAAATGTACATGCTGAAAGAGTCCAAAAACATAAATAGGGGAACCCCTCACACGGGCCAGGGAGATTCCCCGAAGGCCCCGACGATTTTAAATAGAATACGCAACACAGACGCGCGTACCTCGGATAATGAAGTTCTTAGATTGGCTCGGTTAATCCGGAGCTTGGATAAGCGCGACTCGGTTAATCGGGGTTCTACAGTATATATATACATATATATATATATATATATATATATATATATATATATATATATATATATATATATATTATTTGAAGTAGAAAAGGAACCTTTAGCGTTTGAGTGATAGATGAAAGTAGTTAATCATGAGTAGGAGGATATTCTCTTGATTTTTTTTTTTTTGGAAGAAGCATTAAAGCAGTAACAATTCGTAAATTTTATCCGAATAAATAGGTGTTTTATTTTATCTTTAATTTAATTATTTTATTGTGTAGTTTGTTGATATTAAAGGTTAATTTTATATTTGTTGTATTTAATTTAATAAAGTTACCTAGCTTTTCCTATTTTTGTGATCAGTTAATACTTATTAAATAGGTGTTGCCCAAATAATTAAAATTACTCCCTAAGCAGCGCTTTAAATAACTGAGATGGTTTCTAACTGGTGTAAGAGTAAGATATTCGGATGAGTATGTTTAAGAAATGAGAAACTATCACAAGTAATTCTCTAGCGTCAGAAAGAAAAATTCAGCATTTATTTATTATTAGGAATGCCTATTTACGAAAAAAGCACTAGGTAAATTACTTTCACAAGTTTTTTCCCAAGCCACACTAAATATTTTTTTTTTGTTGCAGGTACGTACCCAATACCAAGTTGTGCTGACACAACGGAACGATCTTAAATGACTAGCATGTGGTAAGTAATGTCTATACTGGGGTGAAAAGTTCGGAGACTTTTGAAGAGAAAACGTTTTTTTTCGAAAATCAATTTTATTCTTCAACATAGTTTCCGATACACTTACTCCAGCGATCTTCCAACATTTGATTACCTTTCATTCAGTACGATTTGTCTAGTTCTCTAAAAAAAAGCCCATTCAACTTCTTTATTTAAGCCAAATCTATTTCCCTGGCGTGCCCTTTTCACATCTAACACGTAGGCCGAAAAGTTTTTGGTCTAGCTACTTAAAACACATTTTTTTTTGCAAAATTCGACTTTATTCATCAATATAGTCTCCTTCAAGAGCGATACAATCAGTTCAATGTTTTTCTAACATTTTTATACTTTTCTTGTAGAAGGATTTGTCTTTGCCTTCAAAATAGGCCTCAGTTTCAGCAATAACTTCTTCACTGGAGCCAAATCTCTTTCCTGCGAGCATTTTTTTGAGGTCTACAAATAGATAATATTCGCTGGGGGTCAAATCTGGAGAATATGGTGGATGAGGAAGCAATTTGAACTTCAATTCATGCAATTTTGCCATCGTAACCATTGACTTGTGAAACGTGCATTGTCTTGATGAAAGAGCACTTTTTCTTGTTCACTTGGGGCCGTTTCTTTGCGATTTCTGCCTTCCAATGCACCAATAACTTTATATAATATTCGCTATTAATGGTTTTTCCCTTCTTAGCATAGTCGATGAAAATTATTCCATGCGCATTCCAAAATACAGATACCAAAACCTTCCCAGCTGACTGTTGTGTCTTTGGTCGCTTCGGGCGGCTTTCACCGGTTGCTGTCCAGTCAGCTGACTGCCGATTTGATTCCGGTGTGTAGTGGTGGATCCATGTTTCATCCATTGTCACATATCGCATGAAAAAATCTTTTTTATTGCGCCTAAACAGGTCCAAATAGCGCTCAGAATCATCAACACGTTGTTGTTTTTAGTCAACTATGAGCAAACGGGGTATCCATTTCGAATAGAGCTTTCTCATGCCCAAATGTTCGTGCAAAATATGACCACCACGTTCTTTTGATTATTTAAGGTGTCAGCTATCTCACGCAATTTCACTTTACGGTCATCCAAAATAATTTTGTGGATTATTTTGATTTCCGGTGTAACCACCTCATTTGGGCGTCCAAAGCGTTCAGCATCATTTGTGTTTGTACGACTGCGTTTAAATTCAGCATACCAGTAAATGATGAGTGATTGTTCAGGAGCAGAGTCGTCCTAACACTGATTAAGCCATTGCTTTGCTTGAACGATATTTTTTCCCATCAAAAAACACCTAAAATTCGATTTTTTCCATTGTTTCGAAAATATCAAAAGTAGCGTCACTAAAACCACTGTAACTTGTAAACTAGTCGTCAACATGTCATGAAATTTTGACACGTATCGTTTGAAGGTTGGTGTTTCCTAAAAATCAAATGGATTTTTTGAAAATGGCGACATCTATGTGTCAGAATAAAAACTTTTCAGCCTACGTGTTATGTCAGAAAATATTTGGCATAGAAAATGGCAAACCAAAGTTATCAAGTATTTTCTGTAAATTCAAAAATGTTTAAATATATTGGGTATTTTATGTAAGATAAAGAGTTTATCACGTTTCTCATGAAACCGGAAGTGAGTGTCAATTGTTATAGTATCTTAAATAAGTATCCATTTTAACTCTACTAAGATATAAAATATCATTTTGCTATCTGAAATAGTTTAACTATGGCGCAGGGAAGAGTAACTTCAGAACCATACAATGTTTATCAACACACGAAATTTGATTTTTTTCATTGTTTTAAAAATATCAAAAGTAGCGTCACTAAAATCACTGTAACTTGTAAACTCATCGCCGAAATGTCATGAAATTTTGTCCCGTACCGTTTGAAGGTTGGTATTTCCTAAAAATCATATAGATTTTTTGAAAAGGGCGACATCTATGTACCAAATCAAAAACTTTTCAGCCTACGTGTTAGAAAGGGGTAATAATCGCTGGAGGTCAGATCTGGTAAATACGGCAGATAAGGACGCAATTGATAGCTTAATTAATTCAATTTCACCATCAGTTTTATGGACTTGTGAGCTGGTGCATTATCTTGCTGAAACAGCCCTTTTTCTTCGTTAAATGTGGCCTTTATTCTTGACTTCACCATTCAAATGGTTCAATAGACAATCCTAATAGTCTCCGGTGATTATTCGTCCCCTTCTCAAGGTAATCGATCAGTATTATTCCATACGCATTTAAAAAACACTTGCCAAAACCGTTTCATAGATATTTCTGTTTTTGGACGCTTCGGTCGGCTTTAATGTGATTCTTGCCGCTCTGTGGACTGACTGCTGGACTTAGGAGTATAATGGTGGATCCATGTTTCGTCCAATGTAACGAATCGATGCAAAAACTCATTTGAGTCACGCCGAATACCATTACCAGCGTTATAAATCTTAGACTTGTTGTTTTTGAATAATCGTGAGAGTGTGCAGCATTCATAGGGCACGTAGCTTTTTAAGATGTAAATATTCATGCAAAATATGCCTCGCAAGTTCTGTTGATATCACCGTAAACTATAAATACTATAGTGAAACTCCGTAGAGAAAAATCAGGTCTCAGTTTTCAAAAGGCCACGTCGCAGTCCAGCATGTTAAAAAGGGGACCAGCGCGCGATTTTAAACAGAAATAATGTTACTATGCAAAGTTTTATCATTCGAAATCGTAGATATTATACAAATGTTTGAAAATGTTTGATTTAAGAGAATATCAAGTTAATGCAGCATGAGTAATATACAGTGACTCACAGCTTAAATGGTGCAGTCGCTATAAGAAAGGACTAACTGGTCTCAGTGCCTCTTTATTTATTTGGAAAAAAAAAACAACTTATTGAAATTAAATTAGTACAGAGTCTTCTAAAAAAGTATGAATTACTTTTTGTCTTAAATATACCTTACTTAATTAGCAATAAATAATTAATCAAATCATATGCAATTTTAACGTCACAACTTAAATGATGCAAAATAACAACAGGGAGCAAAACTTAACGCATTTTGAAATTTACGAAGGCGGCGTTGCTTTGATTTCTTAGTGCAATTGTTTTTTGTTTAGTTTGACATGTTTTCATTCAATAAAACGAAATTGTTTAAAAATGGCTCGTCGAACTACAATTTCTGAGAGAATTATTATTACTCATTACAGGAATGGATACAGCCAAAGAGACATAGCCAAAATGGTAAATAAATGTCCGTCAACTGTTCAGCATATCATTGAACGTTACCGGAATGAAAATAGAGTCGAGAATAAGTCAAGGTTGGCTCCAAATAAGATCTTCAATGAACGTGAAGAAAGATGGATTTTAAGAGAGGTATCAAATAATCCAAAAAAAAGTGCGCCAAAGTTGTGCGCCGAGGTGGAAAGACAGTTTGGAAAAAGGTGTAACCCCGAAACAGTTCGACGGATCTTGCGAAATAATAATTTACATGATCGAACTGCTAGAAATAAGCCTTTCATTAGCCAAAGAAATAGACGCGTGAAATTGGAATTTGCCAGAGAGCATATCAATAAAGACTTGAACTTCTGGAATTCAGTAATATTTGCTGATGAGACCGAAATAAACTTATTTGGGTCCGATGAAAAAATATCAGGGTGGAGAAAGCCTAACGAAGAATTAAAATTGAAAAATATGAAAGCTACGGTAAAGCACGGTGGAGGTGGAGTGATGTTATGGGGCTGTATGTCATCTGCAGGAGTAGGTAACATGCATTTCGTCGAAGGGAATATGAACCAATATGTGTACTTGGATATACTAAGGCAGCATCTCGTCGCTAGTGCCCAAAAATTAGATATTGAAAATAATTATCGGTTCTATCACGACAATGATCCAAAGCACACATCATTTCGAGTCCGCAGTTGGTTGCTTTATAACTGTCCAAATGTTATTAAAACACCAGCCCAGTCACCAGACTTAAATGTAATTAGAAATTTGTGGCTGCCATTAAAAAATAAAGTAAATAGTGCCCCAATATCAAATAAAACTGAATTAAAAGTAAAAATTACTGAAGCATGGAACACTATTTCCCCGGAGTATACTAGAAAGTTAGTTCAGTCAATGTCCAGAAGATTACAAGCCGTTATTGATAATGAGGGAGACCCGACCAAATATTAGCAGGCTTATTTCAAATTCTACAGTTTGTTTTCTCTAATAATTTTGGTATATTGAATTTTGCATCATTTAAGCTGTGACGTTAAAATCGCATATAATTTAATTATTTATTGTTAATTAAGTAAAGCATATTTAAGACAAAAAATAATTCATACTTTTTTAGAAGACTCTTTACTAATTTAATTTCAATAAGTTGTTTTTTCCAAATAAATAAAGAGGCACTGAGACCAGTTAGTCTTTTCTTATAGCGACTGCATCATTTAAGCTGTGAGTCACTGTATAAAAAAAAAATGAGCAAAAGAATGGAGCGTTAGAAAATAAATGAATACAAGTGAAAAACTCGACAGGAAGACATTTTCAGAAAAAATATTGCATGTTAGCATTTTCTCCATGAAATTGAATAGGCATATCAGATTTTGGGCCCAACGCTTTGTTGGGACTCTGTAAGGCCCAAAACTGAAATTGGAACCAAAATTTTTAAATACATAAACTTTGAACTGTTGTGGCTTTTACTTGATGGAACCTCATATTAAATACCACAAAAAAAGTTAAAGTCTATGTTAGCAAGAAACGACTAATAATGGGTTGCCCGTTAAGTCGTTCTCTTAGCTGAAATTTTTATGAATTCACTAGAGCTAAAAATTCAATATACACTAAGTAAATAATTCATTTACTGGTACAGACATGTAGGTGACATTATTGCATGTTTCACCAGGACCCAAAGACTGTTAAAAACCTTTTTAGATTACATAAACTCTCTACATAACAATATTAAATTTAAAGTAAATTCCAAGATATAAGATCCTGAATTTTTGCTGTTTCAATGGGGCAATAAACGACCCTATTAAGGTTTGGTGCATAGTTGCCAGGTATTACGATAAACTTATTTTTATTTTGCTTGCTTTGTATACCGCCCCCACTTGCACCTGCCATCATATTGGATCTATTTTTACCTAAATATTTACTACCTGGCAACCCGGTTTGGAGCCCTTTAAGTATTTGATAATATAGGCCTAATGGCTACAGGTCCCCATTAAGATTCGAAAGATACTTTTTATTATTTTTATTTTTAATTTTGCTTATAACTTACAACGTAGCCGTTCTATTTTAATTATGTGGCGTCCGTGGGAAAATTGCAATAGTGGCTATCGCAAGAGAAAACATTTATCACTTGACGCTAAACAAATAGTGAAAAATGTTTACGACAGTTTGGTAAAAAGAAATTTGAATAAACAAAGTGCTTTGCAAGAAACCAGTGTACTAACAAAAACCCCAATTTCTACGATCAAGGGTCTTGTAGGAAAACCATCACTCAGGAACAGGAAAAATCGGAAAGATTTTCAAATGAATCACGTAGACGATTGTGAAAAAGACGTCATCAGGAGAAAAATATATTCTATGTATGAAGAGCAGTTGGTCTTCACAGAATTCTCTTAAGAATGGAATTCATGTTCCGAAAAATCAACAAAAGGCAAGTAGTGATGAAGTCACAAAGATTACGAATCTTGCGACATACTTATTTACAAGAAATTAAATGTATCGATCAGAGAATTGGCTAATAATTTACCTTGACGAAACATGGTTCGATATCCATGACAATGTGCAAAAAGGGTGGGTTGATAGCAGTACAAAATGTCAGACTAACGCACCTTCAAATAAAGATAAATGTATAACCATTTTGCATGCTGGATCTGAAAAGGACTGGGTTACAAATTGCCTATTATTATCTACAAAAAACATAAAAGATTCTAGTTTGGACTATCACGAAGACACGATCGCAGAACTTTTTGAAAATTGGTTTCAAAATTCCCTTTTGCCAAATGTTCCCGAACAGAGTGTTATAGTTATGGACAACGCAAGGTACCATAGTCGCCTACTAAATAAGGTTCTTAATGCAACACCAAATCGGAAATATGGGAATATATGTTAGAAAATGACATTTATTTTGACTTTAGTTATAAAAAAAGTTATCTTTTGGAAGTTTTGATTAACTATAAATGGAAAAAGAAATATGTTTGTGATAGTATGGCTGAGAAAATAGGACACACTGTTTTGCGGCTTCCTCCGTATTATTGTGTGTTTAATCCAATTGAACATATTTGGCATCAAGTTAAATCAAAAATAAGAGCACAAAATGTTTCTCCTACTTTGAGCGTGTCAGTGGTTGAATTAGTAAAAAAAGTTATAAATGATATACCTTGTGAAAGCTGGAAGAATTCCAATCAGCACGTTGTTAAAGTTGAAGATTCATATATTTATGAAATAATATAAAGCCACTGATAATTACCTCAGCTGATGACAGTGATAGTGAATCCGAATTAGGCTTAAGTTAAAATATACTTTTATTTATACAATATGTCCCCTCTTGTAAACCCCATTCATTCAAACTGTATATTTGTACTTCTTATCCATTTGTTTTTACATGCATCTATAAATAAACATCTCCAAAACCACTTATAATTTTATTTATTTGCATTAATGAGTAAAATTCTTAAGTCCATCTCTGCAACCTATATTAAACAAAAGGTCAGAATTTTTATATTGCCCACTTAAAACGGCAAAAATCAGGATCTTATATTTTGGGACAGGCTATACCTATGTACATGGCCAGGCAAAATATACTTAAATAAATTAATAAATAAGTAACCGACCTGCCGGGATTGGAACCTGAGACCTTATGCACCACAAACAAGTACTACGCTACGAAGCCACGGACCACCACAAGCCACGGACCGCCACTTGTTAACTTCACCCTTGACTGCTTTAAAAAAGATGTTTCTATTTTCTTAAAACTAGAATTAATTCCAATATCTCCAGACTGTTTATATAGCGTCTGGCATAAACCCCTTTATACCTACGTAGCCTCTCTTATGTTAGGGTTATAAATTAGGTGAAGTTATAGTTAACCTCAAGTTAACCAAACAACAGTGGTTTTCTTAGCAAACAAACAAGTTTAATGGGAAAATGTAATGTGTAAGTTAACGATTAAAATTTTGTAGAGTATTCCGAAACGTTTATGGATTACACGGAACAGCAGTCAAAAAACAATAACTAACTAAATTTGATGCACACACTAATTAAAAGAAGCCCGAGAAAGACCTAAAATATGATAAATACAAAGTCATTCTTCTGCCTCCCTTCTCCACCCCTTTAGCCCCTTATATGTTTTAATGTTAATTTACCCATTCTTCCATCCGAAACACCTGAAAAATTGTTCATAATTAAATTGAAACTATACAAGGTTCTCCCATCTTTTTCACTCCCTTTCCCTATTATTGAAAGTAATGAAAAATGAATAATTTTCATATACATACAGTCCAAGAACTCTGGAAAATACAGATAGCACGATAACATATGTGAAGCAACTTCTCTAACTTCCTACCCTTCTTCATTAAACCCTTATAATTCTACTATAAATTCTAACGTGTGAACTCGGCCGCACTTTGAGGCGCACTTCTTGCAGCCCCTTTTTAATTTCTGAGAATGAATTGAGTGAATAAAGATTTTAAAAGAACTAAAGAAATTAAACAAACACTAGCTCAGTTTTCCTTGGTAGAGAAATATGGGTAAGAGATAATTGTTGTACGTCTTTTTGGAATTATTTTCTATTGTTAAAAAACTTTAGTTGTACTAATTTTGGGGACCATTCATTTTAAAATAGAAAGGATCTAATTTCAGCTAAAAAAATGAAAAAATACTGAAGTGTTATACAGTTGTTAAATAAAAGAATCAGTTTGGTACAACCCTTCTATCCTGAAAGATAGGTGTTCAGTGAAACACTAGCTTTAATCAACAAAAAAAGAAAAATTTATTCATGATTTAAATTAAAAGTTCTAACTCTTACAGTTCAAGAATTACAAAAATTTTAGCCTAAAAGGTAGTTATTCCTAGATAGAGTTCTTAAATCAGACATTTTACTTCTAAAACTTTGCTACACCCGAAATCGAAAAGTCGTGATATTCACTTCACGATATATCAGTTCAAATTGATGTTAAACACTTATTTGCGGGAAATAGATCTACTGATGTATGTTCTGGTGACTTACGGTTTTCCTACGGGCTTCGAGGCCTTAAATTGAACATAAAACCGATTTCACACATGCCATCACTTATTTTCAGTATGACTTCACGATGAGAAGAGCCTACTTCGGCTACTCCATGAAAAAAAAAACACACAAAGCCCACTACGGCTTCACGTTAAAAAAACTCGTGCTTAACTTGGCTCTCGAAAAAGTCGTCAGAAGCCTCTACTGCTGCTTGAAGGAAAAAGCTTACTCGGCGGCTCGATGGAAAAAGCCTTCTCGGCGGCTCGATGGAAAAAGCCTTGATCTGTGTTCTGCAGACCCTTAAATAAACCGTGAGAACTCTCTCTCTCAAAATCCGGCTTCCGGGATACAAACATTTGACCAATCGCGGCGTACCACGAATTTTAGGTCGGAAACCCGCACTGCACACTGTACCACGAGTGGCTAGAATTTTCTGCGAAATACACTGCTCGATACAAAGATGAAAAGAAGTACATTTTAAAACCAAAAATCAGTAACATTTCATACTCTTAAAATCTAGGAAAAAATGAATGTTACAAAATATTACGCTTAAACTCTGTCAATTACAGCAACCAAAAAACCTAGAAAAACTTTCGAAAAACTATTAAAAGTATTTAACCACTCCCACCCCCTTTATGGATTAAAATTAAAAATAATCTGATGTTTAGATTTTTCGACTTCAAAAACCTCGAAAAGAACATATAACGCTCTATATAGGAAACATCCTTTTTAACCTTCTCCCCCACCCCTTTGAGTCCTTTCTTGTTTTACTATAAATATATATGCATCATATTTGTCTGTTATCTTAATAGAAAGCCAGGAAAAATTTCCATCTTACTACTATACAAAATGTATTGATCTTCACGCCTTTTACCCCCTTCGCCTTAAGCGATATCGCTCAAAAACTACAAGCTTCATGCCTTATATATATATATATATATATATATATATATATATATATATATATAGATATATATATATATATATATATATATATGTCTACGGCAATTCATTCTGTTGACGATGCTATGAGACTGCAGGGAGACTTGGATAAGGTGAGTGAGTGGTGCAGGAGAAACAAAATGAAACTAAATATTCAAAAATGTAAGATTATGTCGTTCTTTCGAGTGAAAGTTCCGCTTTTGTATGATTACAGTATTAATAATTGTCTTCTCGAAAGAGTCTCCTCATTGTGTGACTTGGGTATTTATTTGGACACTAAGCTTGATTTTCATATTCATTATGACTTTATTACTAACAAATGTATTAAACTCCTTGGCTTCGTCTGTAGGAATACTAGGGATTTCCGGACCGTAGATAGCGTGAATATTTTATACAAGGCCTTGGTGAGATCTTCTTTGGAGTATCTGTCATGTGTGTGGTCGCCATCGTATGCTGTGCATATTGAGGGTGTTGAAAGGGTACAGAGGAAGTATGCTAGATATGTCTCTTGCAAATTTAAGTGGAGCATCACTGCCTATGGGGACCAGCTACGAAGACTTCAGCTGCAATCACTTTCAAGACGAAGGAAAGTTGCTGATATATGTTTCTTATTTCGACTTGTAAATGGTCATATAGACTGCTCTGATCTCTTGAGTCTGATAAATTTTCATGTTCCACCAAGATCAACAAGGGACCACGTACTCTTTGCCCCGAGGTACCACAGATGTAACTATGGCCTATTCTCGCCGATCACTAGAATCACTAATGGTGTCAGTGAAGCGGATCTTGATTTTTTTAATCTCTCTTTAAAACGTTTAAAAGAAAAACTGTTGACAGTCCACTGAGTTTTTGAAATGATAATTACTGTTGTTGTTATTGTATTGTATTGTTATAAGTTTACTATATTATTGAAATTTTTCTGTAAATACTATGTATAAAATGGGTCTGCCCGTAGATAAATAAATAAATAAATAAATAAATAAATAAATATATATATATATATATATATATATATATATATATATATATATATATGTATATATATATATATATATATATATATATATATATATATATATATATATATATATATATATATATATATATATATACGTATATAAAATAATAATAATAGCTTTATTCCCAACAGTAAGAACCACCGTCAAATCAAAGTAAAATATATATATGTATATATATATATATATATATATATATATATATATAATGTAATTCTTGCGCACACTTTTCTTTGTATTTTTTTTAAAAACTCGCTGTCCCCCCCTTATCTCGAAAAGTACTGATCAAAAAATTTTGAAAAAATTCTGGAATATTCTCTACGGGGTGTAGATTGAACGAAAATTATCACGAGTGCATTACCTTTAATGATTTAAATGGTATATAAAAAAAAATTCAAGGTCATCAGTTTTCAGTAAAGATTGAAGTTAAAAACTCATTTGGGGAGTGTTTTGTGAAGTCACTGATCCCTCCGTAACAATTTTTTTTTATTATTTTAAAAGCAATCAACGTATGGAACACTAATTGCTCAAGTTCAACTTGCACTTGACCGGTTATTTTTTAGCTAAGATAATAGATAAATATAGAAATATTTATAGTAAAACATAAAAGGGGTAAAAGAAATAGCGTAGAAGATTGAGAGGTTGGTTCACATATATAATTGATTGATTTTTGATTTTATGAAATATTTGGGCGCATCGACTGCTAGGGTCATATAGCGCCTATGATGGAGTTATAGTAATTTTTAAATTTTGTTTTGAAGTTGTAGGCTCTTAAGATAATTTATTATTTTGGGTATGTTTTTAGAGATTTGTTCCATGGATAATAGTTGAGAGAGTCTATGAGTTGTGATGTTGTGTCTTATTCTGTCCTGTGAGTGTTGTGGATCTTCAAAGAGATGTTTAATCGTGAGTGGACTGTTGCAAGTCTGGCATATAGGAGGAGCTTCATTCTTGAGCAAATGATTATGTGTGATATACGTATGACCAATGGATAGCCTCCTCCAAATGCAATTCTCTCGTCGAGTGAGATGGTTTAGCTGAAATGGAGGTATAACGAGAGGTTTAATTTCCCAAAGCTTATTTGTTTGTTCCAATAAATCCCATCGAGTTGGGAGAGTTCATTATGTTTTATTTTTAGGAATCTAAGATATTCTTTGGTATGATTCTCACTTTTTGTGTTTGTTCCTTTTGATATAGCTAGTTTGGCTAATTTATCACCATTTTCATTTCCGAGTATTCCAACATGACTTGGGATCCATAAAAAGGATATCACTCTATTTTTTAATTTGGCTATGTGGAGAAGATCCATTATTTGTCTGATGTAAGCTTGTTGTAAGTTCCCAGTATTCATAGCTTGAAGAGAACTATATGAGTCTGAGGCTATCAGGTATCTTTCCTTTTTTTCGCTTTGAACTATATACCTTACACATTCTTTGATTGCATATAATTCCGCCGAATATGTTGAAAAATGACAGGGAAGTTGAAATATTCTAGAGTGATTTTGAGAATAATAAGCGGATCCAACTCCTTGATCAGTCTTCGATCCATCTGTATAATACAAATTGTGGTTCGAGTACTTTAAATCAATCAATGTGTGGAATTTTATTTATATGTGTCTCGAGTTGTATTTCGATTTGGGAAATACTTGTAGTGAAAATTCAATCTGAGGGAGAGGGAGTGTCCAAGGAGGGAAAGTTGTAATTAAAGGATAATCATATACTGGATTCGAGAGTGAAAGAGATCTAAATACTGTTCTGACTCTGGCTTTGAATGAGTTTGGATGGAAAGGGAGAGAAGACAGGGTGTTTTCTAAATGCAGTAGCAATTTCATGTGAGAGCGGTGTAGTGCCCTAGAATAATACTTTATTAATGATTTTTGTCTGTTGATGGAAAGGGGAGAAATTGAAGAAATAGACTGTAGACTAGGAATTGGTGAGGTTTTGTATGCTCCCGTTATCAATCTCAATGCTTGGTTCTGTATTGTTTCCAGTTTTTTCTTTGCTGATTTAGATGCAGTATCACAGATTATATCTCCATAGTTTAGTTTGGAAAAAATGAGGGCTCTGTAAATGTTATAGAGAGAAAAGAAGTCTGCACCCCAATCTTTATTTGCAATTGATCGTAGTAGATTCAGATCCTGAGTAGTCTTTGTGCGAAGTGAATTGATATGAGGAACCCAATTTAGTTGACTATCGAACGTGAGTCCTAGTATGTTTAGCTGAGATTTGGCCGAGATGGGAATATTGTTTAGATTGAGTGGGTTTAATTTAGTACAATTTCGTTTGTGGCATATATGTAATACAGAGGATTTTTGGGGAGAGAATTTGTAACCATGGTCTTTTGCCCAATTTTCAATGTGATTTAAACTACATTGAAGAGATGAGGTGAGGGTGGAGTTTTGTGGAGAGGAGAGGTGTAGGATGATGTCATCTGCAAAGAGTTGATACTTGATGTTGTTGGGTAAATGATCAATGAGGGAAATCATTGCAATTGAATAGTGTGGGACTCAACACGGATCCCTGTGGGATGCCCCTGGTGAGTATGTGAGGACTTGAATATTGACCATTTACTCTGACTGTGAAGGACCTCTGTTTGAGGAAGTTGTGTAAGTACTTTGGAAGGGACCCTTCGAAACCTAGGTCATTTAATTTGTGAAGGATGAGATTTTTATCAGTGAGATCGAACGCGTTAGTCAAATCCAATGCAATTATTAAATGGTGATGTTTACGGTTAATTGATTGGCTGATTTCTTGTGAAAGTAATAATAGATGGTCGATCGTTGATCTATATTTTCTAAAGCCGAATTGATAAGGTGATAGAATGTTTCTGGATTCAAGATACCATGAGAGCCTGCCCTTCACCATTCTCTCCATCACCTTTCCCAAATGATTGGTAAGGGAGACCGGACGATAACTTTCTATCATGGTTCTCGGTTTTCCCACTTTATGGATTGGAACGATTGTAGATTGGAGCCATGCTTCTAGAAAAAGATTGTTTTTCCATAAATGATTGTAAAAATTTAATAGAATGTTTTTGATGGGCAATGGAAGGTTAATTATCATAGGAAGTAGGATTTGGTCCGGTCCCGGTGCTGAATTTTTTGATTGTTTGAGAGAGTTATTCAGTTCTGTCATTGAGAATGGATTGTTATACTTGTGTAAAGTTGATGTATTGAAGTTGAAGGTGGTAGCTTTCGGAAATGGAGATTGAGAATGATTGGATTTGCAATTTATGTCGGATCATCCTTTGGAATCTTATTGTCAAGAATTATATTTATTGAACGAGTTGAGGAACCTTTCATTCTCTGGATGGATTGCCAAAGGTAAGACGAGGTGGTAGTTTGATTTAAGGAACTGACGAAATTCTGTCAGGATTGTTTCTTGGCTTGTGCTAATGTTCTCTTCGCGAGAGCTCTGAGTTTTTTGAATTGTGCCAAATTATCAGGAGAAGGATGTCTTTTTAATTGCGTTAGTGCTCTCTTTCTGTTTCTGACAGCCTTTTCACAGTCTCTCGTCCACCAAGGAACCTGTCTTCTGCGGAAAGTAGGAAGAAGAGGGATAGAGGCGTCTGCTGCCGAAATCATAGATGTGGTATACATATATAATTTATTTTAATTTAAAACTTTCATTATTTTCGATTTTAACTCAAGAAGGGATTGGTTAAATATTGTATAGTTTCCATGCTATTTTGAGAACGTTTTTAGATTTTTTGGTTGATATAATTCACTATTTTTTTGTACTATGATTATAACATAATATACTGTAAAATTTAATGTATATAATATATCACTGTCCCTTCGCCACAGAAATGCACTTAAAAAGCTGAAATATAAATTCCAAGAAATTGTTGTCGTTTTTATTACGGACAAACCAATTTATCTCAAAATCGAAATCAAAAATCTTGTTAAATTGCTTTTGAGGGCAGTGTGGTGCTCAATTTGTTTTACTGTTAGAAGAGGTACATTATCTAAACGCAGTAGAGTTTCAACATAAAAAGAGCGTGCGATAATTTTAAGATTAAGAAATGCCGGCCTCGGTAGCCAGGTGAGTTAAAAGCCAAGTGACCCGAAGGCCGCCGGTTCGAATGCAACGCCAGCGGCTAAATGTTGTGTGACATCACAAGAACGAAGAACGCTATAATAAAAGGAGAAAGATTAAATCATTTGAGGTTTGCTGATGACATTTTCATAATTTTACAATATAAGGATGAATTGAAAATGGTAGAATCATATATATATATATATATATATATATATATATATATATATATATATATATATATATATATATATATATATATACATATATATACACATATATATATATATATATATATATATATATATATATATATATATATATATATATATATACATATATATATATATATATATATATATATATATATATATATATATATATATATATATATATATATACGAGGCATGTTTTTTAAGTAAGTACCGTTTTGGAATTAAAAAAAGACGTGCAAAGATATCGCTATAATTTTATTTTTACATGAAAGCCTGTACCTTAATCTACTTTTCTACATAATTTCCGTGAATATTGAGGCACTTGTCATAACGTGGCACCAGTTTTTGAATACCCTCCTCATAAAATTCTGCTGCCTGACTTGTTAACCACTGTATCACAAATGTTTTGACTTCGTTATCGTCTTGAAGACGCTGACCACCCAGGTGCTTCTTCAAGTGCAGGAACAAATGGTAGTCGCTGGGCGCCAGATCAGGGCTGTATGGAGGATGATCTAGAGTTTCCCATTTAAAAGATTTGATGAGATCTTTGGTCCGATTAGCCACATGTGGACGGGCATTGTCATGCAGCAAAACGATACCCTTACTCAACTTGCCACGTCTTTTGTTCTGGATTGCACGACGCAGATTGTTCAATGTCTCACAATAAGACGCTGCATTGATTGTCTCATTACGAGGCAGAAACTCCACTAGCAATACTCCTTTTCTGTCCCAAAAAACTGTGCACATGATTTTGCGGGCAGAAATTGTTTGCTTAAACTTCACTTTTTTGGGTGATGATGAATGTCGCCATTCCATGGATTGTTGTTTCGATTCTGGTGTGACGTAGGCCACCCATGTTTCGTCACCAGTAACAATTTGGTCTAAAAAATGTTCACCTTCATTGTGGTACCGCTCAAGGAAAGTCAATGCACTGCCTAAACGTTGGGTTTTGTGCAAATCCGTCAACATTTTTGGAACCCAACGTGAACACAATTTCCGGTAATTCAAGTTCTCGGTCACAATGCGATACAAAACACTACGAGAATATTGAGGAAAGCAGTCGCACAATGATGAAATTGTAAAGCGTCTGTTTTCTCTCACCTTTTCGTCCACTTTCTGCACCAAATCTTCATTAACGACCGAAGGACGCCCACTCCGTTCTTCATCATGCACATTTGTGCGGCCGTCTTTAAATGCTCTCACCCATTTCCTTACCATTCCATCACTCATAATGTTTTGTCCGTAAACTTCACAGATCTCACGATGAATATCGATCGGTTTTACGCCTTTAGCACTAAGAAATCGTATAACAGCCCGTACTTCACAATCGGCGGGACTCACGATTGTCGGAGGCATCTTAAACACTCAGTAAACAACGTATACAATGAAGAATCAGACTGTAATGGCGTCAGTGCGTAGACATGAGATGTAGGTTACCAGCGCGCATGCGCGGAACGCCGACCGTATCGCTGCGGCGGCGGAATCGCAAAACGGTACTTACTTAAAAAACATGCCTCGTATATATATATTAACCATGTATAGTAAAACATGTAAAGAGTAACGTCGTGTTGTACATCCGTTTACGGTTTCTGGAGTCTAGGAATCTTAAAATTATATTATTTTTTTATTAAATCCAATTTTGCCAGAGGCGAGGGGTAAAAAGAGTGGAGGTTGTTAAATAGTGTATAGTTGCAATAGTTTTATAAGATTTTTTCCATGTTATTGGTTGCTGTATTGTAGAAATTTTTAGCAAAATTGTTTATTATGTTATTTATATCTCACGTTAAAGGGGTAAGTTTGGTGGTGGTTGAGTAGATGTCGTACTATACATCCATACATTAGAATTACAGAACACGAAAAAAGTTTCATTCATAGAAAGTCTAATTCAACATATGCTAATCATCTTTTAACAGAGAATCACACGTTTAATCAGAATTTTAAAATTTTACATACCCAACAAAAAGGTTTAAAACTAAACCTTTTAGAGACAATGCAAATAAATCGATTAAGGACTACAGGTACTTTACTCAACCACCAGGTAGATTTAAACAATTCACCATTATTAAATTTATTCTTCTAGTTCCATGTCTGTGTGGGTTTTCCAATACTAACAATATAATTTAATTAGATATAATATTATAATTATGAAATAATATAAAATTGTAAACATTAATCCTAACTTGACAGTGTAAAATGTAGATCCAGTGGAAATTGATTAAAAACAATCTTTTATTATATATGTGCATAAATAATTGTAATTTTTAAATATTATTTGTTTTCATTACTACCGTAATTTTTAAAGTATATTTAGAGCTTAAATCAATTAAATCTATTTGAAAATTAATCTGATTTCAGTATGTTAATATAATAATTACGCTTAAAGTGATTTAATGACTAAAGTATCATAAGTTTTGTAAATTAACATGTTATGAACAGTTTTAAATTTTCATATATAATGTTAGATACGTTTTTCGACTCAGTAAAAAGTAGCCAAGTGCACATAGCAAACAATAGTCCATATATATTCACCCAATATCCCAAGTATAGCTGAAACATAGACATAGACATATAATAAATATATATATATATATATATATATATATATATATATATATATATATATATATAATCCTAAGTTTAACTACTGGGAAACGCCCTTATAAGGAGAAGAGATGAGCAATCAAAGATCTAAAGGCTCTAGTATCTGCTTTTTATTTTTATTATCGAGCTTTCGCTGCCTAATGGTAGCTTCTTCTGGATTCTAAAAATGCAAACCAGGAACAGAAAATAAACCAAAACGTTCGTTTTTTAAAACGTGATTAAATGAATTGTACGACTGTATGTGAAAATTACTTACAAAAATGTCAGCAGTTAGTTCATCTCTGGTGAAGACAATGAAATTTACATTTTTGTTGGCCAGGTAGTATGAATGATTACACAAACATGATTAAAAGACATTTAGAGAGTTACACAAATATTAAAAATAAAACTTTGTCAATAAACATTAGTTAAAAACACTTTTTTGAAGACCGAAATATAACTGCAAGAAACACCATGATGTTGAAATGGTACTCCATTTTAAAATTTTTGACGTCGAGTTTAGTAACTATTTAGTGATATTTAAGTCCGAACCGGATATTGTTGGTAGTCTATGTCGTCATCAGGTCGACAAAAAAACCATAGCATTGAAGTTAGGGATGTGGTAAATTTTTTAGGTGGATGCTAATTTTAGATAAATTATTAATTATTAATATCTATTTTTTTAGTTTTAATTTTATAAAAAAGGGGGGGGCTTAAATTTGATGAATGTTACTCTTCGACGAGTTATTTATTATTAATTATATTAATTCTTTAATTTTATAATCAAGAGATTCATAGACTAATTTAAAAATTTGAAAGAGAAAATTAACTGGACATTATTTATTATTTGTCATATTTAATTTTTTTAATTATTTAATTTTAACAAGAGGACATAGAAAAGTAACTGATAATAAATAGCAAAAATGACAAAAAGAGAAAAAAAGAAACGTCAATTTTACTAGAAACTAATTTTTTCATAAAGATCGTTCTTTTTTATTGGATTGGTATAGTTTTGTGTTAGTAAATAAGTATACATGGAGCTCAATCCTTCTATGTCTTTTTTGTGATTGAGATTATTTTTACTGGTTTTTATGTAACACATTTCCAAGAAACTTCTTCTGAAATAATTAGTCTCAACATCCAGAATGAAGCTGTTGTTATATTGTACTCTGTGATCTGTATTATTTATGTGTAAGCTCAAGCTAGCTGCGTTAGGTTTGTGTTTACTATCACTTTCGTGTAGCGCTAATCTTTTAGAGAGCTTTTGTGAAGTTTGTCCAACGTAGACCAAACCACATTGACAGGGAATGCCATGGATTATATTAGATCTTTGTAAAGTATCGGTTTTATCTTTTAAATTGGTATAAAAACAATTCATTCTTTTTATGTTGTAATTAGCAATTTTAATGTTTGTATTTTTAAAAAGAGAAGACTAGCACTGGGAACGGCCTTCAATGTATTGTAACTTTCCTACTTTAATATCGACATTAGTGGTGACAGTTGGATTAATTTGAAGGGGGGATCTTTGAAAATTCTTTTTAATTAGAGCTTTAGGATAGTAATTGTCCAACAAAATGTTTTCCAACAGTTTTACATTTTTTTCTTTAAATGAGGGATGGCAAATCTTATCTATTCTGTTCTTTAGTCCTCTGATGATGTTCAGTTTCTGTTTCATAGGGTGAAAAGAATGGAATGGGATATATCTACCAGAACTTGATTTTTTCCTATACCAGTCCAGTTTGACTGTATTATTTTCTGAGCGTACAACCCTAGTATCCAGAAACGGACCAGCACCGTCAGTCTCCTCCTCAACAGTAAATACTAATTTATGATTGAAAGAATTGTAAATGTTAAGAGTGTCCTGTTACTGTCCTTCCTCTTTCTTATTATATATATATATATATATATATATATATATATATATATATATATATATATATATATATATATATATATATATGTATATATATACAAAGGGAACTAGGAAAGTTTTACAATACAGCTGTGTTTATTTAATTTTTTCAAAGTAATTTCCTCTACATTCAATACACCTCTCCGTCCTCCGAAACCAATCTTTAAACCAGTTCTGCCAAGTTTCACTTGGGAGTAAAGCACACTCGTTGTCCCAAGCCCGCAGAAGGTCCTCATCACTGGAAAACCGCCTTCCTTTTAGTTTCATTTTCACATGCGGGAACAGTGCAAAGTCGCAGGGAGCAAGGTCTGGACTGTAGGGAGGGTGCTCGAGAAGTTTCAGTCCTGTCGTTGTCAAATATTCGGTGCAACCTTTGGCGCGGTGAGCTGGAGCATTATCGTGATGGAGGAACTAGGTGTCCATTCTTAACTTTGGCCGCAGGTTCTTCATAGATCTAATGACTTTAGGCAGGCACTATTCAGGATACCACTTAGCTGTGACTGTCTTCTGTGTGTCCAAAACGACACATTCCACAATTCCACTCGATTTGAAAAATACAGCTATCATTTTCTTCTTTACAGATCGAGATTTTCTGACAACTACGGGTGTGTGTCATCAAAGACCCAAACTTTGCTTTGAGCCTTGGTCGGCACATCGTAATAGTACAGCCAAGTCTCGTCACCTGTCACGATGTTGTTCACATACCGAGATTGTCCCTTATCAAACTTTTTTAGCCTCTCCCGGCACCAAGTCACGCGTCGTGTCATCTGCCCTTCAATCAGTCGATGCGGCACCCAGAGGAAACAAAGTTTCTTCACGTGCAAATGATCATGCAGAATCGAACAAATTGCTGGTGCATTTAGATCTAAAGTACCCTCTATCTGTTGGTAGGTCACTCGCCCGTCCTCGTCAAGCATTTTCCTCACAGCAGTAACGTTTTCCTCCGTAACTGACGTTCGTGGCCTTACCGGCCTCTCAGTATCCTCCAGAGTGAAATTTCCCCTTTAGAATTCTCTATACCATCTGATTACCATTGTACGATGTGGACAAACATCACCTAGTGCAAAAGTCATTTCTTCTAAGCACTGGTCTATGTTTAAACCACGCACGAAATTATAACGCAAACCTGCCCTTATCTCATTTCGTGACCACGATGCCATCGCAAGCACTTTACACTCTAACTGCTAATGAATAACTGAGCTCATCGACTTGGCGCGGCGGCTACTATGCACGTATGAATATGTCTCAACATACAGCAACAAGCAGCTTCCTGCGATTTATTGTTGCGTCATATTGCAAAACTTTCCTAGTACCCTTTGTATATATATATATATATATATATATATATATATATATATATATATATATATATATATATATATATATATATATATATATATATATATGTCTCGCGGACGACCATTTTTATTTCGTAACACGAGAATTAAATGTGATAAGATAAGCATAGTTTTTTCATTAGTTACATGGGTTATAGCGCAATCTCAGAGAGGGGTGGAATCACTCTCTCACGCCATTCGCACCAAGATAGTGGTTGAACGATCACGCGTTCTTATATCTATTACACTGGTCGACACTGAAATTATTTCCTGAAATTTTATATGTATTATAGAATATATCTGAGGCACTGATTACGGAAAAAATCCTGGTTTAATGCTTGCAGCTGTACTTTTTTATTTATATAAAATTACAATTTTCTTCAAAAATAGAACATTTTTTCTATGTTTGATACAATCGCACACTATGAAAGGCTTAAGGACCATCTCTTTGCAAACTCCAACAGTAATCGGCCATCATGTGGATGTCCCACCTTCCTTGATAACACTCTTCCATTGTGCGTATATCTTGACGAGATCTTTCACCCTGCTCTTCATTGTAATCGCCAAAATTTTCTGGAGATCGATCTAAATGAGAATATAAATAATGAATCTTGATACTCATGTTGCAGCCCAGATCTTTCAAATTGGATAACAAGCACTCAACTAACTCAGAATAGTTGTCGAACTTATTGTTTCCAAGAAAATTTTTAACCGCCACAACAAGCGATTGCCAAGCTTTAGACTCGACTTCATTCATTGAATTCACAAAGTTTGGGTCTTTCACAAATTGTCTGATTTGTGGCCCATCAAAAATACCCGCTTTCGATTTTTCTGTGCTTAATTCCGGGAACTTGCATGAAAAAAAGCAAACATTCGTCATTTTTGTCAAGGGCTTTTACAAACTGTTTCATAATGCCCAGTTTGATATGAAGTGGTGGCAGTATAATGCGATCTCGATTTACTAAGGGCAAATTGATACCATTTTTGGTACCAACCATCAGTTCCTCTCGTACTGGCCACTTTTTTTGAGACCAATGACGCTGTTTGTCGCGGCTATCCGACAGACATATAAAACATGGATATTTCGTGTATCCACCCTGTTGTCCGAGAAGAAAGTTAACCATCTTTAAGTCTATACAAATGAGCCAGTTGTGGTCTCCATACTTAGTTTTTTCCATTATTGAAGAAATAATTGTATACTCTTCTTTCGTAGAAATAGAATGTGCAATAGGTATAGAACCATACTTGTTGCCGTTATGAAGTAGCATACACTTTAAGCTTCTGTTGCTACTGTCTATAAAAAGATGCCAATCATTTGGTTGGTATCGTTGTGAACTCATCTTCTCCAAAATACCTCTGACATCATTACAAAAAATTAAATCATTTTCTCTAGAAAAATATGGTAAAAAATTCTTTTCTCGGGTCAGATATACAGTAATTCTGGTTCCTGGTGCAAGTAAATTCTTTTCTTCTAAACAAGATGCCAAAATTTTAGAAGCTTCTTTTAAGAAATTTAGGTCTCTTTTTAAGTCATTCAATTCCTTTTGATTAAAAGATTGAAGATCTGATGACTACCACATGTGAAATCCTAATCAATATTGTCCATTGTGTTGTCTTCAATTTCCACAAGATCTGGTTCTTCAGAGCATTTAGATGCTCCTTTTATCTCACCAGAGCATAGAAGAGGTCGTTGAGCGGAGGGTAAGTCCAGAATTTATGCCGTTAATATTTACGAAGTAAAAATAGCAGTTGTCATGGTGGTTTTGAGGTTCCTGCCAAATCATCGGTGTTTTAAATTTAATAGCACTTTTTTTTCCATTTGACCATTGCCGCAGTTACACAATACAGTCTTGGCACACAATATGAGGTATCCATTGCTTGTCTTGACAGCACAATGTTATTTGAAAGTGGTTAAAATACGTAATTTTAACGAAGTCCGAGATAAGTTTTCGATATTTTACAGAGATGTATTAGCCACAAATATAACAAAAACAGTCTGGATTGTGTAAACAACGTCTACGTGTCGAAGCCATATCTGAAATTAAAAAAAATAATTATTCGGGTAGATCTTAAAAAACTGCGGGTGTCGTCTAAATTAAGGTAGACCGAAAATATTAAAACACATGAGCTGTCAGAGAAAATCTAATATCGGATTCGAAATCAGAACACTACAATAAGCCCTAAACTGAAAAAAAATTAGAGCAAAAAAATCAAAAAAAATTATTATATTATTTGTTGACTAGTTATTAGTCAACTATGCCTACAAAAGAGAAATTTCCATTAAATCGATGAGGTAACATTTTGGTGTCATCGCTGCCTGGACTATTTGTTGTCAGTGTGGAAAGACTCCAAATTACGACAAATCATATACATTGTAGCAGAGAGGGACACAATTCATTATATCTTCTACCCATCTATAATATATATAAAATGAAACGTCTCTCTGTCTATCTGTCTATCTGTCTATCTGTCTATCTGTCTATCTGTCTATCTGTCTGTCTGTATGTATGTATATATGTATGTCTGTCTGTCCGTTAGTGCGCTTATCACTGGAGAACCATTTATCCGATTTACGTACTTTTTTTTTTAAACATACATGTTCTCTGGCCAGGTTATCTATAATCTTCTATCTATAATATATATATAATACAACGTCCCTCCGTCTGTCTGTCTGCCTGTCTCTCTGCCTGTCTGTTAGTGCGCTTATCACTGGAGAACCACTTATCCGTT
Source organism: Pachyrhynchus sulphureomaculatus (assembly GCA_019049505.1). Classification (NCBI taxonomy): domain Eukaryota; kingdom Metazoa; phylum Arthropoda; class Insecta; order Coleoptera; family Curculionidae; genus Pachyrhynchus; species Pachyrhynchus sulphureomaculatus. The sequence continues at coordinate 35,364,510 of CM032455.1, forward strand.
TTACGTGCTTTTTTTTAAAACATTCATATGTTCTCTGGCCAGGTTATCTATCTATAATATATAGATAAAATGCAACGTCTCTCTGACTATCTGTCTGTCTGTCCGTTAGTGCGTTACGTGTTGCTTTTTAAAACATACATATGATCTCTGGTCAAGTTATAGGATATATTTTATTGCGTTAGGTAACATAAAGAATAAGCAGTAACGATAATAGTGATCAAGTCGAAAAAAAGGTTACCGTTAGCGCGTTCTCTTTCAATACACTGCATAGACCATTAAATATGGAGCAATATCATGTTGCAAAGAATATAATATATATAAAATGCAACGTCTCTCTGTCTGTCCGTCAGTGCGCTTATCACTTGAGAACCACTTATCCGATTTACGTGTTTTTATAAATTTATACATATGTTCTATATAATTTGATATAAGCTTAGATAATGGGAGATAAGGTGAAATAATTGGAGATAAGTATAAATAATGAGAGATAAGCAGAGATAAGTCTAGATAATGGGAGTTATGGTGAGATAATGGGAGATAAGGAAAAATAATGAGAGATAAGGAGAAATATTGCGAGATAAGTCGAGATAAGCCTAGATAATGGGAATAAGGTGAGATAATGGGAGATAAGGAGAAATAATGGGAGATAAGCAGAAATAAGCTTAGATAATTTAAATTATGTAGAGATAATGGGAGATAAGGAAAAATAATGAGAGATAAGGGAAAATAATGGAAGATGTTTTATTACGTTAGGTAACATAAGAAATAAGTAGTGACGATAGTAGTGAATCAAATACACACGGCACGGCTAGTTTATTTATATAAGTCTACGCTGTACACTTCACAACAACTGTTAATTCTGTACAAAGCTCAAATTCGCCCAACGATGGAATACTGATTCCATATTTGGGGTTCTGCTCCCAAACATATACTGAATTTGTTGGATTCTATTCAGAAGAGAGCTATTCGCCTGATCGGAGACCCAGACCTGACCAGCAACCTTGCTTTCTTAGATCATCGAAGAACGGTTGGCGACTTGAATGTATTCTACAAATATTTTCATGGAAAATGTTCGCTGTATCTAGCCCACTTAATTTCTCCCAAAGCAGTGTAAGCCAGAAATACACGTCGCCCTAATACTTTACAACCATATGAAATTCAGCTTATCACTCCTTGTATAACTGTTTTCAGGTAGTGTTTTAGACGGAGAACCTCATCCCTTGGGAATGATTTGTCCGAGACCGTGTTTCTCATCGAGTACAATTCAAGATCAACGTGAATCGGTTTTCCCGCACACATGAAAAAAAAAGAATTTTTTCTATATTTGAGACCTTTTATCGTGTGAACATCTTCCTTTAATCTACTTCCCTGTTTCCCATTTATTTCGTACTCTTGTTATCCACTTTGTTTTTGGTTACAAGTTGCAACGAGGGTCCATTCGTTATGTCGATTGCATCCGCTATTACTGATACAGAGAAGGAAACTTATAGAACTTCCGAAATCGAGTTACGGATTTATTGGATTTTGTCGAAAATATATTTGATTGCTTTGTTCTGTGTTATTAGTAAATTTCCGGTGAAATAAAAAAAAACAATTTACAACTAAATACGTATCAAGTTCGGAAAGCTACATTTTCCACTGCTAAAAATATGTTTGGGGGCAATGATATAGACAGTAGTAAGTAAAGAGAAATAATGTAATTGACTATTTTTGAGGCCTCTCTGTAATCACACTCCTGTACCACTGCATACTATACTAACATCTATTACGATTGGAAATATTTAAAGCCATTTTATACTGAAGAGGAGTGCATGTTCATTTATAAAAGTGTTTTCCACCAAATTAACCATACGTTGAAAATTTCAATGAATGCAATAAAGACAGGTAGAAAAGAGTAGACTAAATTGCAACCCTGTCTGGCTTTTAGCGCGTTATGATATTCTGCATTCATACGATACCTTCATTACGAATGATTTAATACAAATACTGATAATAAGTGTGAACCTAGACAGCATCTCAAATAGGTGGAGCAGTCACACATAGAATTCACCGACATAAACTATGGACACCCTTTGGTATTCGAATCATTAAAACTACCTTAATAATTTTACTACCGTCAGCTGAGCAGAGTAATTGAGCAACAAGTCACAACAGTCCTATTTATAAAACTATGACCTTATATCAGCAACATAAATATTACTCTGTAAATCAATTATTCTCGCTTAAATTAACAAAAACGATATAGCTAGATGTTGCTCGGATCTCCTAACGAGCACGTGCTTTTGTTACACTAAAAGATATATATCGCCAACCCAGGCCTTCATCACAGTATTCACGTTGGCAGGAAACTTGCAGAATGGAGTAGGGCTGACAGATCTAGTAATATAATTTTCTGGACATTTCTGGAGTTACGCTGGTGAATGAAGTAATTCGCATTTTTTTCTTCTTACAGTACTTTGTAATGGAATGAAAAAAAAAAAACTATTTACCTATCTACTAGCCCGGTAGATACAGGTATAGCCTGTCCCAAAATATAAGATCCTGATTTTTGCCGTTTTAAGTGGGCAATATAATATATAATATGATAGGTTGCAAAGATGGACTTAAGAATTTTATTCATTAATGCAAATAAATAAAATTATAAGGGTTTTTTGAGATGTTTAGTTATAGATGCATGTGTTCAATTAAATTAAACACACAATAATACGGAGGAAGCCGCAAAACAGTGTGTCCCATTTCCTCAGACATACTATCACAAACATATTTCTTTTTCAATTTATAGTCTTTCAAAACTTACAAAAAAATCAGTTTTTTATAACTAAAGTCAAAATAAATGTCATTTTCTAACATATATTCCTGTATTTCCGATTTGGTGTTGGCTGCCTTAGGAACCGTATTTAGTAGGCGACTATGGTAACTTGCACTGCCCATAACTATATCACTCTGTTCGGGAACATTTGGCAAAAGGGAGTTTTGAAACCAATTTTCAAAAAGTTCTGCGGTCGTGTCTTCGTGATAGTGTAAACTAAAATCTTTTATGTTTTTTGCAGATAATAGTAGACAATTTAAAACCCAGCCCTTTTCAGATCCAGCATGCAAAATGGTTATTCGTTTACCTTTATTTGAAGGTGAGTTAATCTGACATTTTGTACTGCTGTCAACCCACCCTTTTTGCACATTATCATGGATATCGAACCATGTTTCGTCAAGGTAAATTTTTAGCCAATTCTCTGATCGATACTTTTTAATTTCTTGTAAATAAGTATGTCACAAGATTCGTAATCTTTGTGACTTCATCACTACTTGCCTTTTGTTGATTTTTCGGAACGTGAGTCCCATTCTTAAGAGAATTCTGTGAAGAGTTGATTGGCCACAATATATATTAGTCCCGTCCTGCACCAGTCTTTATTTCATTTTATCTAGTATCGGCACCAGCTGCTCTTCATACATAGAATATATTTTTCTCCTAATGACTTATTTTTCAGTATCGTCTACGGGATGCATTTGAAAATCTTTCCGTTCTTTCCTGTTCCTGAGTGACTGGTTTCTTGCAAAGCACTTCGTTGATTCAAATTTCATTTTACCAAACTGTCGTAAACATTTTTCACTATTCGTTTAGTGTCAAGTGATAAATTTTTTCTCTTGCGATAGCCACTATTGCAATTTTCCCACGGACGCCACATAATTAAAATAGAACCGTTACGTTGTAAGTTGTAAGTAAAACTAAAAATAAAAATAATAAAAAGTCTTAGAATCTTAATGGGGACCTGTGGTCAATTATTATCAAATACTTAAAGGTCTCCAAACCGGGTTGCCAGGTAGTAAATATGGAGGTAAAAATAGATCCAATATGATTGCAGGTGCAAGTGAGGGAGGTATGCAAAGCAGGTAAAATAAAAAAATACATTTATCGTAATACTATGCACAAAACCCTAATAGGGTCGTTTATTGCCCCATTGAAAAAGCAAAAAGGCAGGCTCTTATATCTTGGGATTTACTATACAAAAAGAACAAAAATTAAAACAAAAATGTATCACCTCAAGACTAGTTAACTTTGGTAAAAATCAACATTTGGTAACTGGTACCACTCTATTTTTTAGTGTTTCGTATGGAACACTTATGAGATCACTTCGGTGTCTATCTGTCCGTCTGTCACACCCGATTTTCTCCGAAACTATTTGACATAGAAAGTTGAAATTTGCCAATAATATAAGAATTGATGGCCTCATCAGAGCAGAGCAGTAATTTTGAAAGTTAAATTTTGACTTAAAAGGTTAGTTTTGGGGGGTGAAATAAGAAGTGAAAATTTTTTTTTTTAATAGATTACCCAGTAGGGTGTCAAATGAAAGCTTGTAAAAACCCAAATCGCTGTCCCCCCCTTATCTCGAAAAATACTGATCAAAAAATTTGGAAAATATTCTAGAATATTCTCCACAGGGTGTAAATTGAACGAAAATTATCACGAGTCCATTACCTTTAATAATTTATCTGGATTTGTAAAAAAAAAAAAATCAAGATCATCAGTTTTCAGTAAAGATTGGAAAAACGACTTTGTTGAAAACTCATTTCGGATGTGTGTTGTGCAGTCATTGATCATTTTATACCTTCATAACAACAATTTTTATTATAAAAGCAAGCAACTTACGGAATTCTAATTGCGCAAGTCCGACTTGCACTTGGCCAGTTATTTTAAATATGTATCGCTAGACTTTGCCATTTGCACAAGTTTTTCTCCGTCGCTCCTTTACAAAACCAATAAAATTTCGGAACAAGACGCATCATAATTGATACGTGTCTGCAGTTCGGCCTTAATCAAATCCATGTTTCACTCTTTTGTCCATAAATTTTTCAAAAGGCTACAAATTTTCTCGCACAAAGCGTGGTTTGTTGGAATTAAAAGAACAAAATCAACTATTTTCTTTAGATTTACAAAATCATTTCAGGTATTTTTCCGAAAGAAATAGGCCCACAGTTTGTCATTTGGCCAGTCTTCTGGAAGGACCTCAAAAACGTCTTTCAGACATGCAAACTCTGTATAGAGGGAATCAAATATAGCTGGCAATGCAGATAGCACTTCCCAAGTCAATTTTAATTCTGATTTAAGAGATGAAAGCTCAAACTTTTTATAAATTCTATCAGACCCAAAACTATACCTCTCTTCCAAATATTTCATTGCTCTTTGTGGAAAAATGTGTGTCTGTGATGTTATTTTTTACCTTTGGTCTTCGGTGAGTTTCTTAAAAATACTTCTTAGCCTAGTCGTCCGAGGCAAATTTTGGCGAAAAGCTCTCATTAAATGCTAGCGGGCTGCATTTTGACATACGAGCAATTTTTTTAGACATAGAATACGGTAAAAAAAATTTGCTGCTCTAGAGCGTACGCTAAGCCAGTAAAATCAAAAAATAAATTGAAAAATTCGGTTTTTCGCAAATATCTCGAAAAGTAAAGAAGACATCGAAAAACTAATAGCACCATATGAAAGAACGGAATATTTTACAAAAGAAAATAGTATATAGATTATTTTTTTTAGTTTTACCGTAATTTAAAAAAATTATTTAAAATAAAATGGCTGGTTTAACCGCTTCAGCTATAATGGAAATCATGCTTCCAATCTCATTTATGTTTAAATTAACGTTTTTGTATACCGTTAAATATGTTGAAATTGGCTATTAAGGTTTTTCTTGGGGTGCTGATTAAGAAACCGATGACAGATTTGAAAAATTCAGAATGGCGGATCCAATATGACGGCCAGAGAGTATGTAATTCATTTATATTCTTCTAGTAATTTAGAATTTTTGTGTTTTCAGTAACGTTTCCTTTGTACCTGGATGTTTAAACGAAATATAAATACTTTATACTTAAAGCTTAGGCTTTTATCTTTCACTTCTCACCTTTAACTATTTTTTAGTGTATGTATGTATGTTTAGGTGTAGCGCATCAATAGCTAAGATCATTTAGCACCAGATTATGTTGATATTATAATTTAGAGTAAAGATCAGATTCCTTTAAAAACTCTATTAGACATTTTATGTTATTTGTATTTGATACAACTATTTGATGTAGGGGTCTCAGTAAATTATGTTTTGTTCTTTGGGGGAGATAATCATGCGAAAGGATACGTTTTATCGAGAGGGCTGTATTACATTGTTGACATAATGGAGGGAGTTCCCCTTTTAATAGATAAGAATGGGTTAGATTCGTATGACCTATGGATACTCTTCTCCATAAGATATTCTCTTTTCGTGTCAAACTTGAAAGGTGAAAAGGTGGATATACCGAAGGCTTTACTTCCCATAATTTGTTTTCCTCTTGCAAGTCCCAAGATAGTTGAAATAAATTTGTAATGATATCCTTGAAATGATTTATCAGGTCTTTTGGTAACAAGATTGGATTTAAGATTTTTCCAAAGGTGATTGTCAATTTGGCATTATTATCCGCCAGATCGTTTCCCCTTATGTTAATATGGCTAGGAGTCCACAACAATACTATGTTGTTCTTCCGGATATCACTTATATGTAAAAGGTCTATTATGTCTAACACCAATGGGATGGATGTTTTTGAAGAATTTATGGATTTCAAAGAGCTAAGGGAATCAGTTATGATGAGAATACTACTATTTGTATTTGATCTTAAAGCTGTTTTAATAGCTTCTCTAATAGTATACACTGATGAAATGTTGTTTAGTTTATATTTATGAATAATGTTTGGTGCAACTACTGCTACACCCACTCCCAAAACTGATTTAGATCCGTCTGTGTAATATTGAACGTGATTTTGATATTTATCATGAATCAGTTGGAGAAACGATGATTTTATTCGAGAAGAGGAAGTTGATTCCTTATTATATTTAGCCAAGCTGATATCTATCTTGGGAGTAGGAGCTGTCCAAGGGGGGAGTATTGGGAAATATAAATACTTTATACTTAAAGGTTAGGCTTTTATCTTTCACTTCTCATTTTTAACTATTTTTTAGTGTTCCGTACGGAACACTTATAAGATCACTTCGGTGACTGTCCGTCTGTCTGTCTGTCTGCCCGTATGTCACACCCGATTTTCTCCGAAACTATTTGTCATTTGTTGAAATTTGGTAATAATATAGGAATTGATGGCCTCATCAGAGCCATGTAGTTTTGAAAGTTAAATTTTGACTTAAGGGGTTAGTTTTGGGGGGTGAAATCGGAAGTGAAAAAAAAATTTTTTTACTAGGTAATCGAGTGTGATGTCAAATGAAAGCTTGTGAAAACACGAGTAAAAAAATATATATAATGTAATACTTGCGCGCACTTTTCTTTGTATTATTTTTAAAAAATCACGAAAAAATCGCTGTCCACCCGCCTTATCTCGAAAAGTACTTATCAAAAAATTTTGAAACAAATCTGGAATAATCTGCACGGGGTGTAGATTGAACGAAAATTATCACGAGTGCATTACCTGTAATAATTTGTCTGGTATATAAAAAAAAACAGAAATTTCAAGGTCATCAATTTTCATTAAAGATTGGAAATAAACTTTGTTGAAAACTCATTTGGGGGTGTGTTTTGTGAAGTCACTGATCATTTTATACTTCCGTTACAACATTTTTATTTTAAAAGCAATCAACGTACGGAACACTAATTGCGCAAGTTCAACTTGCACTTGACCGGTTATTTTATTTTAAATTTAAGTTGTATGCTTAATAATAAGCAAAAAATATGTTTATCATGAATACTAGCAAAACTACAAAAAAAGAGAAAGCTTTTTAAAGTTTTTAATGATTTTCTGATATACTTTTAACTGTAACTAAAAAAAAGAATTGTCCGACTTTTTTTACCATTTCGTATTTCTTTGAACGTAAAATTACCGGCGGCGCACTACAGCAGGAAAATTTTCATATTTTAATACTCAATTTTTAAATAACACAGAAAATGTGGGTATTTTTAATTATTCTTACATTGAAACTTGAGGTATAATAATGATATATGCACAAGGATTTTTTTGCAATACTAAATGCTGTATGCCGGTTAAAATCATGCAAACAAAAATTTCGTTTTAATTTTTTGAAATTATAAAGCACAAAAATAAAAAAAATGTTAGTAGCATCAAAAAGGTGAAAGTCTCATCTTCAAAAAGATATCTTTTAATTTTTTTTTCACACTCTAAAAAGTAATATCCATTATCCTTCGAGCGGTGCGCGTAGACTTTCAAATTAACTAAACTAAACTAAAATACTACTGGCGAACAAGGTCGTGAAGCTGAATCATTCTCAATCAGTTGTGGCTTAACTCAGCTTATTGACGAACCAACACGGATCCCTGATCGAGACGGGGAGTTCGCCAGTCTTCTTGATCTATTTTTAACCACCAGTCGGGAGATTTACACGGCCGTAAACTGCTTTCGACATCGAGTATCTTGCCGATCGATGGCAGAGAGTCGCCTAAGCCGCGCAAGATTTGGCACTACAAATCTGCTAAATGGGAAGATCTCATGGAATATTTTCCAACTTTCCCTTGGATAGACATTTGTTTTCGATCCGACAACCCATCTAACTGCGCCAAGGAGGTTTCCGATGTTATTTTGGATGGTATGGAAGCTTACATCCCTTTTTCGAAGAAATGCCCTTCCAACGGCAAGCCTTGGTTTGACCGAAAATGCAAAGAAGCTGTTGCTTCTAGACATCTTGTCTACCGACAATGGCCCGAAAATCCTAACACCATAAATCGTAATACCTTTGTTCGTGCCCGGAACAGATGCAAAAGAATTATCGACGAAACCAAGGAGGCACACAATCAACGAATTAGAAACAAACTTCTTGCTTGTCCCAACAATTCCAGATCCTTTTGGGCAGTCGCTAAGGCAATTAGTCAAAATTTCACCAAATCCACTATACCACCACTCACACGGCCAGATAATACTAACGCAACGACACCTGTTGAGAAAGCGAACTTATTGGCCTGGCTTCACATTCTACTGACGATTTCCAAGGAAAAACACCGCCTACTATTCCCATAGTGCAGTCAAGGATGCCTGATATTGTCTTCAGACAGCGTATCATAAAACGTATTTTGATGAAGCTAGACACCAAAAAGGCTTCTGGCGCTGACGGAATACCTGCCATAGTTCTCAAAAACTGTGCGAGGGAACTAACACCAGTTTTCTGTAGACTTTTCAACCTATCCTACAGAAAGGGAATATTTCCTTCCTGCTGGAAATGTGCCACAGTTCAGCCGATACCTAAAAAAGGCAAGAAGACCTTGCCAAATAGCTACCGACCAGTCGTACTGCTTTCAATAATATCGAAAGTCATGGAAAAGGTTATCAATCAGCATCTTCTAAAATATCTTGAAGGATTCAATATTATTAGCGATCACCAGTATGGCTTTCGTAAATATAGATCAACAGGAGATCTTCTGATTTATGTAACACATGTTTGGAACAACGCAGTTGAACACTTTGGAGAATCACAAGCTGTTGCTCTTGACATATCCAAGGCATTCGACCGTGTTTGGCACGATGGACTGTTTTTTCTAAAAAAAGTTAACGTTGCTGAATACGACATAGTCATATCGGGGCACTCCATTCTCCTAGCAACGTCAGTCAATTTGTTGGGCGTTAATTTGGGAGCAAATATGTCCTGGCATGAACATATTACAGACATAGCAAAGAGAGCTTCTCAAAAGTTGGGAATATTATTTCGAACCAGAAAGCTTACAACTGTTAATTCTTTACAAAGCTCAAATTCGACCAACTATGGAATATTGCTCCCATGTTTGGGGCTCCGCTCCCAAACATACACTGCATTTGTTAGATTCTGTTCAGAGAAGAGCTGTTCGTCTGATTGGAGACCCGGAACTGACCGGCGGCCTTGATTCGCTGAAATATCGAAGAACGATTGGCGACTTGTATCTGTTCTACAAGTATTTTCATGGAAAGTGTTCGAAGGATGTAGCCCGCTTAATTCCTCCCAGAGCGGTGCATGTTAGAAATACAAGTCGCGCTAATACTTCACATCCATATGAGGTTCAGCTTGTTACTCCGCGTACAACGCTTTTCAATCAGTCTTTTATATGGAGAACATCATCCCTTTGGAGTGATTTGCCCAGGGCTGTGTTTCCCACCGAATACGATTTACAGCGATTCAAGAACATGATGAATCGCTTTTTCCGCACACATGCCGATCCTGGAGCGCTTTAGGGACTTCCCTGCAGCACGTATACGAAACCCATAAAAAAAATAATAATAACTTGTTTGGGGCGTTACACTTTTTGAATCACCTATCCGAATTTTTAATAAATTCTCACCCTAATAAAAAAAAATATCTGGAAAAAAAAATTCATATAATATTTCTTTATAATATTTTTATCTCTTTCACGAGGTGCTATTTTTTAGTTTTCAGGATATTACCGAAAAACCGAAATCTTGATTTTATTTTGAATTTTGTGGGCTTAGCGTACATCAAACTTTAGCAAACTTGTTTTTATCGTATTCTGCGTCCAAGAAAACTACTGTGCGTGCCAAAATGTAGTCTGTTAACATTTAATGAGAACCCAAAACCCCTGACGACTGGGCTATCTTACGTTACTTCCAAAAAAATTCTCAGCCAATCGGTTTAGTAAATAAGTGCTGCTTCTGCTGTTACGACCAAAATTTCTTCCTTTGTTTCTTTCTTTCACAAAGTTTTTCTTGATTATTACATCTTTTCGTGTTTAGTACTATTTGCGTGAACCTGCAACAAAATTTTATTATACTAATTAAACAAGAGCATTAATGCCAATAATAACAATAAACGTATATTTACTTCGGTTTTATTTTGCACTGTTCGATATAAAGGGTCCAACTATGAAATTGTGTTTTTATCGTATTCTGCGTCAAAAAAAACTACTGTGCGTGCCAAAATGTAGTCTGGTAACATTTAATGAGAACCCAAAACCCCTGACGACTGGGCTATCTTACGTTACTTCCAAAAAAATTCTCAGCCAATCGGTTTTTTAGTTGGTCAAAAAGACTTCTCATCGCATGATCGATCTCTAAGCAATATCACTTTTGTGAATTGAGGCAAAATATTTTGCAAGAAGAAAAGGTAGCAGCCGTTCAGGCCTTCTTTTTTATATTCTTCGTCATTATTCATGTCATAATTAGTGCAACTTTCAGAAATAAATTCACAAAGCACTCTGTGGCTATTATCTTGACCTTTCATCAATAATGTTTTACTACAGGCCAGTTATTCATTAATCGATCTATGGCTGGCAATAGTAACAACCACCTTGTAGGAACATGCCTTAGCGGCTCTTTGAATTCTATTTGAACGAAATTAAGCATTCTTTTAATTTTTCTGTTTTCAAAGCTGAACAACCAAATTCGTTGTAAATTTTTATGACGATGGTTTCCACGTCAATATCAATACCTTTCAATGCATACTTCACACAATTATTTATTACGTGCCAGTAGCAGTTGGTTTTAAAAACATGCTCCTTTTCCGCTTGTAATTTCTGATACACGGAATTGTGTATGCCGTAATTTACAGAAGCGTTATCTGCACTATATGCACTGATTTGATTAATGGCGAGGCTCACATCAGTAGTTTTTATTAAGGCATTTATATACATCAAGCGATGTTCCATCGGCGTCTTCGCAAAAATCTAATAATTTTCGGCATATACCTTTTTAACTGTCGAATAACTGAACGGCATTCGGAAATGTTTTTATATTACTAGCATTTAATGCATCTGAGCCTATTGCCGAAAAGCTCTCATTAAATGTCAACAGGCTGCATTTTGGCACACAGGTAGTTTTTTGGACGTACAATACGATCTCTCGGGATGCTGATTAAAAATCCGATGACAGATTTGATAAATTCAAAATGGCGAATCCAATATTACAGCCAGAAAGTACGTAATTCATTTAATTTCTTAGAGTAATTTAGAATTTATGTGTTTTCTTTACACCTGGATGCTTAAACGAAATATAAATACCTTACACTTAAAACTTAGACTTTTATCTTTCATATCCCACCTTTATTTTTTTTTATTATTTTAAGTTGTATGATCAATAAAAAAGAAAATTGCTTGTTTCCTGTGATTTTTTTTTTTGTTTCTATCTCAAATTAACGCGTATTTTTTAAATATGGCAACCATTTTTCTCTAACAGCTTTTGTTTTTGAGTTATAGCTAACTACCCTCATTTACTATTTTTACTTAGATTTTCGTTTCTTATTGGACACTAAAATATATTTTGTTGTTGTTTTAGATATGGCTTCGTCAAGAAGATGTTGTGTGCTTAATCCCGATTGTTTTTGCTATATTTGTGGTGAATATATATTTGCAAAATATCGAAAACCTATATCGGACTTTGTGAAAACTGCGTATCATCAATACTTTAAAATAAAATTGTGTAATCAGGACAAGCCATGGGTTCCTCATATTGTATGCCAGAAATGTGTGGTATGTCTACGGTTATGGTCCAGTGGAAAAAGAGATGCAATAATATTCGTAACACCCATGATTTGGCGAGAACCTCGAAACCATCATGACGATTGCTACTTTTGCGTTTTGAAAATAAACGGAATTTACCCTGGAAATCGAAGTAAGTGGTCATATCCTAACTTATCTTCTGCTCAACGACCTCAATTAAAATCACAAGAGGTACAACCCAGCACATCTAAATCTTCTGATGATCCAAATCTCTGTGAACCCGAACGAAATACATCAAGTGAAGACTCTGATTCAGACTACAAATGTAGCCTTTCAAAACCTCAACCATTTAATCTGAAAGAACTAAATGACTTAGTAAGAAATCTGAACTTACCAAAAGAAGCTTCTGAAATTTTAGCATCTCGTTTAAAAGAAAAAAATTTGCTTACTCCGGAAACCAACATTACATTTTATTGTACCCGAGAAAAAAATCTGTTACCGTATTTTTCTCAAGAGAAGGATTTAGTTTTTTGTAACGATGTTGGTGGTATTTTGCAGCAGATGGGATTAAAACAGTACCAACCTAGTGATTGGCGTCTTTTCATAGACAGCAGCAAAAGAAGTTTAAAGTGTGTTTTGCTTCATAACGGTAACAAGTGCGGATCTATACCTATTGCACATTCGACGACTTTAAAAGAAGAATACGTAAATGTTTCTAAGGTTATGGAAAAAATTAAGTATCAAGACCACAAATGGGTCATTTGTGTTGATCTGAAAATGGTTAACTTTCTTTTAGGTCAACAAGGGTACACAAAGTTCCCTTGTTTCATGTGTCTCTGGGATAGTCGTGACAAACAACATCATTGGTCACAAAAAAGTTTGGCCAGTGCGGGAAGAGCTAAAAGTTGGTACAAAAAATGTTATAAACGTGCCTTTAGTTAGCCGAGACCGCATCATACTTCCACCACTTCATATTAAACTCGGCATAATGAAACAGTTTGTGAAGGCGCTTGACAAAAGTGGCGAATGTTTTAATTTTCTTTCACGCAAGTTTCCAGGATTAAGTTCAGAAAAATTGAAAGCTGGTATTTTTGATGGGCCACAGATTAGGCAACTCGTGAAAGATCCTAATTTTGTCAAATCAGTGACTGAAGTCGAATCCAAAGCTTGGAATTCATTTGTTTTGGTTATGAGTAGCTTCCTAGGCAAAAGAAATCTGACGACCATGTCGAGCTTGTTGAGTGCATGCTATCGAACTTGCAAGAGCTAGGGTGCAACATGAGCATAAAAATCCACTTCCTGCACTCGCATTTAGACCGATTTCCGCAAAATCTGGGTGATTTTAGTGAGGAGCAGGGTGAAAGATTTCATCAGGATCTTCGGACAATGGAAGAGCGTTATCAGGGGCGGTGGGACTCACATATGATGGCAGACTAGTGCTGGAGTTTGCAACGAGATCTACTTAAAGTCGTTCATTCAAGGAAATCTTATAAAAGATCATTTGCTAGTGTTCAATAGAAATTTTGTTAACATAATGTATTACTTTTTTGTATTTTTTTGGCAAAATATTAAAACTGTATATTTCAAAAAGTAAAGCTGTTAGCAATCTCCCAGTATTTTTTTCATAGTCAGGGCCATAGAAATACCCAATAACAGAAAAAAAAATAAAGGAAACAAGACTTGTGTTGACCAGTGTAATAAGTAAAAAAGATGTGTATCATAGACAGTTTTTTAAGAGCAAAATTACAAAAAAAAGAGAAAGTTTTTTAATGTTTTTAATGATTTTCTAATATTAAGTATACTTTTAACTCTAATTAAAAAAGAATTGCCCGACTTTTTTTGGCCATTTCGTACTGCTTTGGACGTAAGATTTCCGGCGGTGCACTTCAGCAGATAAATTTTCATATTTTAAAACTTAATTTTTAAATAACGTAGACAATGCGGGTATGTTTAATTATTCTTATATTGAAACTTAAGGTATAATAATGATATATGCACAAGAATTTTTTTTTCAATGTTATATTTTATCAAATATTTGTATTTTAATGTATGCCCGTTAAAATCATGCAAACAAAAATTTCGTTTTAAGTTTTCCAAATTCTAAAAGACCAGAAATAAAAAAACTATTAATGTCATCGGAAAGCTGGAAGTCTTCTCTTCAAAAAGCTATCTTTTAATTTTTTTTTACACTCTGAAAACAAATAATATCGATTAACCTTCGAGCGGTGCGCGTAGACTACACTTTTTGAATCACCTATCGGAATTTTTATTAAATTCTGAAGCTAATAAATAAATCTAAAAAAAATCTATGTATTATTTTTTTGTAAAATTTTCCGCTCTTTCACGTGGTATCATTAGTTTTTCGATATCTTTTTTATTTTTCGAGATATTTGCGAAAAAACGAATTTTTTATTTTATTTTCGATTTTGTAGGCTTAGCGTACACTTTAGAGTAGCAAACTTTTTTTTATCATATTCTATGTCCATTTAATCATAGCTTTTTTAAAAATATTACCGAAAAACCGAATTTTTGATTTTATTTTGGACTTTATGGGCTTAGCGTACATCAAACTTTAGCAAACTTTTTTTTTATCGTATTCTACGTCCAAAAATCTACCTGTGTCTCAAAATGCAGCCTGGTAACATTTAATGAGAGCTCAAAGCCCCTGACAACTGGGCGACTACTGAAAAAGAATGAGATTCTTTCAAATCAACGATCAACTTTTTTTGTTAAGGTCCTGAGACACTGCATGTGATTGCTGAGGCCTTCGTACGTCACATGTCGCTGCTATTTGATTTTCAGGAATTTGTTAACACTTTCTGCTAAACCGTCCAAACTATTATGACTAAAACTATGTTTTCCATTATAGTAAATAAGTGCTACTTCTGCTTTTACGACCAAAATTTCCTCCTTTGTTTCTTTCTTTCGCAAAGTTTTTCTTGATGACTACATCTTTTTGTGTTTAGTACTATTTGCGTGAACCTGCAACAAAATTTTATATACTAATTAAACAAGAGCATTAATGCCAATAATAATAAACGTATATTTACTTCGGTTTTATTTTGCACTGTTCGATATAAAGAGTCCAACTATGAAATTGTGTAGTGTGAATCTAAATCAAATCGTTTAAAAAGTAAAGGTTTACAAGCTACCTACCTAACCACGTATTAAAAACAATAGATATTTACTTACTATCAACGCACGGCAACCCTTATACTGAATCGCCATATCTGAGTTACGTATTTGGCAAATTGCAGTAAATTCGTCTTTTTTCTGTAGCCAGTCTTTAAAATCAAGATCACTTGTCCACTTGTCATTAAAACGTGTCAATTTGTTTTTGCTCATTGATGGTTCCCTACCGATGAATATTTATCACATAAGATTACATTAATTTCATCGCTCGTCGCCGTCCCAAATAAAAACTAAAGGAGTAGCAGACGAGTGGAGCGCGGGCGGCAAAGGTAAATCAACCAATTGACAGAGGCTGCTCAAGAAGCGCGCGCTCGCCGCTTTCGCCGTGCCTAAAAAATTCCGGGGCTTTCCCGGATTTCCCGGCTATCTAGCAATCCGAGGACGGAGTGCGAGGCATGCACTAACTCCAGCTACCTTCGGGCAACACAACTTTTGAGCAGGAAAAATGATCTTGGAAAATCATATAATCCCGAAAAGAAATCCTATGGTCCCAAAAGGAAAAAAAATCACGACTTAATAATAGGCTAAATTAGCATTTTCCTTCGTAGTTCTTGACAAAATGGCGAATGACCTTCTATAAAAGTAAAAGTACTTACATGAGGTGAAAAGTCCCAAGACTTTCTAAGAGATAGCAGCACGAACAAGAAAACCAGGTTATTTTCAGCTAGAGTCAACTCTCAGAAGATTCATGTAAAATGTGCATAACACTTTGTCTATTAGTTTGCCAGTTACAGCTGTTTTAATCACGCTACTTTTGACTTTTGCAATCTGCTCCAGCGAAAGCAACTATATGTCGATGGTTTAGTGAATTTAAATGCTGTCGTACAAGCACCATTGATACACCACGTTCCGGACGGTCTTCATTCTAGCTAAAATGCCTAAGAAAGCATGTCTTTGAATTCTCCCAGACTTGCAGTCGGTAAAAGAGGTTATTGTTGGCACTCCTACAACGCTACAATGCTTTGTGAAAAGAGATTCATTTCTAATCTTATGGTTAAATAGTATATTATCGAACATGAGTGCTTCATACGCTTCGCTCTTCGAGACTGTGTTCCTATGTAATCATCCGAAAAATCCAAAAATAACATGTACAGTGCCTGCTAATATATGGGCAAGTCGAGGGCATTCATTAGTAAATGGGTGAAACGATACTCTGTTAAGAAATGTTGATGATTTACCAGAACGTAGTTCGAGAGGAAAAGTATCAGACAAGAACGAAAAAATAATTATTAACATTTTTTCCCGGAATCCTCAATTAACTTTGCGCCGAGGGGCGCAAGAACTAAAGCAGAAAGGGAAGGATATATCATATGAAACGTTTCGCACTCATCCCCGGGCTAACAATTTGAAGTGGTGAAGTATAATCGAGAAACCATTGTGTGTGAAGATTCATGGGGATGCGTTTATGAAAAAGGCTTTGGGAGACTCTTCATTTTTAGTTACAATTTGAACGCTGAAAAAATGCTCCAGATTTACAAAAAGTCAATAGTACTGACTTCCAAACAGTGGCTTGTCGATAAAAATGAGTAGTGGGTTCTTCAAAAGCATGACAACCTCTAACATCGGAGTCAAACGGGTAGCCAGCAGAAAGGGGAATTAGGTACGGTCACACTAAATGGGGCATTCTGATTGCCCGATACAACCTCAATCGGGAACGGCTAGTCATACCTCAAGCAGAAGCTTCGTAGTAAAAAAGGGTACAGAGTAAAGTAGCTGGCGGGCAATTTAGAAAACTCTGCCTCAAGAATACGCGGAAAAATCATGGAAAGTATGCCCCGCAGATGCCAGGCGCTGATGGGGCCTGAACGAACTACTAAATCATTAGCACTTTACTATCCAAAGATGAAACTTTTAAATAAATAACAGTAACGCACCTTCGGGCCGACGATCGCTATGTAGAGGGAACGCACGCGGCGTAGAAGCAGAATAGCGCAGTCAACTTATTGACAACATAGTAGACGTAAACCCCTGCGGTCAGTGGATCAGCTTGTAATCTAAAGTAATACTATAATAATAATAAAGAATACTTAAATCTAGGGTTTACCAGTACTGAAGTAAATGAAGAAGAAAGGCCCCTGTGTGTTATTTGCTCAAAAATCTTGGCAGTAAACAGTATGAAACCAATTAAACTTAAACGGCATTTAGAAACGCTTCATAGTGAGTACCTTAACAAACCCCGAGAATTCTTCGAATTAAAATTAAAATCATATGTAAAGCAGACACAATTACTATCCATACCTATATCAAATGATACTGTTGCCCGTTGAATTGGTGATATAACTGAAGATGTACAGCATCAGCTTTTCGGGAAGTTGCGTGACAAATTGTTTTCAATTCAGCTTAATAAGGCAACAGATAGCAATAAAGATGCTCATTTCATTGCCTATGTTCGATTTTGTAATGGTATGTCAGCAGTAGAAGAACTATTTTTCTGCACCAATAGAACTCAAAGCAACATCATTCGCATTATTTGCTCTCTTAAATGATTTTATAAACGAGGCAAATATGGAGTGGAAAAATTGCGTCGGAATATGTACCGATGGTGCTCATTCAATGTCTGGAAGTTTTAAGTGCACAAGCACTTGTGAAACAAAGATCTCCACAGGGTGTGTGGACACATTGTATGATCCACAGAGAAGCTCTGGCTTCTAAAGAAGTGAGTCCTGCTCTGAATATTGTGCTCACTACAGTTGTAACCGTAGTAAATTATATTAAAATGACACCTCTAAAATCTAGAATTTTTTCTGCACTTTGTAAAGACATGGGTGCCGAACATTCAGCGTTACTATTTTATTGCGAGGCAAGATGGTTATCACGTGGGAAATGTTTGCAACGTGTTTATGCATTAAGAAATGAAATCGCCATTTTTCTAGAAGAGGAAAACCGACCGGAAGCCAAGAAATTTCGAGATAGTTTATTTGTGATGAAATTGAGCTCCTTGGTCGATATATTCGAGAAACTAAATACCTTAAATCTTCAACTCTAAGGATTAAATACACATATATTCGATACAAGTGATAAATTTAATGCTTTTTGTAGAAAATTGGAATTGTGGAGCAGAAATGTAGAGCAAAAAAACCTAGAAATGTTTGCAAATGTGGGTGAATGTGTTAAAACATACAAGGCTGAAGAACAACATGTGAAAGTTGTTTTAGTAACCATTGAAAATCATCTAGCCATGTTGACAAAGAATTTTAAAAAGTATTTTCTTACTGACGACAACTTGGTAGCAAGTTGCGAGTGTATTAGGGATCCATTTCGAAATACTCCCGAAGGGCTCTCAACTTCCGAAGAAGAAATCTTCATAGACTTCACGGCAAGTGTCGAAATCAAAAGACAATTTAATAATAAATCACTCTTTGAATTTTGGGCAGGAGTGAATTATGAGTTTTCTGCACTGAAAACAAGAGCATTTCGTATACTATTACCTTTGCGAAACCGGATTTTCTGCGGTGGCTACTTTGAAAACAAAATATAGACCTCAACTAAATATAAAAAAAGAACTCAGAGTGCCTATTTCTAATATTAAACCACCCTTCGAAAATCTTTGCTCTGCAAAACAGGCCCAAGGGAGTCACTAATAATTATTAAACTTGTTTTTAATTTAGTATTGATATGTTAATTATTAGGTAAATACATTGTGCAGTACTAATACAATCCTATTTATAAGTGTATTATATCAGTGTAAATGTGCATTTTATTTTTTATTATGTCAGAATGTATTTTGTTTTGCTTTCCTTTCAATAAATTATATTAAATTAGCCGTGCCCGCGGCTTCGCTCGCGTGGACTTGTTTCACTACTATCGTCACTGCTTATTCCTTATGTTACCTAACGTAATAAAATATCTGTCATTATTTCCCCTTATCTTCCATTATTTCTCCTTATATTTCATTATCTCTACATAATTTCCATTATCTAGGCTTATCTCTGCTCATCTCCCATTATTTCTCCTTATCTCCCATTATTTCTCCTTATCTCCCATTGTCTCACCTTATCTTCCATTATCTAGGCTTATCTCGCAATATTTCTCCTTATCTCCCATTATTTCTCCTTATCTCACCATAACTCCCATTATCTAGACTTATATTTGCTTATCTTCCATTATTTCTCTTTATCTCCCATTACTTATACTTATCTCCCATTATCTCACATTATCTAAGCTTATATCGAATTATATAGAACATATGTATAAATTTATAAAAACACGGAAATCGGATAAGTGGTTCTAAAGTCCTAAGCGCACTAACGGACAGACAAACAGACAGAGAGACGTTGCATTTTTTATATATATTATAGATATTCTTTGCAACACGATATTGTTCCATATTTAATGGTTTAGCATGTTTAAAAAAAAAGCAGTGATAAGCGCACAAACGGACAAACAGACAGAGAGACGTTGCATTTTATATATTACAGAAATCCTTTGCTACATGATATTGTTCCATATTTAGTGGTTTAGGCAGTGTATTGCAAGAGAACGCGCTAGCGGCAAACATTTTTCCGATTTGATTCACTATTATCGTCACTGCTTATTCCTCATGTTACCTATGTATGTTTTTTAAAAAAAAGCACGTAAATCGGATAATTGGTTCTCCAGTGATAAGCGCACTAACAGACAGACAGACAGAGAAACGTTGCATTTTATATATATTATAGATATAGATTATTATTATTATATAACCTGGCAAAAGAATATATGTATAAATTTAAAAAAAGACACTTAAAGGGGATAAGTGGTTCTCGCGTGATAAACGCACTAATGGACAGACAGACAGACAGAGAGACATTGCATTTTATATATATTATAGATTATAGATATTCTCTGCTACATAATATTGTTCTATATTTAATGGTTTAGGCTGTGTATTGCAAGAGAATACGCTAGTGGCAAACTTTTTTCCGACTTCATTCACTATTATCGTCACTGCTCATTCCTTACTACCTATCGTAATAAAATATAGCCTATAACCTGACCAGAGAACATATATATGTTTTAAAAATAAGTACGTAAATCGGATAACTGGTTCTCCAGTGAGCGCACTAACGGACAGACAGGCAGACAGAGATATGTTGCATTTTATATATATTATAGATTTAATAAAATATATATCTATAACCTGGTCAGAGAATATATGTATGAATTTAAAAAATCACGTAAATCGGATAAGTGGTTCTCGAGGGATAAGCGCATTAACGGACAGACAGACAGAGAGACGTTGCATTTTATATATATTATAGATATAGATTATTACTTATTACAAAAAGTTCTTCTTTCTCACATTTGATCAATGTGGTTCCATGTTTGGCTGACGGGCCAAAACCAAGTCAGCACAAACGCTATTACCATTCCGTATTAAGGAATGACCTGACAATGTTACATGTTTTCAAAATCACTGACTTCTGAATGTTTCTGTGTATGTCCGTGTTGAGTCCCAATTGCACTAAATGTGGTGTGAATGTTATTGGTGTAAGGCCTGTGGCTGATATAATGAGGGGGACAATGATGACTTTTTCCTGTCTCCATAGCCTTTTTATTTCCGTTGCAAGGTCTGTATATTTGGAAATTTTTTCTGTGTATTTCGCTTGGATGTTTGTGTCGTTGGGGACAGCTATGTCAATCAGATAGGTGACTTTTCCTTTTTTGCACTGAAAAGTAATATCGGGTCTATTGGCGGAGACTGTTTTATCTGTATGGATACCGATATCCCAGTAGAGCTTGTAATCTTCATTTTCAAGTATGGATGTTGGCGTGTATTTGTAGTAGGGATCTGTGTTTTCTATGAGTCTGTATGTTGTGGCTAGTGCTTGGTGAACCACTTTGGCAGCTGAATCATGCCTGGCTGTGTACTCCGTTCCGGCCAATATTTTACATCCGCTCGTTATGTGTTCGATCGTTTTTCTTTCTGCTGGTGGCATTTCCTACATCTGTCCTCTGCAATAGTCGGGTCTTTGATGATATGCTTTTGGTAGTTTCTGGTTAATATGACTTTATCCTGGATGGCAAGTAAGAAGCCTTCAGTCTCAGGGAATAGCTGCCCATCCCGTAACCAGGTGTATGATTGTTTTTTATTTACGTGGTCTTGTTCTAAGTGGTATCTGTGTTTTCCGTGGAGTGTTTTCTCTGACCACGTTTTCATCTTTTCCTGTTGTAATTGGGTGTGACTGTGTGTGTCTGCTGAGTGGTCTGCCCGGGCTAAGTCGAGAGGTGTGTAGTTTTTGTCTGCTTTCACTGTCGCTGTGTGGAGGCTGGTTTGCTTGCTGTGAAAGAATTTTCTAAGTGTTTGTATTTGTTTTGTGTGTAATGATCTGATGTCTATAATTCCTCTTCCTCCTGCCTTCCTCTCGATGGTAAGTCTTTCTTTGCATGCGTTGGGGTGTAATTTCCTGTATTTGGTGAATTGAGATCGTATAAGGATGTGAATATTTTCTATGTATATAGATTATTATTTATTACAAAAAGTTCTTCTTTCTCACATTTGATCAATGTGGTTCCATGTTTGGCTGACGGGCCAAAACCAAGTCAGCACAAACGCTATTACCATTCCGTATTAAGGAATGACCTGACAATGTTACATGTTTTCAAAATCACTGACTTCTGAATGTTTCTGTGTATGTCCGTGTTGAGTCCCAATTGCACTAAATGTGGTGTGAATGTTATTGGTGTAAGGCCTGTGGCTGATATAATGAGGGGGACAATGATGACTTTTTCCTGTCTCCATAGCCTTTTTATTTCCGTTGCAAGGTCTGTGTATTTGGAAATTTTTTCTGTGTATTTCGCTTGGATGTTTGTATCGTTGGGGACAGCTATGTCAATCAGATAGGTGACTTTTCCTTTTTTGCACTGAAAAGTAATATCGGGTCTATTGGCGGAGACTGTTTTATCTGTATGGATACCGATATCCCAGTAGAGCTTGTAATCTTCATTTTCAAGTATGGATGTTGGCGTGTATTTGTAGTAGGGATCTGTGTTTTCTATGAGTCTGTATGTTGTGGCTAGTGCTTGGTGAACCACTTTGGCAGCTGAATCATGCCTGGCTGTGTACTCCGTTCCGGCCAATATTTTACATCCGCTCGTTATGTGTTCGATCGTTTCTTTCTGCTGGTGGCATTTCCTACATCTGTCCTCTGCAATAGTCGGGTCTTTGATGATATGCTTTTGGTAGTTTCTGGTTAATATGACTTTATCCTGGATGGCAAGTAAGAAGCCTTCAGTCTCAGGGAATAGCTGCCCATCCCGTAACCAGGTGTATGATTGTTTTTTATTTACGTGGTCTTGTTCTATGTGGTATCTGTGTTTTCCGTGGAGTGTTTTCTCTGACCACGTTTTCATCTTTTCCTGTTGTAATTGGGTGTGACTGTGTGTGTCTGCTGAGTGGTCTGCCCGGGCTAAGTCGAGAGGTGTGTAGTTTTTGTCTGCTTTCACTGTCGCTGTGTGGAGGCTGGTTTGCTTGCTGTGAAAGAATTTCCTAAGTGTTTGTATTTGTTTTGTGTGTAATGATCTGATGTCTATAATTCCTCTTCCTCCTGCCTTCCTCTCGATGGTAAGTCTTTCTTTGCATGCGTTGGGGTGTAATTTCCTGTATTTGGTGAATTGAGATCGTATAAGGATGTAAATATTTTCTATGTCTGTTTGTGACCATTTGATGATACCAAATGAATATGTGAGTATAGGTATAGCGAACGTGTTGATGGCTTTAGTGAGATTCTTAGAGTTGAGTTTTGTTTGCAAAAGTTTCGTCAGTCTGTTTTTGAATTCGGTTCTGAGCTCTGTTTTGATGTGAGTGTGGTTGAGTTTGGTGCTTTGTTGGAAGCCTAGATATTTGTATGTTTCTTTATCGAACATGTTATCGAGCGTTTCATTGTTGATGGTTTCTATCTCATGGTGGTGCTTCCATTGGCCTTTGTTGATGTGGAGCACCTTGCATTTACTTATACCAAATTCCATATTGACATCTAAGGTGAATATTTCTGTGATTTTGAGGAGTTCTTTCAGCTGTGTTTGTGTGGCAGCGTAGAGTTTTATGTCGTCCATATATAGGAGGTGGTTTATTTTATGTTGATTCTCTTTTTGGTGTCTGATATTGAAGCCATGCTCTGTTCTGTTTAGTATATTTGAGAGTGGATTGAGACAGAGGCAAAACCATAGAGCACTGAGCGAGTCTCCCTGAAATATACCCCGTCTGATGTACAGCTCTTCTGTTTGGATCCGTTCGGTTCGTGTTTCTAGGCGTATTTTGGTTTTCCATGTTTTCATAATTTGCGCGAGAAACTGCCTGAGGTGTTGGTTGATTTTATAGATTTCTAGGGCCCTGATTAACCAGCTGTGGGGTATGGAGTCGAAGGCTTTTTTATAGTCTATGTAACCGATGTGAAGGTTTCTGTGTTCTTTTCTGGTTTGTCCCATAATCACGCTATCTATAATCAGCTGCTCTTTGCATCCTCGACTATTTTTCCTGCATCCCTTCTGCTCTTCTGTGAGGATATTGTTGTCACCTAACAGGTGTTGTTCTATTTTCTTCGATATTGTGGCTGTGATGATCTTGTATAGGGTTGGAAGACAGGTGATAGGTCGGTAGTTTGACGGGTTTGTGGTGTCTGAGCTTTTGGGTTTAACGTATGTTATTCCTTGTGTGAGGAAAGTGGGAAATGTGTGTGGTTGTAGAATGGCTTTGTTGATTTGGTGTGTGAGTGCTTCGTGTGTGGTGGTAAACTGTTTGTACCAGAAGTTTTGTATATTGTCTATTCCAGGACATTTCCAGTTGTGTGTGTGTTTGATAGTTTCTGTAATTTCTTGTGTATTAAATGTGGTATTTTCTTGTTCTGTCACATGTTTATGTTTGTCTTCTTCGGCTTTGATCCAGGGGGTGTTATTATTGTGTTGTTTGGGTTCTGACCAGATACTTTTCCAATAATCTGTGAGTTCTTGTTTGTTTGGTGGTTCAGTCACTGCTATCTGTTTGTTGTACATAGTTTTCCGGTAGAACTGTTTTTCGCTTCTTCGGAAGAGGTTGTTGGTGTCTTTCCTCTCATTTGATTCTTTGTATCTACGGAGTCTTGCGGCATATACAGATAGTTTTTGTTTCAAGGTATCGAGGATTTCTGGCAGTGTTCTGTTGGGAGACTTAGATTTGATCTTGTTTGCCCCCTGTGTGACACGTTTGGACGCGTTCCCGCTTATAAACTGGGTAAGATGTCCTAGATCTCTCCTGATGTTGTTGATTTTGTTTTCTATTCTTATTTGCCATTTGAATTTTGGTTTTGTCCTGTTGGGGTTTCCTTGTCGTTGAAGGAGTTTTTGATTATTTTGTGTTAGAGTGGTGATTGCTGCTGCGTATATTATTGTGTGAATGTCTTCGATTGTGCTTGAGTCTGTTATATACTGAGGTATTATGTGCTTGTTTAGTGTGTTGAGGATTGGTTGCGTGCTCTGTCTGAAGATTAAACGAGGGATGGGATTTCTTGTTGTGGGGTCGGTGCCTGACCATCGAGCTAGATGTGACTCCATTTTTGCTTTAAGTGTTTGTATGAGAGATGATTCGGGGTGATGTTGTGTGGATGTCGTTGAGGGTGCCGAGTGATTCATGTTGTTGTCTGTGATATGGTGTTGCGCGGTACTCGCAATATTATTTTGCGTTATGCTCCTCCTGGGTGGTGGGTATTGTTGTGTTCGACTGAGTGGTTGTGTGTGTGAGGCTGGTTCGGAATCTGCTTTATTGTTTCTATTGTTTGGTTGGTCTGTGTTCAGTTCAACAGCCACTGTGTCCTTGATGGTTTGCAATTCGAGAGGTGTGAGACGATTGTTCTTGGTAATAACTCTTTTTTGGTCTGCTACTCTCTGTTCTGAAACAAGTAATTGCAGATGTGGATATTCGGTCAAGAAAAGTCTGTGCAGTTGCTGTCTGTAGCCCGATGTTATTGTTTCGAGTTTGGTGGCGGTGTAGTAACAGCGCATCACCGTCCTATTCATCTCATCCGTCCACTTTAACCGCTGTCTTGGTTTTCCAGCCTTGGTAGTTGCATGTTGTCCTTGCAATACATACGGGCCCTGGCCTGGCTTTGGTAGTTGTGTTTGTCCCGTATCTACGTCGGTTGCGCTTGGGATTGATGTTGGTGGGTCCAAGCGGCGAGTGATTCTCTTCTCAGTGATTTCTTTGTCAGGTTTTGTGTTTTCATTACAGCAACGCATGGCGTGCTCGTTGATTCCTGTGGTGCAACTCATGCGCTGCTGTGATTTTCCCGCCTTGGTGGGTGTCGGCTTAGTCGCCAACACAACACTTTTGGCAGGTCCATTTTCGGTTGCCTGGTCTTCATCGTTTTGGTCGAGCTGCCATTTCCCGCGACGTCCTCGACCGTTACGTCGCTCGCCCGATGCTTCTTTTATTGGTCTGTTGTTCTCTGGAATGTTTTGAGTGTTTTGTGGTGTCAGAAGCTCAAAGTGTCCCGACATTAGGTTGCCTGTTAGTAGAAGGTAAATGGTTTTGTTGTATTTTCCCGTGCTTATTATTGTTGGTCTGTCCGTAAAAGTTATTTTTGTATGTCTTGTTCTTCGTTGTTTTGAGAAGATATGAAAGTTGCTATTTTGTGTTTCCGAGAGGGCAAGTATCTCTAGGCTCGTTCCATAAGTGCCATTTTTCCGCATATAATTATAATAGTTATTGAAGTCTTTTATATCGTCGACTTCAATTAATGAAAATGTGTGAAGTTCCGACCAGTTTTTTGTTGTAAATATCTTAGAGCAACCTCTCGGAGTTTCTCATGATGGTTCTGGTGGCCATATAAGTGTAAGCTAACTGCACGGAAAAGGCAATTTCCATCACCTACAATGTCGGATCTGGTAAAACTATCGGGAGTAGTTTCGACTGAGGCGGTTGTTTGGTTCGTCTGTAGTTGTCGTTGTTGTGGTGTTGCTGTAGCTGTTTGTACGACAGGGGTCCGCCTCCGCAACACCCTTCCATTTTCATTATTATAATTATTATTATTTAACATAGTATTCCCACGAGTATCCTAGGAAAGAAAGGTCGACTGCGGCAGAGCCTGGATGCCACAGCAAGGCTACTTACTCCCGGAGGGCGCCCGGTATCCGGGGGAACCGTTCGCGACTCATAAACGCTGAGCCATTCATCTTCTCGGCACGGTAAACACCTTAAGATTGCGTTTTTATTACACATAATCTGGACAACACAAGACAACACAACATGACTCAGGTACCTCGGGATCATCAATGCCCCTACTAGGAGAATCCTGGGATTCCCCTAGCCCCTGAGGGTAGATTATTATTATTATTTATTACAAAAAGTTCTTCCTTCTCACATTTGATCAATGTGGTTCCATGTTTGGCTGACGGGCCAAAACCAAGTCAGCACAAACGCTATTACCATTCCATATTAAGGAATGACCTGACAATGTTACATGTTTTCAAAATCACTGACTTCTGAATGTTTCTGTGTATGTCCGTGTTGAGTCCCAATTGCACTAAATGTGGTGTGAATGTTATTGGTGTAAGGCCTGTGGCTGATATAATGAGGGGGACAATGATGACTTTTTCCTGTCTCCATAGCCTTTTTATTTCCGTTGCAAGGTCTGTGTATTTGGAAATTTTTTCTGTGTATTTCGCTTGGATGTTTGTGTCGTTGGGGACAGCTATGTCAATCAGATAGGTGACTTTTCCTTTTTTGCACTGAAAAGTAATATCGGGTCTATTGGCGGAGACTGTTTTATCCGTATGGATACCGATATCCCAGTAGAGCTTGTAATCTTCATTTTCAAGTATGGATGTTGGCGTGTATTTGTAGTAGGGATCTGTGTTTTCTATGAGTCTGTATGTTGTGGCTAGTGCTTGGTGAACTACTTTGGCAGCTGAATCATGCCTGGCTGTGTACTCCGTTCCGGCCAATATTTTACATCCGCTCGTTATGTGTTCGATCGTTTCTTTCTGCTGGTGGCATTTCCTACATCTGTCCTCTGCAACAGTCGGGTCTTTGATGATATGCTTCTTATTATTATTACAAAAAGTCCTTCTTTCTCACATTTGATCAATGTGGTTCCATGTTTGGCTGACGGGCCAAAACCAAGTCAGCACAAACGCTATTACCATTCCGTATTAAGGAATGACCTGACAATGTTACATGTTTTCAAAATCACTGACTTCTGAATGTTTCTGTGTATGTCCGTGTTGAGTCCCAATTGCACTAAATGTGGTGTGAATGTTATTGGTGTAAGGCCTGTGGCTGATATAATGAGGGGGACAATGATGACTTTTTCCTGTCTCCATAGCCTTTTTATTTCCGTTGCAAGGTCTGTGTATTTGGAAATTTTTTCTGTGTATTTCGCTTGGATGTTTGTGTCGTTGGGGACAGCTATGTCAATCAGATAGGTGACTTTTCCTTTTTTGCACTGAAAAGTAATATCGGGTCTATTGGCGGAGACTGTTTTATCTGTATGGATACCGATATCCCAGTAGAGCTTGTAATCTTCATTTTCAAGTATGGATGTTGGCGTGTATTTGTAGTAGGGATCTGTGTTTTCTATGAGTCTGTATGTTGTGGCTAGTGCTTGGTGAACCACTTTGGCAGCTGAATCATGCCTGGCTGTGTACTCCGTTCCGGCCAATATTTTACATCCGCTCGTTATGTGTTCGATCGTTTCTTTCTGCTGGTGGCATTTCCTACATCTGTCCTCTGCAATAGTCGGGTCTTTGATGATATGCTTTTGATAGTTTCTGGTTAATATGACTTTATCCTGGATGGCAAGTAAGAAGCCTTCAGTCTCAGGGAATAGCTGCCCATCCCGTAACCAGGTGTATGATTGTTTTTTATTTACGTGGTCTTGTTCTATGTGGTATCTGTGTTTTCCGTGGAGTGTTTTCTCTGACCACGTTTTCATCTTTTCCTGTTGTAATTGGGCGTGACTGTGTGTGTCTGCTGAGTGGTCTGCCCGGGCTAAGTCGAGAGGTGTGTAGTTTTTGTCTGCTTTCACTGTCGCTGTGTGGAGGCTGGTTTGCTTGCTGTGAAAGAATTTCCTAAGTGTTTGTATTTGTTTTGTGTGTAATGATCTGATGTCTATAATTCCTCTTCCTCCTGCCTTCCTCTCGATGGTAAGTCTTTCTTTGCATGCGTTGGGGTGTAATTTCCTGTATTTGGTGAATTGAGATCGTATAAGGATGTGAATATTTTCTATGTATATAGATTATTATTATTATTATTATTATTATATAACCTGGCAACAGAATTTATGTATGAATTTAAAAAAAGACACGTAAATCGAATATGTGGTTCTCGCGTGACTAATAGACAAACAGACAGACAGAGAAACATTGCATTTTATGTATATTATAGATTATTATAGATATTCTCTGCTACATAATATTGTTCCATATTTAATGGTTTAGGCTGTGAATTGCAAGGCAACGCACTAGCGGCAAACTTTTTTCCGACTTCATTCACTATTATCGTCACTGCTCATTCCTTATGCTACCTATCGTAATAAAATATAGCCTATAACCTGGACAGAGAACATATGTATGTTTAAAAAAAGCACGTAAATCGGATAAGTGGTTCTCCAGTGATAAGCGCACTAACAGACAGACAGACAGAGAGACGTTGCATTTTATATATATTATAGATGTGTTTAATGAATGTTTTTAACAACAATTTCTTTTCGATACACTCGCGCCCACCCAATAGTGTAATCACGCCCCCCTATTGGGGCGCACCCCACAGGTTGAGAAACGCTGATAATTAACACTAGGCACCAAGGTGACTGAGGATCATTTTCGTCTTGTGTCAAGTAACCGTTCTCGACACGTGTTTAACTGTAAATATCTATACAAAAAGTTTGTTAATTTTCGAACTAAAATACCAGAAAAAAGTCCTTAAATATGAGGCGTTGCGGATAGTAAGGGCGAACTCAACAAAATGAAGTTTCGAAAAAATTGAATTTATAGAAAAATCTAAATGGCAAACTCAACAAAATATTGGCAAAATTAGGTTTTTATTATTTATTTATAATTTATTAGCTTTTTATTATTAACTTAAGTAGAATAGTGTATTCCGTGAATTTTTAAATGTTTTTTAAATATTTATTTGTGTATTTTTTTTCATATTTTACTGTTTGTTTCTACACTATCACCTAAAATTGGCAATACCTGGGAAAAAATTAGACCGGTATTAAAAATTTTGAACACATTTTATTTAATTTTAAGGTTATTGTTTTAATTAAAGGTTTTGTTATTACAAAATAGTTACTTGATACAACATACAAAACAGTGGAAATATGGTATTGAAACTAACATAAAAAAAAACTAAAGAAAAGAAACAAATAATTAGCCAAGTTCAGTTGTAATCTATTTGGTCATCGTCCATAACATCTTCATTTTCGGTGCTCTTATTCGTTGCTGCGTCTTGAGAGGCTATAATGTTAGTAAAGTACCGACTCCAAGGTAGGGGAACATACGGTAACAAGTCCTGAATGTCCTTTAATTTGGGGGCTGGTATTTTAATGGGAGCACTGTAAAGTCTCGTCAGTGTTTCACTGGCCAAATGAAAATGATCAGGATCATAGTTTTTCACCTTGCCTTTTTGTAGTTTGACTGCCGTTTTGACATCCAAATTGTAAGCAGAATGAATGTAGAAACCTTGCTTAAAGTTATTTGTAAATTCAAAGATCTTTCCATCTTTAAACTTAGCACTAGCCATCTGCATTTTAGTAATTTTCTTTTGAAAATTAGAGAAATTGAAAATCATGTCCTGTCTAAGTTGGACAACGCAAAACTGGTTTTTTCGGCGACAGCTTTCAATCATTAACTTATACTTTTGAACTGCATATTAAACGTATCACGATAATAGTGCTGATTTACCGGGCTGTAACCAGGGTAATTTTCCGTAAGCCATTCATTGTAAAGAGAATAGAGCTTTTTAATATTAAGTCCAACAGGTAAGTATTTTCGATGAGGGCTTTTGGCGCGACTGTAATGACTGGTGACAGTAGGTAGTGACATGATGTGTTCTTTTACTTTAGAAAGATCGTCATTTCCTATTTTCTTCGCGGGTTCACACCTCCCCCTTTGATCCGTTGTAACAGTTCCAGTTCTGCTGGTTTTGTCAAGTACGACTCGAACGCGCTTTTCAGAGATGCCATGAATGTTATAAAACGCAGTACGACAAACTTCACGATTAGTGTGATCAACAGTCACATTATATTGAATGTGTCTCAGGGTACGACTTGGACGCCCCTTTACGTAAGATCTTTTTACATCATTGCAGATCAACAATTTTGATAAGTAAGCATTCTGTAGATCATAGTTTTGCCAAAAAGAGTCAAAAATATTGGTGACCAGTTCAGCGCCTATTTTCTCAAAACATCCACACTTGCAAGGAGGTCCAATTTTGCGGGCAACAATGTGCCTTTTGTTATTTCTTGAAAGGTAAGCACTTCCTGAATTTCGTTTCAACTTACACTCGTTTTTTTGCCAATCATTCATCTTAGAAGGTCTCTTTCGCGAATAACCCGACACAGCACTACCATCTAAATGTTGTACACTTACTTCACTACTAGAAGGTCCAGGTTGCGCCATACTTTTCTTAAAAAAAGAAGCAACAAAACCAAACAAAACATAAACGTATTAACTTCAAAATTAACTTGAACTAACACGCAGAAAGCGTAAAATTTCAAGTAAACCTCATTTAGTGACGCAATACCGGCGGTTGCTCCGCGCGAAATTGTTGAGTTCGCCCTTACTACCCGCCCGGCTATCGGCTGTTCGAAATTTTTCATTTATTTGATACTGAAATTTGAAGGCGAAGCAAGGGCAAACTCAACAATTAGACCGGTATGTGATGTAGGAAAAGTACTATAAAATAGAATTATATAAAAAAAAAAATTTGACCCAATGTTGAGTTCGCCCTTACTATCCGCAACGCCTCATATATCTTACAAACTGAAATTTAGTTCAATCAAGGCATTATTTATTTATTCAAATAAATCCTATTTCACAACAACAAAGCTCCAGGAAGCAAATTAAAGTTCTAAATGCCTCAATTAATTAAAATTAAAGAAAACCGCGGTTTATTATTACTCGAAATATCAAAGGGAATATTAAAAGTAATTAATGACTTTCTAAGGAGTTTTCGAAAGGGTTGTGGCTTTGTATACAACAAAATTAATAACTCTTAAAACGATTATTTATTTTCAAGATAAACTTTGGTTGGCAATTGATAACCAAAGGAGACGTTTAAGATTTAATAATCTTCTTTTTTCGTCGTGATCTAAACTTTAACTCGTCGCGTGGTTTTCACGAAACGAATCACCTCAATTAGCAACATCCGAACTTTTATTTTTTTATGGGAATCTAAACAGCCCGTCAGACGGAAATTTTGATGAAAGGGTCTCATTAAATGTTAATAAGCCGCATTTTGGCATACAAAATCGTAAATAAAATAAAAAATTCGCAAATATCTCGAAAAATAAAATAGATATCGAAAAACTGGTAGCACAATGTAAAAGAACAGGAAATTTTACAAAAAAAAGTAGTATACAGGTTTTTTTTTAGTTTTACTGTAGTTTAAAAAAATATATCTATAATATATATAAAACGCAACGTCTCTCTGTCTGTCTGTCTGTCTGTCTGTCTATCTCTCTGTCTGTCTGCCCGTTAGTGCGCTTATCACTGGAGAACCACTTATCCGATTTATGTACTTTTTTTTTAAAACATACATATGTTCTCTGGCCAGGTTATAGGCTATATTTTATTACGATAGCTAGCGCAGGAATGGCCGGTATGGAGGCTTACATCCCTTTTTCGAAGAAATGCCCTTCCAACGGCAAGCCTTGGTTTGACCGAAAATGCAAAGAAGCTGTTGCTTCTAAACATCTTGCATACCGACAATGGCGCGAAAATCCTAACACCATAAATCGTAACACATTTGTTCGTGCCAGGAACAGATGCAAAGAAATTATCGACGAAACCAAGGAGGTACACAATCAACGGATTAGAAGCAAACTTCTCGCCTGTCCCGGCAATTCAAGGTCCTTTTGGTCGGTCGCTAAGGCAGTTGGTCGGAATTTCACCAGATCGACCATACCACCACTCACATGGCCAGATAATTCTATTGCATCGACACCTGTTGAGAAAGCGAACTTGTTGGCTGAACTCTTTGCTTCACATTCTACTGTCGATTTCCAAGGAAAAACACCACCTACTATTCCCATAGTGCAGTCAAGGATGCCCGATGTTGTCTTCAGACAGCGTATTATAAAGCGTATTCTGATGAAGCTAGACACCAAAAAGGCTTCTGGCGCTGACGGAATACCTGCCATAGTTCTTAAAATCTGTGCGAGGGAACTAACACAAGTTTTCTGTAGACTTTTCAACCTATCCTACAGAAAGGGAATATTTCCTTCCTGCTGGAAATGCGCTACAGTTCAGCCGATACCTAAAAAAGGCAAGAAGACCTTGCCAAATAACTACCGACCAATCGCACTGCTTTCAATAATATCGAAAGTCATGGAAAAGGCTATCAATCAGCATCTTCTAAAATATCTTGAAGGATTCAACATTATTAGCGATCACCAATATGGCTTTCGTAAAAATAGATCAACAGGAGATCTTGTGACTTATGTAACACATGTTTGGAACAATGCAATTGAACACTTTGGAGAATCTCGAGCGGTTGCTCTGGACATATCCAAGGCATTCGACCGTGTTTGGCACGATGGGCTGTTGGCTAAGCTACGTTCTTATGGTATGTCTGAAAAGTTCTGTTTGTGGCTCTCATGTTTCCTCAGAGAGCGTTCTTTACGAGTGGCAGTCGACGGATTTCTTTCTAACACCTTCACTATCAACGCCGGTGTACCTCAAGGCTCCATATTGTCTCCTACTCTTTTTCTCATTTACATTAACGATCTGCTGGAAAAGACCGAGAATCCAATCTACAGCTTTGCAGATGACAGTACACTTATCTCTTCATTCACTTTGAACGCTCGGACATCGGGTGCTCAGATGAATATCCGTAGACAGCAGGAAGTCGTTCAACTTAACAAAGACCTGGAAGAAATTCTATCTTGGGGTGACAGTAACCAAGTGGAATTTAACGCTACAAAAACCCAGGCGGCAGTTTTTTCTAAAAAAGTTAAAGTTGCTGAACCCGGCATAATTATGTCGGGGCACTCCATTCCTCTAACATTGTCACTCAATTTGTTGGGCGTTAATTTGGGAGCAAATATGTCCTGGCATGAACATGTTGCAGGCATAGCAAGGAGAGCTTCTCAAAAGTTGGGAATATTATTTCGAACCAGAAAGCTTTACACTCCACAACAACTGTTAATTCTTTACAAAGCTCAAATTCGACCAACTATGGAATACTGCTCCCATGTTTGGAGCTCCGCTCCCAAACATACACTGCATTTGTTGGATTCTATTCAGAGAAGAGCTGTTCGTCTGATTGGAGACCCGGAACTGACCGTCGGCCTTGATTCGCTGGAACATCGAAGAACGGTTGGCGACTTGAGCCTATTCTACAAGTACTTTCATGGAAGGTGTTCGAAGGATGTGGCCCGCTTAATTCCTCCCAGAGCGGTGCATATTAGAAGTACACGTCGCGCTAATTCTTCACATCCGTATGAGGTTCAGCTTGTTACTCCCCGTACAACACTTTTCAAGCAGTCTTTTATATGGAGAACATCATCCCTTTGGAATAATTTGCCCAGGACTGTGTTTCCCACCGAGTACAATCTACAGCGATTCAAGAACAACGTGAATCTCCTTCTCCGCACACGTGTCGCTCCTGTAGCGCTTTAGGGACTTCCCTGTAGCACGTGTGCTAGACCCATAAAAAAAAAAAAAAAAAAAAAAGTGACGATAATAGTGAATGAAGTCGGAAAAAACTTGTTTCCTTGCAATACACAGCCTAAACCATTAAATATAGAACAATATTATGTAGCAGAAAATATCTATAATATGTATATATATATATATATATATATATATATATATATATATATATATATATATATATATATATATATATATATATATATATATCTATAATATATATAAAATGCAACGTCTCTCTATCTGTCGGTCTGTCTGTCTGTCCGTTAGTGACCTTATCACTGGAGAACCACTTATCCGATTTACGTGCTTTGTTTTTTAAAACATACTTATGTTCTCTGGCCAGGTTATAGGCTATATTTTATTACGATAGGTAGCATAAGGAATGAGCAGTGACAATAATAGTAAGTGAAGTCGGAAAAAAGTTTGCTGCTAGCGCGTTCCCTTGCAATATACAGCCTAAACCATTAAATATGGAACAATATTATGTAGCAGAGAATATCTCTAATCTATAATCTATAATATATATAAAATGCAATGTCTCTCTGTCTGTCTGTCTGTCCATTAGTGCGTTTATCACGCGAGAACCACGTATCCAATTTATGTGTCTTTTTTAAATTCATACATATATTCTTTGGCCAGGTTATATAATAATAATAATAACCTATATCTATAATATATATAAAATGCAGCGTCTCTCTGTCTATCTGTCTGTCCGTTAGTGCGCTTATCATTGGAGAACCACTTATCTGATTTACGTGCTTTTTTTTTAAACATTCATATGTTCTCTGGCCAGGTTATCTATATATAATATATATAAAATGCAACGTCTCTCTGTTTGTCTGTCTGTCTGTCCGTTAGTGCGTTACGTACTTTTTTTTTTAAAACATACATATGTTCTCTGGCCAGGTTATAGAATATATTTTATTGCGTTAGGTAACATAAAGAATAAGCAGTGACGATAATAGTGAATCAAGTCGGAAGAAAGGCTACCGTTAGCGTGTTCTCTTACAATATACTGCCTAAACCATTAAATATGGAACAATATCATGTTGCAAAGAATACAATATATATATATATATATATATATATATATATATATATATATATATATATATATATATATATATATATATATAATGCAACGTCTCTCTGTCTGTCTGTCCGTTAGTGCGCTTATCACTTGAGAACCACTTATTCGATTTACGTGTTTTTATAAATTTATACATATGATATGTTCTATATAATTCGATATAAGCCTAGATAATGGGAGATAAGGTGAGATAATGGGAGATAAGGTGAGATAATGGGAGATAAGTATAAATAATGGGAGATAAGCAGAGATAAGTCTAGGTAATGTAAGTTATGGTGATATAATGGGAGATAAGGAGAAATAATGGGAGATGAGCAGAGATAAGCCTAGATAATGGAAATTATGTAGAGATAATGGGAGATAAGAAGAAATAATGAGAGATAAGCAGAGATAAGTCTAAGTAATGGGAGTTATGGTGAGATAATGGGAGATAAGGAGAAATAATGGGAGATAAGGAAAAATATTGCGAGATAAGTCGAGATAAGCCTAGATAATGGGCGATAAGGTGAGATAATTGGGGATAAGTATAAATAATGGGAGATAAGGAGAAATAATGGGAAATAAGCAGAGATAAGTCTAGGTAATGGGAGTTATGGTGAGATAATGGGAGATAAGGAGAAATAATGGGAGATAAGGAAAAAAAATGGGACATAAGGAGAAATATTGCGAGATAAGTCGAGATAAACCTAGATAATGGGAGATAAGGTGAGATAATGGGAGATAAGGAGAAATAATGGGAGATGAGCAGAGATAAGCTTAGATAATGGAAATTATGTAGAGATAATGGGAGATAAGGAGAAATAATAGGAGATAAGGGGAAATAAGGGCAGATATTTTATTACGTTAGGTAACATAAGGAATGAGCAGTGGCGATAGTAGTGAATCAAGTCCACGCGAGCGGAGCCGCGGGCACGGCTAGTATATATATATATATATATATATATATATATATATATATATATATATATATATATATATATATATATATATATATATATATATATATATATATATATATATATATATATATATATATATATATATATATATATATATATATATATATATATATATATATATATATATGTATATATATATATATATATATATATATATATATATATATATATATATATATATATATATATATATATATATATATATATATATAAAAAATGCAATGTCTCTCTGTCTGTCCATTAGTGCGTTTATCACACGAGAACCTCTTATCCGATTTACGAGTATATATATATATATATATATATATATATATATATATATATATATATATATATATATATATATATATATATATATATATATATATATATATATATATATATATATATATATATATATATATATGTATATATATATATATATATATATATATAAAATGCAACGTCTCTCTGTCTGTCAAACCGTTAGGGCGCTTGTTACTGGAGAACCACTTATCCGATTTACATGCTTTTTTTTAAATATACATATGTACTCTGGTCAGGTTATAGTATATATTTTATTTCGTTAGGTAACATAAGCAATAAGCAGTGACGATAATGGTGAATCAAGCCGGAAAAAAGGTTACCGTTAGGGCGTTCTTGCAATACACTGCTTAAACCATTAAATATGGAACAATATCATGCTGCAAAGAATATAATATATATAAAACGCAACATCTCTCTGTCTGTCTGTCTGTCCGTTAGTGTGCTTATCACTTGAGAACCACTTATCCGATTTACGTGTTTTTATAAATTTATACATATGTTCTATATAATTCGATATAAGCCTAGATAATGGGAGATAAGGTGAGATAATGGGAAATAAGTAACAATAATGGGAGATAAGGAGAAATATTGGGAGATAAGCAGAGATAAGTCTAGATAATGGGAATTATGGTCAGATAATGGGAGATAAGGGAGAAATAATGGGAGATAAGGATAAATATTGCGAGATATGTCGAGATAAGCCTAGATAATGGGAGATAAGGAGATATAATGGGAGATAAGGGGAAATAATGAGAGATAAGGAGAAATAATGGGAGATGAGCAGAGATAAGCCTAGGAAATGGAAATTATGTAGAGATAATGGGAGATTAGGAGAAATAATGGGAGATAAGGGGAAATAATGACAGATATTTTATTACGTTAGATAACATAAGGAATAAGCATTGACGATAGTAGTGAATGAAGTCCACGCGAGCGGAGCCGCGGGCACTGCTAGTTTAAAATAAAATGGCTAGTTTAACCTCTTCAGTTGTAGTGGAAATCATGCTTTCAACCTCATTTATGATTAAATTAACGTTTCTTTATACCGCTTATATTTTGAAATTGGCTATTAAGGAGGTGCTGATTAAGAATCCAATGACTGCCATTCTTTTCATTAGTACTTTTCTCGAGCGCAAGACACACGCACTGCTCTTATGTTGTGCTCATTATAAACATTGCAGGGAGACACAATTAGAACTTTACAAAAGCGGGCTTATAGAACAAACTGAAGAAATTAGCAAGTTGAAGTTTGTCACTCAGCATGGTTAGAAATTTACATACCTACCACCAACTATAGACCAAGAGGGCGACCCGAAATTTTGACCTGTCAACTAACCGTCTGCCTAGATGTTCAATCTATCGGGCGAGTCAAAAAAAAACTTTGAAAGTTGATTTTGCGGCCCCCGTGCCCTGGAATGCCCAGATAAGGTCCAAAATACTACATCCAAAAATGGATTGTCGTTTAACCACTTGAATTAGGTACCATAACATTTGTTGACACTAAAAAAATGGAGCGCCCCAAAAGGCAGACGCCGCCGAAACTGGGCCCAGCTTTAGGGCCCAAAAAATATTTAACCAATTAAATCAACAAATTTAGTTTGTTCTTAATGAAATAAGGGAAACCTGCAAAAGGCAGACGCCGCCAATACCGGAGGATGAAACTGGACCCACTTTTTCCATCCAAAAACGGTCGTTTTTCGAGTTTTTGAACTCGGAAAACTTTTTATTTGACTCGCCCCATAGAATGAACTACTTGTTCATTCTATCGGGTAGACGGTTAGTCGACAAATCAAAATTTCGGGTCGCCTTCTTGGTCTATTATACTACGGGCGCGAGTCGATATTATTTCGCGTGATATAACTTTAGTCTAGGGACTTTTGAATTGCTCCACGCATAAGATATGTGTTAACAAAACCAAAAAAATTCCTGTTTATTCAGATGTAAACCAAGAAAGCCTTTTATTATCTTTTAGATGAAACCGAAAATAGAGCATTGTGTTCTCGACGTTCCCCTAAGGTTAGCCAATGGGAGATAAAACGGGCTAAGACTGAAAATAGGAGACATAAATAAAATGTAAAGAACTGCAGCACCGGCTGCAGATGCATGCAAATATATTATTAACAGCTTAGCACGGCTTAAATTTACAGGAGCCACAGAAGCCATGGATAAAAGATATAAGAGGCTTTCTT
The DNA here is from genome assembly GCA_019049505.1 of Pachyrhynchus sulphureomaculatus. Classification (NCBI taxonomy): domain Eukaryota; kingdom Metazoa; phylum Arthropoda; class Insecta; order Coleoptera; family Curculionidae; genus Pachyrhynchus; species Pachyrhynchus sulphureomaculatus. The sequence goes on from CM032455.1 coordinate 35,403,463, forward strand.
TTTCTGTGCAGTTAGTCTTGATTAAGTTGGGTAGTGGTAGAAAAGATACAAAATAAGGGCCACCAACAAAATGTAAACAACTACAATACGAGTTACCGATGCATACAAATGTATTATTAACGGCTGAGCCCAGTTTGAATTTACGAGAGCCACATCAGAGTTTTTATCTTTCACTTAAAAGATTTATTTCTTGAGTCATTGTGTTGTTTTATGGCTTTTAGCTAGACCGTTGTTTTAAGGATTGTTTTGGAAGATGAATTATTAGTATAATCAGGTAAACGTTAAAGAGGACGCCCACTCTTTATCCACGAAGCCCTTTTATTTATTTATTTAATTTTTAGTGTTTCGTATGGAACACTTATAAAATCACTTAGGTATCTGTCTGTCCGTCTGTCACACCCGATTTTCTCCGAAACTATTTGACATATAAAGTTGAAATTTGTTAGTAACATAGGAATTGATGGTCTCATCAAAGCCGTGTTAATTTAAAAGTTAAATTTTGATCTAAGAGGTTAGTTTTGAGGAGTGAGATCGGAAGAGAAAATTTTTTTTTTTTACCAGGTCATCGAGTGGGGTGTCACATGAAAGCTTGTAAAAAGATGAATTCAAAAATATACATAACTAGCCGTGCCCGCGGCTTCGCTCGCGTGGACTTGATTCACCTTTATCATCACTGCTTATTAGTTATGTTTATATTATTATATAGCTCAAGGGACCTTAGAGGCCCTTGGCTTGGTTGCATACTTGTCTCCACTTCTTTTTGTCTCCTGTTAGCTTTTCCCAGTGCGGGATTCCCATCAACTCCGGATCTTGCTTTACTGCCTGAATCCATGTAGATCGAGGTCTACCTCTTCTTCCAACCACTCCTCTTATTAGGGCTTGCTTTACCTGTCTTTCTTCCTTCATCTTTGCCACGTGTCCCAACCATCCTAATCGCTGGCTTATTATGATTTGGCTTATAAGAGGTTTCGTATATAGGCATTTTAATTCGTAGTTTGTTCTTCTTCTCCACAGTCCCTCTTCTTTCCTTCCTCCGTAGATTCTTCTCAAAGCTTTCCTTTCCCACACCTCCAATGTATCCTCTTCTCTTGCATTCAGTTTCCACGTTTCGCATCTATATGTCACCGTGGGTCTGACAACTGTCGTATATATTCTTTCTTTTGCTTTTCTTGATACATTCTTAGATTTCAATATTGGATTCATTGCTCCCGAACATCTCTGTCCTTTCGCTATTCTTTCTTGTATCTCCGTCCTTTCTTGTCCACTCTCTGTTATTGTTGCTTCCAGATAATTAAATTTGTCTACTTTTTCAAAGATATATCTTTTCCCTAAGTTGTTTATTATATCTAAACTTTTGTTGTTTTTATTATCCGTCTTCTTTGTCCTTTCCATGTATTTTGTTTTTTCCTCATTTATCTATAGTCCTCTTATCCTTCCCCTTTTTTCTATCCTCATTATGGCTTTTTTGAGGTTCTCTTTTGCTCTTGCAATCACTGCTACATCATCCGCATAGGCCTTTCATTGGCAGGTTTGTTGGTATATCGTTCCATTTGTTTTTATTTCTGACTCCCGGATTATGTTCTCTAGTACCAAATTAAATAGACATGTCGACACTGGTTCCCCCTGTCTTAATCCTCTCTTCACCTTAAACTTGCTTGATACTTTGCCCTTAACCAACACTCTATTTTCTGTGTCATTCGGGGTCATTCTCACCATGTGAATCAATTTACTTGGAATTTTTAGTTCTTCCGTTATCTTGTAGAGTCCTTCTCTATTTACGGAGTCATATGCCTCTCTAAAATCCACAAAGACCAAGTGTAGTGCCAAATTTTGTTCTAAGCTATTATCTTGGATTTGATTAATCGAAAATATCTGGTCTGTAACCGATCTATTTTTCCTGAATCCACACTGGTACTCTCCCAGAATAGACTCGGTTTTCTCTACTAGTCTGTTTTTGATAGTCAACACTACTATCTTGTACACGACATCCAGTAAGGCTATTGGTCTATAATTAGCACATATAGTGTTTTCTCCTTTTTTGTATATTGGACAAATGAGCGACTGTCTCCAGCTCACTGTCATCTTTTCTGTTTCCCATATTTCTTGCACCAACCGGCATTTTCGTTTTCCATATCTACTCTTCCAGCTTTTATCAGTTCTACAATTTCCACCCGGGACTTATTTTTTTTGGGTTCTGAGTATTTCTCTTAGTTCTTTTTGCCGGGTTTATTTGTCCCCTCCTGCTCTTCAGTTAATTTTGCTTCCTATTTCTCATTCAACTCATTTTTATCTCCATTTAGTGTTTCTTTAAAGTATTCCCCCCATCTATTGAGTTTTTCTGCGAAGCTTACTGCTAAACTTCCATCTTATTTCCTACATATTAGCATTTCGTCTCTGTTTATTCCCTTTGTACTTTATAAAAAAAAACACGTAAATCGGATAAGTGGTTCTTGAATGCTAGGCGCAATAATGGATAGATAGACAGACAGAAAGACGTTACGTTTTATATATATTATAGATTTTCTTCGACATATATTAAATTAAGAATTAAAAAAAAATATAGATTATTATTATTACTATATAACCTGGCCAAAGAATATATGTATGAATTTAAAAAAAGACACGTAAATAGGATAAGTGGTTCTCGTCTGATAAACACACTAATGGACAGACAGACAGAGAGACATTGTATTTTTTATATATATTATAGATTATAGATATTCTCTGCTACATAATATTGTTCCAAATTTAATGGTTTAGGCTGTGTACTGCAAGGGAACGCGCTAGCGGCAAACTTTTTTCCGACTTCATTCACTATTATCGTCACTGCTCATTCCCTATGCTACCTATCGTAATAAAATATAGCCTATAACCTGGCCAGAGAACATATGTATGTTTTAAAAAAAAAGTACGTAAATCGGATAAGTGGTTCTCCAGTATAAGCGCACTAACGGACAGACAGACAGACAGACCGACAGACAGACAGAGAGACGTTGCATTTTATATATATTATAGATGTAATACCTACGCACACTTTTCGTTGTATTATTTTTAAAAAATCCCAATAAATCGCTGCCCTCCTCTCTCTCGAAAAGTACTTATCAAGAAATTTTGAAAAAATTCTGGAATATTCTGCACAGCGTGTAGATTGAACGAAAATTATCACGAGTGCATTACCTTTAATAACACAGGCCAACAAAAAAATATTTGTAAAAACTTTTTAAACCAAGACATCTAAGTGTTTGTGTCATCCACAGTTCTCTCACAATACGACGATTAAATTTCAAAATAGGGAAAATTTGATACATAAAAAATAAAAACTTAAACCGTACTTTTATCTGATTAGGCTACAAATTTTACTCACGATAACATATTTCACTGCAATGCGAATATTGTAGGTGCTTATTTTTTTTTATTTCCTTTCCCTTTTCTCTGTGAAGTTTCTTGTATAGCTTTTTCTCCGATGTGATGCATTTTGTTCTTCTCTATGAAGTGACCAACAATAATCACCCATCATGTTGATATTCCACCGTCCCTGGTACCATTTTTCCATCTCCTTTATGTCCTGATGGAACCATTCCCCCTGCTCTTCACTGACATCGCCTAAGTTTTTAGGAAAAAAGTCAAGATGGTTGTGCTAGAAGTGGCCTTTAAGGTTCATCACACAACCCAGATTTTTGAACTTGTCTATCATATTAGCTACGATAACTTCATAGTTAGGGTCTTTCACATTGCCCAAAAACTTAGTCACAACTTCTTTAAATGATATCCAAGCCTCTTTTTCCTGAGCAAACTATTGATCTCTTGTTTAATAATGGTAAATAGATATTCCAGATTCCAATAAATGTTTTTCTTTCAGCCTAGAATCAAACAATTCTGGTTTTTCCTTAGTCAAACCCAAATCTCTTACTAAATTATTTAACTCAGCTTGTGTAAACCACTGTGGTTTTAAATTTTCTAGAGAACATTGAAAATCATCATCATCCGGTCGACTTTCATTAAATTCGGGACTGGACTGTAAAACGTCATCAATAGACTGAGGTGGCTCAGTCCCGGTCCATGACCTAGCGGCCGATTAGCTGAAGTAAAGTTAGAATAGACAATTACTTTCTTATTTTTGGAGTTATATTCAAAAACATCAACGCTGCAATAATAACAATCATTTGAATGATTTTCTTGCTCTCTCCATACCATGGGTACTGCAAATCTAAAAGCTTTCTTTTCTTTCTTATACCATTTCCTAAGATCCTCGAAACAAACATAACATACAATGTGGGGAGCCTAAGATTTTTCGTGATTACCGATTTCTAGACCAAAATATGCAAAGTATACTTTTTTTACAAAGTCAGTAATGTTTCTTTGATGTTTTTTAAATACAAACTCACCACATATATAACAAAAAGTGTTGGGAGAGTTTTTACAACCACGATTAGCCATACTTTGAGTGTGAATTAAAGCACATGGGTTAAACACTGCAATGCGTGGTTATATTAAGGGGGTCACTACCGAGAAAAATGAAAAAAAATACGTTTTTCGTTTTTTTCCATTTTTATAATCTACAATCATTTCTGCACAAAACAATCCAACCCACACAATTATACGATGAGTATAAGTGCCTGAAATTTTTATATAAAGTAGTCAAGGTATGAGCCATCAGTCAGTATCGCCAAGATATGAGTCCCGCTCAGCCTTCGCCTAGCTTCGCACTACGCACCTTTCAATATACCACCCCATTCCACCCATTATGAAGTTATTATTATTTTCACTATTATTATTATTATCCCACTTTTTATTAACAACGCTTAGGAATAATTATATAACACTATTTACTATATACAAATAAAAAACTTTATTTTTACAAAAATATTTTGAAATACTATTTACTATATACAAATAAAAAACTTTATTTTTACAATAATATTTTGAAAAGTAATAATAAGATTTTATTATTTTGTTATACTTTTTTTTAACTAAAATGAACCCGCTTCATATGACGGGCCTTCTTTTTTTCTAACTTCTTAAATTTTTCTTCTAAACTTTTTCTTGCTCTTGAAATTTTTTGCCTCTCGCATTTCGATGCTTGTTGTAAGTCTTTCTCGGCTTTCACTATTCTCAGTTCATCTTCCTTCATCAGCCCAGCAATTGTAAATTTTCCAGGGTCAATGAAAAGTTTTTCAAGTACTCGGTAGCGGGAAATATTACCTTCATTGAAGCAGCATAGTGCATCATATGCACCTAATTCTAGTGTGCTTTTCTCTACAAAAATATTTTTGGGCATCTAACCCACAATGCATTATTATAGCTTTCGTTTGTGTTTTGTGTCTTACCGTGAACACATTTTTCTAACAGGGCTGGATTCGCCAGGTCCCTGAAGACAGGTTTCAAAATTTCCATTACTACTTTTGGTAGATGAAAATGCTTTGAGTGCTCATATAATTTTTTTTCTGCCTGGGCCTTGAGGAACTTACACCAGTCCAAGCTGTATAAATTGTGTGCCGGATTCTGGTCGTTTGAGCCGAGATGAAAAAATTCTGCCCATACTGCTTTTTTCATCTGAGCCAAGCTGCCAACGTTTCTTCGTATGGCTAAGCCATAAAACTTTTGAATGTCGTTTATTGCCACATCCGTGAGTCTGCCCTTTCCTCCTATCGGCTTTCCATCTTGCAGTTTTTTGGACGTGTAGGAAGTTTTTAGCTTTCTGAGTCTAGATCCCATCCTTTTTTGTACATGTCCTATACATTCTAACTTCTGAACTAAGAGACTATCTCCGTAAGGGTTTTGTTCTACAACCTTCAAGAAACCCTTTGAGTCTCCATCACCTAAGTAGTGAGAATATCTCACATTGTATTTGTCCATTGACCTCAGGAAAATTTGCTCTGCACCAGCTGCTTCCATAGCCCCACTGATACCACTATGATTGGCTATGCAATTTTCATTATGTGTATTCTGAAATTTTAGTGGACAACGACAGTGTTTGGAGAGTACCACAATATCCACTATTTTGCCTGAGTCAGTACTCGCAGCAGAGACCACGCCATTCAAAGGAGTATGGCCCCTTTTTGCCAACTGCCATCTAGTGAGATGGCCAAATCCCTGTTGTCACTATTTGAAATACAGGCTTCCTCTACGGCAGCCACCATTATGTCTTTTCCAACTACTTCAACAGCTGAACGAATAACATTTTGGTGCAAAAAGTGCTTGCTTTGTGGGGGAGGAATGTTCATCATAGCACAAAGAAGTTTAGCTCCAGCAAATCCTTTACCAGTACACCTAAGTGCATAAGTAAATCTAATATTTATTGTATCTAATTTCACAGATTTACCTTCGAGTTCATAATCCAGTTTCTTGGAGTTCCTTAGTTTATTTAGGACTTGACAATTCTGACAAACAATCTTTATAGTGGATGCCAAACCGTTTCTCAAACAAACACTTAGGGTGATTTCACCACCACATTTTTTGCAGTCCACTGTTGAGTTCAGTGCTTTACTCAGCTCTCCAACATCCACCAAATCATACGCATGGTTGCTCATGAATGACTCAAATTTATTTTGATTACCCAGTTTTTTTTTTGAAGAAGAAGGTGTACGATTTTCAGATAAGGTTGATGGTGTTGATTCAACAGATGGTAAGGACATGACCAATTTACGAGCAACAGAAATATGTGTCCCACTAAAAGGTTTATTCCTTTTCTTGCTCTTGAAGCTAGTCTTTGGCTTAGTCATTTTTCTTCACAAAACAATAATAAAAAACTATAATAAAATAACAATATAATAAAATTTAAAACAGCAATAGTAACAGAAAACAGGAAAAAAATTTGTAACTATGTGAACAAAAACAATCTCTCACGTAAAATATAACCAAACAAAACAAAACTAAAAAAAAAAATTTGGAAAAAAACATATTTTGTTGTAAACAATCAGTGTTGCCAAACTTGTTTTTGCAAAAAAAAGAAGACAAACACTCTAGAAATAAATTTAAAAAAGTTGATTATAACAAAAAAAGCAGTCAAAACTACAACTTTTTAGTTTTTCGGCTCTCCTGAAAAATTGACTTTTTTGTACATTTGCCCCATTATCTTCAAAACTATAAAAGTTATTGAGCTATTTTTTTTTTTAAATATCCATGGCAACACTGTCTACAGTTTGGACTAAGGAAATGTCAAACGAAACAGCTGGTAATTTACCGCGTCAATTCAAACATACAAATAAAATTCATGAACTTTCAAAATTTCTAGAAAATGTAATTTAAATTATTTCTTTAAACCCTTAGTCCCATTAAATTATATAATAATAAATAATAAGTGTGCAAAGTTTCATTGAAATAGGATGAACGGTTGCTGAGAAAATGGGTTTTACTTTTCAATGTAAATTGACCTCGGTAGTGACCCCCTTAACCGGAAGAAAACAAACAGCTGTGACATTTATCGGAAGCTGTTTCACCCTTTGATTTAATTTCTCTTCTTTTTGTTGTTTTGAGCAGGTTTTGTCAATGGCATTTTCTTACTATTTTTGATATTTTCAAATATGTTATCAGCTGCTGTATTTTCATTGTGTTCCAAGGAACTTGCAATTTCTCTTCTGTAGGAAGCCACATCCTCCGGGTTTGTCCATTTCTTATGGTTTCTTTTAAGAACCATGTTGTTTCTTTCCTGTTTAATGTTAATAGACACCTTTGCTCTCACAATGCGATGGTCAATCCCAACTGAACATCTAGACTCTTACGTCTTGGATAATGTCTTTCCTGTTACCGAGTATGTATAAATAAGGTAAATTTGTAGTTTAGCTTTAGTCAATCATCGCTCCTGATGAAGCTAACATTTTTTTTTTTTTTATGGGTCTAGCACACGTGCTACAGGGAAGTCCCTAAAGCGCTACAGGAGCGACACGTGTGCGGAGAAAGCGATTCACGTTGTTCTTGAATCGCTGTAGATTGTACTCGATGGGAAACACAGTCCTGGGTAAACCATTCCAAAGGTATGATGTTCTCCATATAAAAGACTGCTTGAAAAGCGTTGTACGAGGAGTAACAAGCTGAACTTCATACGGATGTGAAGCATTAGCGCGACGCGTACCTCTAATATGCACCGCTCTGGGAGGAATTAAACGGGCCACATCCTTCGAACACTTTCCATGAAAGTACTTGTAGAATAGGCTCAAGTCGCCAACCGTTCTTCGATGTTCCAGCGAATCAAGGCCGTCGGTCAGTTCCGGGTGTCCAATCAGACGAACAGCTCTTCTCTGGATAGAATCCAACAAATGCAGTGTATGTTTGGGAGCGGAGCTCCAAACATGGGAGCAGTATTCCATAGTTGGTCGAATTTGAGCTTTGTAAAGAATTAACAGTTGTTGTGGAGTGTAAAGCTTTCTGGTTCGAAACAATATTCCCAACTTTTGAGAAGCTCTTCTTGCTATGCCTGCAACATGTTCATGCCAGGACATATTTGCTCCCAAATTAACGCCTAACAGATTGAGTGACGATGTTAGAATGATGGAGCGCCCCGACATAACTATGTCGGGTTCTGCAACGTTAACTTTTTTAGAAAAAACTGCCGCCTGGGTTTTTGTAGCGTTAAATTCCACTTGGTTACTGTCACCTCAAGATAGAATTTCTTCCAGGTCTTTGTTAAGTTGAATGACTTCCTGCTGTCTGCGGATATTCGTCTGAGTAGTCGATGTCCGAGCGTTCAAAGTGAATGAAGAGATAAGTGTACTGTCATCTGCAAAGCTGTAGATTGGATTCTCGGTCTTTTCCAGCAGATCGTTAATATAAATGAGGAAGAGAGTAGGAGACAGTATGGAACCTTGGGGCACACCGGCGTTGATAGTGAAGGTGTTAGAAAGAAATCCGTCAACTGCCACTCGTAAAGAACGCTCTCTGAGGAAACATGAGAGCCACAAACAGAACTTTTCAGACATACCACAAGAACGTAGCTTAGCCAACAGCCCATCGTGCCAAACACGGTCAAATGCCTTGGATATGTCAAGAGCAACCGCTCGAGATTCTCCAAAGTGTTCAATTGCGTTGTTCCAAATATGTGTTACATAAGTCAGAAGATCTCTTGTTGATCTATTTTTACGAAAGCCATATTGGTGATCACTAATAATGTTGAATCCTTCAAGATATTTTAGAAGATGCTGATTGATAGCCTTTTCCATGACTTTCGATATTATTGAGAGTAGTGCGATTGGTCGGTAGTTATTTGGCAAGGTCTTCTTGCCTTTTTTAGGTATCGGCTGAACTGTGGCACATTTCCAGCAGGAAGGAAATATTCCCTTTCTGTAGGATAGGTTGAAAAGTCTACAGAAAACTGGTGTTAGTTCCCTCGCACAGTTCTTGAGAACTATGGCAGGTATTCCGTCAGCGCCTGAAGCCTTTTTGGTGTCTAGCTTCATCAAAATACGTTTTATGATACGCTGTCTGAAGACAATATCGGGCATCCTTGACTGCACTATGGGAATAGTAGGTGGTGTTTTTCCTTGGAAATCGACAGTAGAATGTGAAGCAAAGAGTTCAGCCAACAAGTTCGCTTTCTCAACAGGTGTCGTTGCAATAGAATTATCTGGCCGTGTGAGTGGTGGTATGGTGGATTTGGTGAAATTTTGACTAACTGCCTTAGCGACTGACCAAAAGGACCTGGAATTGCCGGGACAAGCGAGAAGTTTGTTTCTAATCTCACAATCTAATGATTGTGTACCTCCTTGGTTTCGTCGATAATTTCTTTGCATCTGTTCCTGGCACGAACAAAGATGTTACGATTTATGGTGTTAGGAAGTTCACGCCACTGTCGGTATGCAAGATGTTTAGAAGCAACAGCTTCTTTGCATTTTAGGTCAAACCAAGGCTTGCCGTTGGAAGGGCATTTCTTCGAAAAAGGGACGTAAGCCTCCATACCGGCCAAAATAACATCGGAAACCTCCCTGGCGCAGTCAGATGGGTCGTCGGATCGAAAACAAACGTCCAACCAAGGGAAAGTTCGAAAATATTCCATGAGATCTTCCCATTTAGCAGATTTGTAGTGCCAAATCTTGCGCGGTTTGGGCGCCTCTCTGTCACTGATTGGTAGAATACTCGATGTCGAAAGTAGTTTATGGTCGGAAGAACCTAACGGTGGATTTACTCTGACCGTGTAAATCTCCGGATTGGTGGTTAAAAACAGATCAAGAAGACTGGCGAACTCTCCGTCTCGCTAACATGGTTAGCGAAATGCGCGCCGAGTGAAAAAATAAAATGGTTGGTGTGGTGGTGATATATACTGAGTAGAAAATTCCAGATTCCCAACATAGAGTGACAATGTGTTTCTTGATCTAGGAACCCCAAAACATGCAGAAAAGCAAGCATCTAAGACTATGATTTTTTTCACGAATGCTTTCCTTCAGCAAAGAAAACAAAAATATTTTGACTGTCATACATTATGTGTCGACAGTAGAGATTAAAATAATCGTGCTGGTAGTCTTTAGTTTCAACACTTCTAATTAAGACCCATACAGATGAACTCGGCTTTAAACCGATCAGTACGACTTACAACTTTATTCGCTTCAGTACGTACTAGACCATCTTATATATTGCTGATAAAGTTAGACAGTACGACGTAAAACCCAAAATAAGGATATTAAAGACAATCTAAAATCTTGTAGCGCCGCTCCAGATGCATTTAAATTTTAACAGCTTAGCTCCGTGTAGATCAGTGAAAGCCACGGGAGCGTCACATAAATATTAGAGGAAATCACGAAATAAATTTAGCAATGCTATGTATTTTTAAGATTTTTGGGTTTTACCGGAATTTAGCTTATTACTGGGCTAAACCTCAATGTCCTCAAAAATAAAAGAAATTTCTTAATTTTAGTTGCAGATAAGAAAGTATCATGAGGTGATCATCTTTAGACGCCCGGCTCCGATTTATGGAAAATTGTTGGATATTTATTTTCTTTTAAACGTAGAATAGTATAGTGTATGTCAAGGAGTATACTGACGTATTTGACATTTGGTAGTGAGAACGACATTGGGCGCCGCGACACCAAACAACTTTTTTTTTCCATCGACATACTTTTGTAAAACGGCGTTGGAAAGCTCTAATTTTTTTAAATATCTTTTTCTCAAACTGTTTTATAGTGTTCCGTACGGAACACTTATAAGATGACTTCGGTGTCTGTCTGTCTGTCTGTGCGTCTGTCTGTCACACCCGATTTTCTCCGAAACTATTTGTCATAGAAAGTTGAAATTTGGTATAATACAGGAATTGATGGCCTCATCAGCGCCGTGTAGTTTTGAAAGTTAAATTTTGACTTAAGGGGTTAGTTTTGGGGGATGAAATCGGAAAAGAAAAAAAAAATTTTTTACTAGGTCATCGAGTGTGGTGTCGAATGAAAGCTTGTGAAAACATACATTTTATATATATATATATATATATATATATATATATATATATATATATATATATATATATATATATATATATATATATATATATATCAGGGTTACAGGAAAAGTCGTCCTAGATAATTAACGACGTTATAGTTTAGGTCGTTTCTGACCGATTTGATTCTATGACGTGATGTCCTAAACTTAACCGTTTTCGAGATATTGAAGTTTAAAGATTTTCTAAAAAAAAACATGTTTTTTTTGCTTTTATATCGATTTTTTTTATTAGAGGTTTTCGAGTGCGATTTTTTGGTTATTTTTAGTTAGTCTGTATGTCAAGTATCAAAAATCATCAAAAAAATTTGAACTAGTTACTAACAGTTTCAAATGGCGGCTTGTTAATGTTTCTAAATTACGAATTTTTACCAAGTGTTTCCTACTTTAAATCAATAAAGAGAAAAACAAATGTATGGAAGTTATTCTGAAAATTATTTTAAAAACTTTTACGTCTTTTTGGCTATCTAAAATAGTATAATATCTACTGGATCTATTGAAAATTCTAAGAAAATGAGATTTCAATAGGCACAAATGTAGAGTAACATAATAGTAGAATTTAGATACTACCAATTACCGGTTTACCTTTAAACAATAAAAAGGGTTGGGTAAGCATTTTTTCCGTTCGGGGTACTCTCTGTGCGAGTGACATTTTCTGTTCACTAAACATCATTGAATGATTTTTAGTCTGCTCATGCGATTCGTCCGTGGTAGATGTGCTATACCGTGCTTTTCATAAATATCTGTGTTTCATCTTCTGACTGTGTGAATTAGCTCGTAACTGGATTTTGATCTCTGCTTGTGAATATGGCAACGTATACCAACGAGGAATATGCTGACATCCTAATGTGTTACGGATTTTGCGAAGGAGTGTCGTCGCGTGCACGTGATGAATACATACTGCGATATCCTACTCGTCGTGTACCCGATATTAGCGTATTTGATGGAACTTGTCGAAGATTACGAGAAACTGGTTCCGTACAAAGACGGCGGACTGACATGGGACGACCACGTATCTTTGACGAAGACGAAGAAAACGAAATACGACGTCTCTTTGAGGTGGACCCAACCACATCTACAAATGTTGTCGCACGACAGCTTGGTATTTCGCAGTGGAAGGTATGGTTTGTAATGCATACTGTTGGGCAACACCCTTACAACTATATGCCCGTGCAAGTCATTGAAGAAGGGGATCCGTTGCGACGATTAGAATTCTGCAGTTTTATGCTCAATACCGATGTCGAAGATGCATCTTTTTTTAAGAAAATACTATGGACTGACGAGTCGAAATTCGACAAAGACGGTCTTACAAACTACCACAATGCCCACTATTGAGCTTCTAAAGAGGAAGGCAACCCAAACAAAAAAAGAACGAAAGGATCACAAACAAGATTCAGCTTAAATGTGTGGATGGGTATAATTTCAAATTATTTGGTTGGGCCATTCTTCCTGCCAGTTAATTTGAATGGCGAGGAATACGACAATTTTTTGCGGAACGATTTACCTAATTTGATGGAAGACCTACCTATTGGTTGGAGACAAAACATGTACTTTCAACACGATGGCTGCCCAGCTTACTACAAAGGAAGTGTTCGTGCATAGCTCAATGACAATTATCCCAACAAATGGATTGGAAGAGGCGGACCCATACCTTGGCCGGCGAGAAGCCCAGACCTAACACCGATGGATTTTTATGTGTGGGGTCACGTGAAAAGTCTCGTATACGACTAGATGACTCCTATCGAAAACGTGGATGTCCTAAGACAAAAAATAATTGATGCGGCTGACGAAATGAGGCGGCACCTCACAACCAGCGTTGTGAAAAGTAATTTAAGAAAAAGAATGAGAATTTGTGTTAGAAATAGGGGCGACCATATAGAACATGAATTATAATTAATAAAAAATATTAAATTGCAAGGTTTTTTGTTTTATTTGTGTATTTTTCGTATTTTCACCTAGAACTAAAAATTTACCTTTTGCTACCCGAGCCCGCTTTAGGTGTCATTCTGTGTACAGTTTTCCTATTAAACTCCTAGTATTATACCTTTTTTGATAGCTAAAAAGACGTAAAAGTTTTTAAAATAATTTGCAGAATAACTTCCATACATTTTTTTTTTCTCTTTATTGATTTAAAGTAGGAAACACTTGGTAAAAATTCGTAATTTAGAAACATTAACAAGCCGCCATTTGAAACTGTTAGTAACTAGTTCAAATTTTTTTGATGATTTTTGATACTTGACATACAGACTAACTAAAAATAACCAAAAAATCGCACTCGAGAACCTCTAATAAAAAAAAATCGATATAAAAGCAAAAAAAAAAACATGTTTTTTTTTAGAAAATCTTTAAAACTCTTCAATATCTCGAAAACGGTTAAGTTTAGGACATCATGTCATAGAGTCAAATCGGTCAGAAACGACCTAAACTATAACGTCCTTAATTATGTAGGACGACTTTCCCTGTAACCCTGTATATATATATATATATATATATATATATATATATATATATATATATATATATATATATATATATATATATAATGTAATACTTGCGCACCTTTTCTTTGTATTATTTTTTAAAAATCGCGAAAAATCGTTGTCCTCCCAGCTTATTTCAAAAAGGACTGATCAAAAAATTTTGAAAAAATTCTGGAATATTCTCCACGGGGTGTGGATTGAACGAAAATTATCACGAGTGCATTACCTTTAATAATTTATCTGGTATATAAAAAAAAAAATTCAAGGTCATCAGTTTTCAGTAAAGATTGAAAACTCATTTGGGGTGTGTTTTATGAAGTCACTGATCATTTTATACCACCGTAACGTTTTTTTTTTATTTTAAAAGCAATCAACGTACGGAACACTAATTGTGCAAGTTCAACTTGCACTTGACCGGTTTTTTTTTCTAATTTGTTTTGCAGAAAAGTTATGAAGCACAAACCCTCTGAAATATTATTTTCTGTTCATCGCGGTTGCCATGGATCGTATGACACGTTTGGCGGTTTTCAAACAATTTATCTAGTAGGCGGCTGCCATACTTTAATCTGACGGTAATTATAATAATATTAGTTACTATGCTGTTGCGGTTTTTCCTTAAATAAAACATCTTCGAACAATAAAAAACAAAAATATATTATTTTTACTAAAATCACAAAAAAATTATAAAAATTTTAACATTACATAAGTTATTACATATAAAATTAAATGTTGGGAACTTAAAAAAAAAAAAAACATCAAAAGAAATTTTCTACATGTCTTCCTGCTTCTAGCACGCAATTTTCCATTATTTTCATTAAAACTTGATGAGTGGCTTTGTAAATAATTTTTCCAGATATACTATTGCACGCATCTGATATTTTTTTAACACTATTGTATTGAATAGAAGTGCAAACAAGAACTGTCAAATTAAAGTATGATAGCCTCCTACTAGATAAGTTGTTTGGAAACCGTCAAACGTGGTATACGATCCTGAGCAACCGCGATGACCAAAAAATAATATTTTAGAAGGTTTTTGCTGCATAACATTTTTGCAAAACAAATAAGAAAAAAACAGTTTAAGGAAAAAATATTGAAAAAAATTGGGACTTTACAATGCCGTTTTACAAAAAGTATGTCGATGAAAAAAAAAGTTGTTTGACATCGTATGTCGATGGAAAAAAAAGTTGTTTGACGTCGCCCAGCGCACTATGGCGACAAACCGTAATTTTTACCCAAATTAATTTTCTGGCCGCAATTTTCAAGGAATCCCAGTAACTTTTTTTTTTTAATATTCCCGTTTTTCATTTCCCTATTGATCTGTCTGAGCGAATTTTTGATTATTTACCATTACTAATCAAACAATTTTTTTTTTTATGGGTCTAGCACACGTGCTACAGGGAAGTCCCTAAAGCGCTACAGGAGCGACACGTGTGCGGAGAAAGCGATTCACGTTGTTCTTGAATCGCTGTAGATTGTACTAGGTGGGAAACACAGTCCTGGGCAAATTATTCCAAAGGGATGATGTTCTCCATATAAAAGACTGCTTGAAAAGCGTTGTACGAGGAGTAACAAGCTGAACCTCATACGGATGTGAAGAATTAGCGCGACGTGTACTTCTAACATGCACCGCTCTGGGAGGAATTAAGCGGGCCACATCCTTTAAACACTTTCCATGAAAGTACTTGTAGAATATGCTCAAGTCGCCAACCGTTCTTCGATGTTCCAGCGAATCAAGGCCGACGGTCAGTTCCAGGTCTCCAATCAGACGAACAGCTCTTCTCTGAATAGAATCCAACAAATGCAGTGTAAGTTTGGGATCGGAGCTCCAAACATGGGAGCAGTATTCCATAGTAGGTCGAATTTGAGCTTTGTAAAAAATTAACAGTTGTTGTGGAGTGTAAAGCTTTCTGTTTCGAAATAATATTCCCAACTTTTGAGAAGCTCTCCTTGCTATGCCTGCAACATGTTCATGCCAGGACATATTTGCTCCCAAATTAACGCCCAACAAATTGAGTGACGATGTTAGAGGAATGGAGCGCCCCGACATAACTATGTCGGGTTCAGCAACGTTAACTTTTTTAGAAAAAACTGCCGTCTGGGTTTTTGTAGCGTTAAATTCCACTTGGTTACTGTCACCCCAAGATCCAGGTCTTTGTTAAGTTGAATGGCTTCCTGCTGTCTGCGAATATTCGTCTGAGTAGCCGATGTCCGAGCGTTCAAAGTGAATGAAGAGATAAGTGTACTGTCATCTGCATCGGTCTTTTCCAGCAGATCATTAATGTAAATGAGAAAGAGAGTAGGAGACATTATGGAGCCTTGAGGTACACCGGCGTTGATAGTGAAGTTGTTAGAAAGAAATCCGTCGACTGCCTCTCGTAAAGAACGCTCTCTGAGGAAACATGAGTGCCACAAACAGAACTTTTCCGACATACCATAAGAACGCAGCTTAGCCAACAGCCCATCGTGCCAAACACGGTCGAATGCCTTGGATATGTCAAGAGCAACCGCTCGAGATTCTCCAAAGTGTTCAATTGCATTGTTTCCAAACATGTGTTACATAAGTCAGAAGATCTCCTGTTGATCTATTTTTACGAAAGCCATATTGGTGATCGCTAATAATGTTGAATCCTTCAAGACATTTTAGAAGATGCTGATTGATAGCCTTTTCTATGACTTTCAATATTATTGAAAGCAGTGCGATTGGTCGGTAGTTATTTGGCAAGGTCTTCTTGCCTTTTTTAGGTATCGGCTGAACTGTAGCACATTTCCATCAGGAAGGAAATATTCTCTTTCTGTAGGATAGGTTGAAAAGTCTACAGAAAACTGGTGTTAGTTCTCTCGCACAGATTTTAAGAACTATGGCAGGTATTCCGTCAGCGCCAGAAGCCTTTTTGGTGTCTAGCTTCATCAGAATACGCTTTATGATACGCTGTCTGAAGACAACATGGGGCATCCTTGACTGCACTATAGGAATAGTAGGTGGTGTTTTTCCTTGGAAATCGACAATAGAATGTGAAGCAAAGAGTTCAGCCAACAAGTTCGCTTTCTCAACAGGTGTCATTGCAATAGAATTATCTGGCCGTGTGAGTGGTGGTATGGTGGATTTGGTGAAATTTTGACTAACTGCCTTGGCGACCGACCAAAAGGACCTTGAATTGCCGGGACAGGCGAGAAGTTTGTTTCTAATCAGTTGATTGTGTACCTCCTTGGTTTCGTCGATAATTTCTTTGTATCTGTTCCTGGCACGAACAAATGTGTTACGATTTATGGTGTTAGGATTTTCGCGCCATTGTCGGTATGCAAGATGTTTAGAAGCAACAGCTTCTTTGCATTTTCGGTCAAACCAAGGCTTGCCGTTGGAAGGGCATTTCTTCGAAAAAGGGATGTAAGCCTCCATACCGGCCAAAATAACATCGGAAACCTCCCTGGCGCAGTCAGATGGGTCGTCGGATCGAAAACAAACGTCTAACCAAGGGAAAGTTCGAAAATATTCCATGAGATCTTCCCATTTAGCAGACTTGTAGTGCCAAATCTTGCGCGGTTTAGGCGCTTCTCTGTCATTGATTGGTAGACTACTCGATGTCGAAAGTAGTTTATGGTCGGAAGAACCTAACGGCGGATTTACGCTGACTGTGTAAATCTCCGGATTGGTGGTTAAAAAGAGATCAAGAAGACTGGCAAACTCTCTGTCTCGATCAGGGATCCGTGTTGGTTCGTCAATAAGCTGAGTTAAGCCACAACTGATTGAAAATGATTCGGCTTCACGACCTTGTTCATCGGTAGTATTTGAATATTTAAGCCAGTTGATGTTGTGGACATTAAAGTCGCCCAGGATGGCAATTTCGGCATTTGGATAGTTAATTTGTAAATGATCGATCGATGGTGTCTGCAAGGGAAGCGAAAAGTGTTCTAAAGTTAGTATCACTTAGTGGTCGATAGAGGATACAGATGGACCTTGTGGTTGGTTGAGTCGTTATATTTAACCACATAACATCAAAGTATAAGGGCTCCAGAGCCTCTTCTCGTTGGCAAGAGAGGTCGCTTCTGACATAAAGACTGATTCCAAAGTTACGCCTAAATCGGGATTAGAAGTCGTACCCAGGATAAAGATAGTTTACTGTGCTGGTCGATGAACTGACCTTTTCAGTTTGTTTCAGTTGTTTCACACAGGTGTTGGTGCACTGAATTTATGTTCGTGTTTAAACCTCGTATGTTGCAAAAATCCATTTTGAAATTTTGATCTCTGCATGTCGACGCCCCTGAACCAGCCCCCACCCGGAGATCCGAACGGGGGGCTATTTTACCTCCGGAATTTTTTGTATCCAGGTGCCTCATCATGCTATTTGGTCCCACAGTCCGGGACATCGGCACAGCCACGAAACGTTAAGCAACTTCACGCAGCCTAAGCCGATGCGATGGTATCACACCGGGCGATGCTGGTGGGATCTGGGCATCTACCATCTAGGTTGTTCTTTAAGTCGCCTCCTACGACAGGCAGAACATACCGGGGGAGATATTCTATCCCGCTACCCCACGGGGTATTTATTGCTTTGTTATCCAAAAACACCTTTTTAGGCAATAAAATGAGCTTCAATCATGCAATTTTCAAGGAATCCCAATAATTTTTTTTATAATCTTCGTCTCTGATTTCTCTATCGATCTGTCTAGGCGCATATTTGATTATTGACCATGATTTGAAATCATTTTTGAATAAATGTAGTTTTCAGTAATTGATACCAAGAACATCAACCTATGGCACGCGTGCCATCTCTGGCACGCCAAGCAATTTTGAATGGCACGCGTACCTATTCAAAGTTTACACATTAATTCCGTAATCTGTGACATGTTTCGAAATTAAGTAAATAATCGAAGACAGTATTACTTTAACGATACAAACAAAAACGATATATTATATAGGTCACTAGGTTTTATTACCAAAAACTACAAAATATATATTTTGTAATTTACAATTTTACTGAATGCATTGGTTTGGCTTTAATTTCGGCAAGTATTAAAGACGGCAAGCTTCAAAATATAAGCCTAGGCAAAAACACAAATAAACGTCCTCAATTCGGATCAAAAGAGCCGCTATAAGGCGGTTTTTGTTTGACTTGACTTCAATCGTTCCGACGCGCGCCCCAACTATTTTTATATTGCCGAACTTCAGTTTTTGTTAGATTTAACTTCTAGGCGGTCGTTTGATTGCAATCGGCGCGTTGTAGATAATAATTTTTGTTCTAAGAAATTTAATATACGTAATTATTGGAATTTTGTGAAAACATTATTTTTCTATATATAGCAAGCGGCTACACGTTTGGATCATTTAGTATAGAAGTAACATCCGTTCCAGTCAATAGTCGTCGAAATTTGTAGAATTAAGAAGGGTATTAGAAGGTGACTGCCAGAACCATTCAAACGAGATACTCAGTTGTTGGATGAGTTTACCAGAGAAATTTATTTGTCTTAAGAAAGTAGCGTTTGCCATGCTTACAGCTTTCGGATCATCCTATATCTGTGAACAACTTTTTTCCCATATGAAAGTGATTTTAAACCCGTACCGAAGCAGGCTGACAACAGACAACTCGGAAGCATGTGTGAGACTGAAAATAACCAGACATGAACCGGATATAAGAAAACTCTCTAAAGAACTTCAAGCACAGGGTTCACACTAGGACCTAAGACTAGTATAATAAAATTATTTGTTAAATGGTAAAATTTTGTTGTAATTAAACCTTCTAAAAGCAATATTTTAAGTTAATTTAAGTTAATTTTTGTTAATTTTAGTTGGAGTAAGTACCTATGTCGGCACGCAAAATGTTGTATGGATGAAAACTGGCACCCCTTAGTTAAAAGGTTGCCGACCCCTGGTATAGACGCTATTATAGGATCTGTATAAAATTCGTACCGGACGACTGAAATTATTATTATTAGACTACACTGTTAAAAAAACGTTAGTTGAATTTTAAAGTATTTACTTAAAAAAAAGTAATTGCTAGATTTTTCAAGCGATTATTAGAAATTTCAAGTAAAATAATTTTAAATTCTAGTATAAATTCAAAAAAAATTAAATAAATTAATACTTGAAAAAATCAAGTAGATGTTTGAAATTTCGATTAAATGCTTTCTAAAAATTTAGAAAATACGTAATTTTAAGTAAATATTTCAAAACTTTATATAGAACCCATAATAGCGTCTAAACTATCAGAATTTCGATTTTTTTTTGAACTTTGAAAATGCTTTGGCTTGTTCGGGTACAAGCGAGAAGTCTGCCCTCGTGATATTTTATTAATCAAGGCTTAAATTTTCCAAAAATAATTGGGCAGATGCGTAGGACCCAAAACTTGGGACGGTAGCATTTATTCAAAAACTCGAAAAACGACCTTTCTTAGTTGGAAAAAGCGGATCCAGTTTCGTCATCCGGTATTGGCGGCGCCGGCATCTACCTCTTGCAGGTTCCCTTTTATTTTATCCACAACAAAAGTAAATTTATTGATTTTATATGGTTAAATGACAGCCCCTAAGGCTGCGTCCGGTCTCGGCGGCGTCTGCCCTTTGGGGCGCCCGACTTTTTTAGTGTCAGCAAACGTAATGGTACTTGATTCAAGTGGTTAAGAGATAGTCCATTTTTGGATGTATAATTTTGGGCCTTATCCGGGCATTCAGGGACACGGGGGCCGGAAAATCAATGTTAAAGGCTTTTATTTGACTCGCCCAATAGAATGAACAACTAGGCAGGGGGTTAATCGACAGGTCAAAATTTCCCCCCACCCTCTTGGTCTATACATATACAAAGTATTTTAGTGTTTATAATATTTTTGTAACCATGAGAGGTAGCTTGCAGAAAATTTAACTGTTCATTGGCGAGACAATAAAAGGACCTACTTAAATTCAAATAACAAATGAAAGTTAAACTTTCACTCTATTATTTATTTTATTATAATCCCTTAGAAATTTGCTTTTATGTTTTATTATCCTATGCAAAGAAGACAAATGATCAGATGGACGTTTCCTAAACTTAAGGCTTTTAAACCAGGTACTCCAAACCTAATATAACCTAATGTAAAAAGAAAAGTAATCTTTTGAAGTTTTTCTAAGTCATTTACATCACGAACTCTAAACATAATATAACGTAATGTATAAATATATATTTATAATTGTTTCCTATACCATACATAATCTATGCTGAAAAAAATATTACTTATTTACATATATATATATATATATATATATATATATATATATATATATATATATATATATATATATATATATACTAAACTTAACATAACTTAATGTAGAAAAACGTATTTATGAATTTTTTCTAAGCCCAAAGAATTACAAATCAAACGTAACCTAGTACACAAAATTATACTTATTAATATACTAGCCGTGCCCGCGGCTCCGCTCACGTGGACTTGATTCACTGTTATCGTCACTACTTATTATTTATGTTACCTAACGTAATAAAATATATCCTATAACCTGGCCAGAGAACTTATGTATTTTTATAAAAAAAACACGTAAATCTGATAAGTGCTAATCGCACTAACTGACAGACAGACAGACAGACGTTGCGTTTTATATATTATAGATTTTTTTGATAAATATTAAATTAAGAATTAAAAAAAAAACACGTAAATTGGATAAGTGGTTCTCGAGTGATAAGCGCAGTAACGGACAAATAGACAGACAGACAGAGAGACATTGTAAATATATATATATATATATATATATATATATATATATATATATATATATATATATATATATATATATATAGTATGAAAGATTATAGATAACCCGGCCAGAGAATAAATGCATGAATTAAAAAAAAAAAACCGGTCAAGTGCAAGTTGAACTTGCGCAATTAGTGTTCCGTACGTTGATTGCTTTTAAAATAAAAAATTTTGTTACAGATGTATAAAATGATCAGTGACTTCACAAAACACACCCCAAATTAGTTTTCAACAAAGTTTGTTTCCAATCTTTACTGAAATCTGATGACCTTGAAATTTTTGTTTTTTTTAAATACCAGAAAAATTATTAAAGGTAATGCACTCGTGATAATTTTCGTTCAATCTACACCCCGTGGAGAATATTTCGGAATTTTTTCAAAATTTTTTGACAGTACTTCGAGATAAGGCCCGGGACAGCGATTTTTCGCGATTTTTTAAAAATAATACAAAGAAAAGTGCGCGCAAGTATTACATTATATATACATTTTTTACTCGTATTTTCACTAGCTTTCATTTGACACCACACTCGATGACCTAGTAAAAAAATTTTTTTTTCACTTCCGATTTCACCCCCCAAAACTAACCCCTTAAGTCAAAATTTAACTCTCAAAACTACGTGGCTCTGATGAAGCCATCAATTCCTATATTATTACCAAATTTCAACTTGCTATGACAAATAGTTTCGGAGAAAATCGGGTGTGACAGACAGACAGACAGACAGACAGACACCGAAGTGATCTTATAAGTGTTCCGTACGGAACACTAAAAACATGTAAATTGGATAAGTAGTTCTCTAGTCATAAGCGCACTAACGGACAGACAGACAAACAAAAAGACGTTGCATATATTATATTCTTTGCTACATGATATTGTTCCATATTTATTGGTTTAGGTAGTGTATTGCAAGAGAACGCGCTAGTGGCAAACTTTTTCCGACTTAATTCACTATTATCGAGACTGCTTATTCCTTATGTTACCTAACGTAATAAAATATATCCTATAACCTGGCCAGAGAACATATGTATGTTTTAAACGAAAATTGAATAAGTAGTTCTCGAGTGAGAAGCGCACTAACGGACAGACAGACAGAGAGACGTTGCATTTTATATATTATAATATACTTAGGGTTTAGAAAGTTAGAGTAAAATTGAAAAGCTTTTAATCTGTTGCGAGGTTTTAAGGCTACAAATTACGATATGCCCCTGAAATTTGCAGACTTTTTTGCATTACTCGGGATGCATGAGGTGGAGGTAGAGTCGCAAAGTATCCCGTGTGTTGTATGTAACGCATGCAACGAAGGCATTGGATACCACGGGTACTTCTCTACATATTCCTTGGCTGTTTCAATGCAGCAATTTTTGAATTTATAGACGTCAATGCCATTTTTTGATGCTATTAGTTGCAAAATAATGTAAAGCCTCTTCATCAACAACTGTGATTTTAGTAATAACGTTATAATTTGGAAGAACTTCCTGGCTATATCGCCTTTATTCGTATTACCTCCCCCTTGCTTGACACACTCAACCAGTATATCCAATTCTTTCTGAATTTTATTCTGAATCTCACAAATTGTCTTCTCAAACACAGTATTTTCATTCCACTTTCCTAAAGGTATTTTATATGCCAATTGTGGAACTTACTCCATATTCCTTATTCATGTATGGAGAGTTAAAAGACCATACTTGTGCCCTTCTACATTCATCTCCATCCCCTCAATAATTTCTAATTTGTTCATTTTTTTCGGAATAGCATTGCGTATGGAGCACCTTTGGGACGAAATCTTGCCTGTAAGAGCTTGATGGACTTTACCATTAATCATTCCTTGAAAATTCTTTGACTGGTGTTGTTTGGAAAAAAAAACAATATAGATTGATAAATTAATAAAAATCATGGTAAATAATCAAATATCCGCCCAGACAGATCAATAGAGAAATCAAAAATGAAGATTATAAAAAAACTTTATTGAGATTCCTTGAAAATTGCGTGACTGAGGCTCATTTTATTGGCTAAAGATGTGTTTCTTGGACAACGAAGCAATAAATTATTAAAAATAATGGTAAATAATCAAAAATCCGCTCAGACAGATCGATAGAGAAATCAAGAACAAAGGTTTAAAAAAAAAATTAGTGAGATTCCTTGAAAATTGCAGTCAGAAAATTAATTACGTATTGTCGCCATAGTGCGCCGTCATTTTCACCACCAAATGTTAAAACTTCAAAATTGCATATGTGCCTAAATAATACCTGATTGAACACAAAAATTTCATGAAAGTCGGTTAAATAGTTTTATAAATACTTAGGACATTTATTTTTTGCAGTCGGTTAACATTCTCGGGCTGGAAGTAAAATTAAGAAATTCTTTTTATTTCTGAAAATATTCATCGTGATTTAGATCAGTAATAAGCCAAATGTTATTAAAGCACGAACTTCTTAAAAATACATAGCATTGCTTGATTCATTCCGTGATTCTCCTTTATTGTTTAGGTCGCTCTGATGGCTTCTGCAAATCTATACGAAGCTGAACTGTTAATAATAGATTTAAAATGCATTTGCAACCGCGCTGCAATTCTCTACACTTTCTTTATGTCCTCCATTTTCGGTTTTACCGTCGACTGCCTAAACTTATCAGTTATATATACGATAGTTCAGCAAGTATGCGGGCAGAGACCATACAGGGAAGTTGATATCTTCTTGAGTATATAAGCGTTTAGGTAAAGGTATATATATATATATATATATATATATATATATATATATATATATATATATATATAAAATGCAACGTCTCTGTCTGTCTGTCCGTTAGTGCGCTTATCACTGGAGAACCACTTATCCGATTTACGAACTTTTTTTAAAACGTACATATGTTCTCTGGCCAGGTTATAGGCTATATTATATTCCGTTAGGTAACATAAGGAATAAGCAGTGACGATAATAGTGAATCAAGTCGGAAAAAAAGTGTGCTGCTAGCGCGTGCTCTTGCAATACACTGCTTAAACCATTAAATATGGATCAATATCATGTAGCAAAGAATATTTATATTATATATGAAATGAAACGCCTCTCTGTCTGTCCGTTAGTGTGCTTATCACTCGAGAACTACTTATCCGATTTACGTATTTTTTTTATTTATTTATTCTCTGGACAGGTTATCTATAATTTTCTATAATATATATAAAAAGCGACGTGTCTCTGTCTGTCTATCTGTCCGTTAGTTCGCTTATCACTAGATAACCACATCCGATTTACGTGCTTTTTTTTTAAACATACATACGAGGCTGGTTTGAAAAGTCCGTGCAAAGTCCGAGAGATGGCACCACCGGCGCGTATCGAGGTCATGTTTAGTTAGTAGCATCTCTTGAATGAACGCACACCAAGTTTCAGCCATATTGGTCTATTTCTTTGTGTTTGGCATTCGTGTGCATCAAGGAAGTCAAGTGATTTTCAAGAAATGGACGAAAAAAGAATTTCGTGTGGTGATTAAACATTACTTTGTGAAAGGCAAAACGCCTCAGGAGACTAAAGAGAAGCTTGATAAACATTATGGTGGCTCTGCACCTTCGATTAGAACAGTTTATAAGTGGTTTCAAAATTTTCTGGACGGCCTGTGGAGGTTACGACTCCAGAAATCATTGATCA